>JBBJLR010000133.1:19933618-19963745 GCA_037577145.1 Brachypetersius gabonensis | reverse complement strand
GGGGGGGGGGGGGGGAGAGAGAGAGAGAGAGAGAGAGAGAGAGAGAGAGAGAGAGAGAGAGAGAGAGAGAGAGAGAATTTCTCTCCCTCACCACAGTCTGCCACAGACGGCATTTTTCTTAGTGTGTGTGTATCTGTGTGTGTGGGCTCAAGCGAAGAAGGTGGTGGAATCATTAAACATTCATACCCCACTCACCTCAGTGATAGCAGAAGCACTGTAGCTCATTCTCTTTGATACGCTCCAATGCTGAGCGCTCCCGTCACTTCTCCTCCTCTGCTTTCAACTCCTGGAGACGGCTTGAAATGGAGACTCCATGGTGACGCAACAGGCAGTCCACCCTGCTACTACAGCTGCAATGTAAATGAACCTTAGTATTTCATCCAGCCACCACCAGCAAAAACACTTAGGGACAGCCTAACTTTCCAAAATGTGTTTTAATGGCTTATAGCCACAAGCAAGACCAGGTATTAATTCCTTTCTCCTGTAAACTAGGAATAACTTAGTGACTTTGGACTGTTTTACATGTAATTAACATGCAATCAGTACTGTAATAATACGACTTAGTATGTAATAAGCCCTCAATAGGTTTACAGACTGGGTACTGTTTCGATTGCAGGTTTGCAATAATGCAATATAATAAAGAGTAATATATTTTATTTTAAGAAAAAAGTAATATACTTTGTCACATTTTGAAGAACACATGAATGTAAGAATACTAGACAAATTAGAAAAGAACTATGTTATGCTAGTAATATAGTAACATTTTTTACTTCAATGAAACATGAGGATTTTGACGTTTCATAAGCAGGTAAAACATAGAAACAGGACAGTGGACAGTTAGTGATTGCACTGGTGATTCTATGGTCACCAGTACCTCTGTAATGTCTCCCAGACTAAGTTTCTTTTAGTCATTCCATCTTTCTGGCTTGTGACAAAGGCCACCAGCCACTAAAAAAACCACAACAGCCACAGCAAAGTTTATTACAATTATACAGGTCAACAGGTAAAATCATCTGAGATAAGTTTATGTAGTTTTTTGTAGTTTTCCATGCTGATTACAAATCTGTTTTTCCCGAACATAAATTTTTTCTGATGAAGCTAGTTATATATTGCATGATAGTTGGTATAAATAGCATATAATAATCATATGCTAAGCGTTTTTGAAGAAACAGTGGTAGCTGACTGACACTGATCATTATATCTATGCCACAGTGTGCTCCTGTCTAACTTCACACTGAAAAAATTGAAATGGTTACTTAATGGGTCCTGCGGTTTAATAATAACCGCATGCAAGTCTATTGTAAATCTTATATTACTCATAATTCAAAAGGTTCAGGTGACTGAAAAAGCTGATAGCAGGTCTGAAATACACATGAACTGGTATAGAAAAGTGTGCTGTGGTTTCTGATGATTACATTTTTTTTTTTTTGTTGACCTGTATTATCAACCCTGCTGAAAAGAACAGTGACTGATATATTGACCTAACAGCAAAAGAAGGAATTGAGCGACAATAACAAAAGTAACATCAAATCAAAGTGTCTATATCAGCCCTGAGTCACATCTTTATGGATTTTCTCCTTAAATTCTGAAGTCAAACACTTTTTATAAACAGATTAAACAAAAAAAAAAACACAAGTAAAGAAAATTCAACTTAAGATGGAGAAAAGTAAACTGCATGTATTTTCCTCTTTTGTCAATAAGTGCACATTTCAGTTTCAGTTTGTGTTTTTATTTCAATGTGAGTTTGTGTTTAAATATGTTTCACAAATGTTAAATGTATAGCCTCTGATAGTTCTCTCCAGCAGTCCACTGCTGTGGTGACATGATGGGTATGTTTGACATCACCAATTTTAGACATCCTTACAATTTTGTGACTTCATACTTAGTACGTAGATGCATTTGTATGCAACAGCACTAAGTAAGGACTGTTTTTCTTTCTCATAATACAGTCCTGCTGTACCCTAAGTATTAGTGCTGAGATGCAGATCTGGAACATTTGGCTGACCTCAGCTGTGTTATTGCGTAAATATTAATTAAACCACTATTAGTGTATTTAGACTCATGATTACCGTTGATGATACTGTGCATATACATTACACTTACAATATCTTACATCTCCCATTCCTGCGCATGCAAATCACTCTCTCTATGACTGATTAATGTTACTAATAGTAATGACTGATTATTATGATGACTGACTGATTATTATGATTATTTGAACAGATATTTATTGATAAAATTACTTGTTATTGAAAAGTTAATGAGCTTTTAATTAGTAGCTAATATTATCTATAACCATTCACGTCCATGAATAAGAATAGGTTCCAGGTGTAGTTCTCCAAATAAAAAAAAACAAAACAGGTAACGGGTTCCTTTTTTTTTTTTTACTTTCCGTTTTTGGGAAGCTCTCGCAAATTCTATGGTGGAGTTTTACATTTTAGTCAAAGTGTATCAGATATCCATAAAGTCTGTTTAAGCAGTCCTCCTAAAGTGACTTTGGACCACAATGGAGTGAATTGTGCCAGTACTGTGGATTGTTAGACCTAAAACAACCACAGAATTTAATCAGGCAGTCAGGTGTGAGTTTCCCCAAATTATAGTAGTCCTCAGATATTCTGAACTGAGACAGAGCATTATATAATGCCCTTCTTGATTGTTCCCTTATAATCTTTCAGTGATCTTTGTGGTATAATTCTTTTGGGAAAATGGGCCCAGGGCATTTCCGTACAAAAGAAGTACAAATTGTTGAAGACAAATTTATTCCTTCTCTCTCTCACTCTCTCTCTCTCTCTCTCTCTCTCATTTAATGGTTGAGTGGTGCGCCGTCTGAGCCGTGGATATGAGGAGATGCCTGTGGCAGAGTGCTGGTCAGAGGCGGAGTACTGCGGGTTTCCACTGGCATGTTCCAGCAAACTGCCAGCGTAGACAGACAGTTGGCATTGACAGTCTACCAGCTGGAATCGGCTAGTTGCCATTCTGAGCTTCCCTTAATGTCACCCTGCTATTCGTCTGTCACCCAAACGTCACATTAACACACAGATTTGCTGCTGTCCTGATCACGCAGGCCAGAGTAAGTCAAGAGTTGTCCTCAAGAAAAGGTCTCATCCTTAATCAACTATAAAAGGAGTCAAAGAGGAGAGTAGTAGATGATTGGCAGGTTAAGTGAGAGGGTAGTGTAGCTAAGGTATGTCTGATGTCCTTGGGGCATATATTTCAAACGAAGTCTCATTTTAGTGTAGTTAAAGTGACTCAGATCCATCCTGTTGCTAATCATTAAAATCAGCAACCTTAGCATGACAAGAAGAGCTCTGTAGTGATGAGTTATAAATATAATTGGACTATAATATAAATGCAATATGAATTGAAATTTAATATAAATGTTTACTACTACAATTACATTTAAGTTCTAAGTTAGATACATTCAAACACTTTAAATTCTGTTAACCTGTGATGATGGATGAATTCACTTAAGTAAAAGCTGTTAACAGAAGCATTAGAATTGGTGAAGGTTTCCCTTTTGCCGTAAATGTTTGGAGATTTTTTGAGACACTTTGTTGTGTTGTTTGCATGTTTTGGGGCAGTGGTGATATTTTAATTGATTTGGGTGATTTAAATTTGATGAATGTTCTGTAGTGACCGGAAAGAGGCTGTACTTGCAGCATCCTTTCATGTATTTTGATGTCAAGAAAAAATGTAAGGGATTTTTCATTTTTTGACAGCAAAAACAAGACTTTATGCACAAAAGGGACAAACTCTCTCCTCTTACAAACACACATGCATTATCTATTGGAAGTTTGACAAAATTTGTTTCAGCGAGCTACAAGTGAAAAATAATTAGCATCAAACAGCACCATGCCTCTGTTATCACGTGCCATAACTGAGACTTCTAAGGGTTAAAGCTTTTACGTTACAGTGAAGCTTTCTTGGCTGTGGTAAGGAGGTCCTGTGGGAGCAGATCAGTGTCTGGCAGAGGCTGTGTTTGGGGCAGGTGTGTGGAGGTTGCTGCACCCTGTCTGACTCGGATATGGCTGCAGTCCACCGCGTGCTAGCTGCGGGAAACAGACAGTCCAAATATTTCCCCTCATTAGCTGTTAAAACTGGAACATATCACATCAAACAGTCTTACGCCTGTGAGTCAGATGAGTTCTCTTTAGCCATATTATGCAGAACCATGCACCTGATCCTAAAGAAGCCGTCTATATGACAGGCACGGCACTATTGTGTTCTGTAATCAGTATGCAACTGCAATGCATGTCTAATGAACTTGTCTACTATTGAACAAATACAGGATTAATACTGCTATAATCATTTTCAAAGGTGGATAAATGGAGTCTAAATGCATTTGTTATGGACTTTCAAGGGTGTACAGGGTTTCTTCTTCCATCATTAGGGTTTCCACAAAACAAACACATATGGTATCTAGGAACATTAGAGAAAAACATGCCACTTCACCTCGGGCGTGTTTTCTTAGTGATTTTTGTCAAGGCAATTTTTCACAGATTTGCAGGGGAAAGGAGAAAAACTGGAAGATGACTATTTATGGACACTGTTTATCCATGAGTGTGGCAGCTGAGGCTTATTTGTACAACTTGCCATATCTTGCCTGCAAGAAGATAACTTTTCAGCTTTTACCATTATGTTATGATATATGCCGGGCTTGCAGGTGCTTAGCATCGGCCTGAGGGGAGAAGAGAGGTTTTAAGATAAAAGATGTGTTATCACCCGCTGACAGTAATTCAACAGGACCTCCAGGTCAGGCCACTAATGTTGGCTTGAAAAAGAGCCCTGTGTCATCTGCTTGTGTATGTTGGCTTGTTCCAGAGTAATGGTAGGCACACCCTACCCACCACCTTTGCCTGCTATGCAGACCTTAATAAGACCCCAGTTCCAGGGTAAAAGAAGGTATGCAGAAGCCAAGAAACTTCATTTCATGTCCACAGTTGTTCTGATTTTGCTGGCATGAATTTAGTTTTTCATTTATCACCCAGTGGTCAAAGGAACAGTCTCATCTTTATGGTGCACCATCATTACAGAGAGAGATTAATCCACGTAAGTCAGATTTATTACTATCATTTTCCTCTACGATATGCATATGATTACACAGTTCTATAAATAATTACATAATTAGTTACACAAGTTATATTTACTTAGTATGTACTTTTCCCATTTTTCTCAAATATCATCATGACTTATTCTTATACACATGACTACCAAATTTAATTTTCATTATTTATACCTGATGTAAGGTTGGACAAGACACCAGAGAGAACCGCGATGGACAGTGTTAAATAACACTGGACAAGAAAGTTTAAAAAAATCTAACTTCCAATATCTACCCTACAAGTTCAGTCAAGTGACTATTGTAACTAACTGAAAACCAAACAAAACATTTTCGGCTGCCATCCTCTTTAATTGGTGTGTTTAACAATAGGCTTCCTATTAGATATTTTAACCACAACATAGCATTTTATAATGGGCTTTGAATCAGTTAAGGCTATAATTCTAGAAAGTCTCTAAACAAAAACAACAGCAGTGGATTACATGATGAGATGTACTAAAGTGAAATCTGCTAAATGTTATCTCTTCAGTGTTTTAAAGCTGAGACACATACATTTCAGGTATGAAACATACAAGGTAACACACTGTTCTCAAATGTATAGCTGTATTTATTTTTTTAAATGACCAAAGCTAATGTCTTTGTGCAACTGCTGAATGAACCTGACCTTCTTCAGATCTACTTATGTAAGCTTAATAAATTGATTATCGAGTCTTTCACTTGTCTGTTACAAATTTTCTGCACATTTTAATGTCTATTGCTTCTTTTATGTACTGATTTTCACCTTAATTGCATTATGTTTCGGTATATTCAGTGTTACCATGCACAAGGCAGTAGAGTGACCATTCATGGCCACTCCTGGGTTTCGGCAGAGGCTTAGCTTTTTGGGCTGCTGGCAGCCTAGTGGTTAGGGCATTCGCCCTGTGATCAGGAGGTCGCGGGTTCGATTCCCAAGACTGCTAAGCACCTCTGAGGTACCCTGAGCAAGGTACCATCTCCACACACTGCTCTCTGGGTGCCGTGTTGCTGGCTGCCCATTGCTTCTTTTGGTGAATGGGTTAAATGCAGAGTAAGTATTTTGTGCTGTTCACATATGACCAAATTGTCACTTATTCTTTTCGTTAACTACCACAATTTCTGTCCCTTAAAAGCATTCAACAATAAATCTAAAAGTGTGTAAATTTAAAAGGATTTTTATATTATCGCATGCATTGCTTTCCACTTATTTCAGAAATTTTTATAATTTGCAACCGATATAACTTTGTTACAACAGTCCCAAACATCAAAGATGTGTCTCTAGTGATTAACAGCACATTATAGACAGTTGTATGAAACTGAACTTAAAAAAGATCATAATCATCATTTAATGTTGCCATGTGGTTTTGGGAAGTTGACTTAGAGCAGCACCAGAAAAGCAGGCTGATCTGAGATCATTAATGCAGATGTTATTCTGCACAAGCAAGGAGAGTTCAACTGAAAGGCTCGAGGAGCAAGGCTTGTACTTCAGAGCACCAAATATAGAATTAATTCAATATAGCTGTGTTTTGAGCTGCTTCTGAACACTCAGAGATGTAATGCTGAAGTTGATTCTCGAACGGATGTTTCATGTTTCACGGCAGTTTATTCAAGTATATTCTAAGGAATCATGATTTGTTTGTTTGACACGGGTTAAAATATCTCTGGAGAGTCATCCAGGGAAGCAAGCAAGAAAAAACATGCTTTACAATTAATTAACTCAAATCCTTTCAGCGGGGTTTCACCATGTTTTAAAAGCTTGAAACTTGACCATTAACCTCAAAATGGATGAGAAAAAAGCTCTCTCCCTGTCTTTCCCCCCCTCAAAATGTGACATAAAAAGCTTGTGAAATGAAATGATGAGTTTAAAATGTCTTTTTGTGGTAAACCCAATTACGGCTTGCGTGGTTTTTTTCCACCTCGCAAAAAGCCCTGCATTAGGACGAGGGCTAGTTATTAGTTCCGCCTTCGTTATTTTACAAATCATTTCTGTTTGCCTTCCACGTGCCACCGTGCTGAAAAGTGGGCTCCAATTAGAAAGGCATTAAAACAGCAGCCAGGACTTAGCTGCATTACACCCTGCTATGACATTCCACCTGCCATTATGTTATTAGTGTGGAAGTGGATCGAGAGAGAGGGGGGTGGACTGGGAAAGGGGCTTTTAATTGAAAATATCAAAAAATAAAGCCATTTTTTAATGTAACAGCCTTTAGCCTTTGGAGCTTTTGGCAGTTGGGTGCTCTCAGACAAAAAAGTCCTAATCCAGAGCGATTTGACTAAAAATCTCTCTCTGGAGTGAACTCATTGCAAAAATAAGCTCAGCCCAGCTTTGTTCAGCATGTATGAAAGGAAATCTGTTTATAAAACCTTGCTGTGCTGTTATAGGCCTAATCTGTGTAACTAAGGCTGTAGACCTTTTGAGTGACAAAGAGACAGAGTTATTGTGGCTACGTTTGATAGCATGGAGTTACGATGGAGTTTGTGTCTGGCATTCATTATCATTGTGTAGAATATAGCTTTCTAGCTTGCTGTCTGACAGATGGACCAAGTGAGATCCTCTGTGTAGTCTTCACACACCCTGACATGTCATCTGTCATCTGATTCAGGTCATTGTTTGCGCCTCAATGGCAGTGTAAGGTTCTGGGAAAAGAGCCTGGCGACTGAGTGCTTGCCTCTTGGAGTCCCACACCCTTCTGCCCCTCTCCTACCCACCCAACCCCACATAACCCAACATCCTCTCACCCCCCTCTTCTGTCAAACCACAAAACTGCATTAGCAACCTGTTTCTGAAAGTGCCTTAGAACTCACAGGCTTGATTCTGTCATTATGAAGAGAACTTTCTTCTTTGGCATTGATCATTAATGGTCGTACTGTCCTACTGACACATTTACTTGGTTAATTACTTATTTAATTTTAGAAGAAATTCTAATTACATGTCATTTGTATCAGATTCTATAGATTAAAATGATTAATCTAGATTAAAATGGCTCATTTGAATTCTGCTGAAGGTCTGAAGCCCCCCCCCCAAAAAAAAAATGATCCCAAGCCACCCTAAATATATATTTATATTCTACTATTAGAATATACTCTACTATTTTTCAATTATACATCCAAACAATTATATATCCAAACAAAAAGTTTGAAATGAAAAATAATAAGTCTAGCTATCATTATTGAATTAAAATGATGTGCTGGCTGAGCCTGTTGCCTTAAGAAAGTTTGCATTCTGGGTAATTGAGCCTCTAGTGAGGTGTTTCAGTGTGTGGTAGCGCAGGAGTGTTTGGAGTTTTACATGGCTGTCCTGTGACTGGCTGTCGTCACTCTGGGGTTTATTTTTTGAGAAAGTAAATTATTGCTCCCTTTCCAAGGGAGGAAAGAACAGACCTGCTCCCCGTAACTGTTTTATATTTGGACCCGCTCTGTGGCCGAGAGTAACGAGCCAAAGACACCTGGCTAGCAGCCGCTAAAGCCGAGGTAGAGAAGGCAACAACAGTATAAAATATTTTTTACCGATCATAATTTTGTGGACAGTAATAAGCCTTGGTTAGCCACATATTTAAACTAAAAAAGCTAGTCGTACACCACTTTCAGCCCCGAAAGCAGCTGTTTTATTAGATGTCAGAACTTCCTACAACCCTGGGGACTAAGCCCCTGTTGTCTTTCCATCCTAGTCACGTCCCTGTTTCACGTCCATGTTACAGAAGGGTTCAACGACTCGTTCTAGCCCCCTACAGTGCAGTTCGGCAAGGTATACATCCGCGCTAAAATATCAAGGTGAAAGTCATCATAGCTTGCGTAGTATAGACCCAGCTCCCAACCCAACTTTGTGAATAGATTAACGCCAATAATTTTTAGCGCCCGATAAGTCTCACAATAACGCAGCACGTTAACGCCGATAACGGCCCACCACTATACATAGTGGTGTATATACAGTACTGTGCAAAAGGTCTTAGGCACCTGTATCAGCAGTGGCTTCTTTCTGCAGCAAAAACAGATGAATATTAGAATAAATGCAAACAAACAAGCAAGAAGTAAAAGGTGTCAAGGTATATTTTTTATAAAAAAGTAGTCAATATTTTGTGAGCTGGTTAGAAGAACACAGGTTTGGATCCAGGTTTCTGCTCAGTGCCTCCAGTCATTGGGTAAATGGATAAAATTCCATAATCAACACCTAATTTAATCTACTGCAGTAAAATGAGCCAAACCAGGTATTTGATGGAGCTGCAAGTAAAACTGGGCTTCCATGAGGAAAGAGGTCTGGAAATGATTAAGCGAACATTTTGCCACAGAAAACCACCAATTACTGTATTAATGTTGTTTGTATTTGTTGTAATTTAAGTGTTTAAACACTAATTTAATGCTACTGCTCAGTAAAGAGTTTTTAAGCATAAGTGCTGTATATATTTACATTTATACCCCAGTCATGTAATCACCCCTTTAATGAACATTTCATGACCCTTTAAATTTCAAATCCTCATTGTCTCAGTCATATTACATTCTATGGTTTAATAATTGGTAACTAAATGGTCAGCAATTCAAACGAAATATTTTGTAAATTATAGGAATGTGGAATAGATGTCTGGCTAGTTCTTGTCATTTAAGGGGTTAAAAAACCTTCACATAGTGTAGAGGGTCAATACCAAGTGTTTTTCATAGAACTGTATCTGCAAGTGAAGAAACATTCATGGGCCTTTTTTAATTGAAGAGTGTAAATAGAATTGTTGAAGATTTTAAACTGTTATTCTGACTTCAGTGCGCCCTGTGAATTGAACGGCCATGATCCGTTTCTGACATGACCAAAAAGCTGTAGCAACTCCAAAACTCACTCCAAGACCAGGGGAGTCAGGGAGAGAGAGAGAGATGGAGACACAGCCCAAAAAGTCCAAACAGAGATTTATTTGGTCTGCGTGTACTGCGCTCCCCTCACCCTGTGGCACTCACCGATCAATAATTGAACAGACCGAGGATAATAGCTTCTACACACACATACACCGCACTGTTTCAGAGCACGCAGGAACACAGGAGAAACTCATTTGGAGGTGAAATAAATTCCCGCTTGAATTCCAAACACAACCTCTCTCTTTGACAGATGGACAGAGAACATCTCGGCGGCCTGCGTGTTACCTGGCACCCGTGCCCTTTGCATAGCTGTGGTTTTAAAGCCATAGTTTGGCACAAAGCCTAATTTAAGCAATTTTCCCCCTTTAACCAAATGCAGTCAAGCAGCCAAGACATGTTCGCTGTCTGAAGTTTGCTTCTTTATTTCTGTGCTGAGGCTTTGAGGTTAATCACAAATAGACTTGCCTATGTGATTTCAACGGCTGACACCATAAAAGTGGACAAAAATACAAATACTATTCAGGCTAGGAGAGAGCTGCTCTTGTTGTTTTGACTTTTATCGCTTTTATTGTAGATAATTATGAGATACAGTTTTAGAAACCACAGAAACAAGTGCAGTTATTCTTTAAAGATCAACCGGCTTTCGGCCCCCTCCTTACCTTCTCCTCGCTCCCTGAGGGTTTTATCCTAACAGCTCATAACATATTCAGGGTCAGGCCAGTTTATAGAAAACCGCTCTGGGTACAGTTAGATGTTTGGTTTGAGCTGCAGTTGGTGTTTCTAATAAGCTAGAAACTCAATGTATGGTGTGTAGCTGCATAATTGATTCCAGATTAAACATACATTACATTTACAATTATGACAGGGTATCAGGTTCGTTGCGTTCTCAGCTCTGACAGACCACCCAAATATATGGAGAGGATGGCTTCAGGGTCGAAAAGCAGAGCTTCAGCAAACTCCATCTCAAAAGCACAGGGGTTCTTGAAAGACTCCTTTGTGAAAGGTGCTGCAAATATCCTGCTATTTGAAGGTACATTCTCTTCATTATAATAGAAAAACGTAGCAATCGGCAGCAGAAGTATAAGTCCTTTGGACTTTGGCTTGTTTTGGTGCTTGGTACCCAATCTGTATTTGGATCGCTAGGTGTCCAATTAGGAAGATAATAGGAGGGCAAGTTCATGAACTCTGATGTCATGGCTACTCTTTTTTGGAAGATATACTGGGAAAGAGATAAAACTCTTTCTTATTTACAATCAAAAGAACACCCAGTCAACTACCCAATCATAATTTTATTACATTGTTAGGCACATAGTTTGTATGATGTTACTTGCCCTCTAGCATGGACCTACACAGCTCTGGAACCAAGACGCATGCATCAAACACCAAAACAGCAAGTGGTAGCCTGTCTTAACAGCTTCTGTACTCTTGCACTGTTTGTTTTATTTGTATTTATGTGGTACCACTGACTTCATTACTGACTGTGTATTGACTTCTCATACCACACCACCACCTTCTGCATCGATCACTCATACCACTCATCTGTGAAATCTAAAACCCATCTGCTTGAATTACACTGTCCTGCTGTTGTGTGTTGAATTGTATACGGTATTGTAGATTGTAGATTGTAGATTTTAGATTGTATTGCTGAGCTGAGTTAGATATTGTATTTTTTTATACGCTGTATTTATTTCACAGGTCCTGTATTACGTTCCATATGTACAATGAACATCCTAAATCCAATGTGGAATTATACAGTACTCTGTAATATATTAACAGTGTATTTTGTATTTATTGAGGTTTCATTTGTTACATTTTGTGAACAGAGATGACAACACTCTTGTGTTGTAGAATTCCTATCCTAATTCTGATGAAAACATATGAGGTCTATGTTTCCATTGCTCAGTTACCTACAACCAGAAAAAGCAAAGAGTGAAACTCTAGACTTGAAACATGTCATGTCCACATTTTGGAATGAGGAAGAATTGTGCCTTCCTCCCTTTCACCTTTGCAGTCTTTCAGTCATTTCAGGATTGCTACCCCAGGATTATTGCAGTCTTGCTCTGAACCCTCGGCACCACCTTGGTTAATAGCAGCTTTAATGGGTGACTTTGGTTGAGTTGAGTGCAATAGTACACTCTGACTCCAGCTGTGGAAATTGTGGCACAAACAAAAGCAGAATTCCTCCTGGAGATCAGTTGGGAGCTCAGTGATGGGGAGAGAGAGTAAGAGAGAGAGAGAGAGAGAGAGAGAGAGAGGCAGGTGATGACGGCATACTGTTAAGTGCGTGGCTTGCAAAAGCCTGGCCCGAACCGCGAAAAAAGCCCTATTATTTTAGGGTAAAGAGGGGTGAAACGCAGAGAGGCACTTTTCTGCTGGGAGCTAGACTTAATGCAGTGCAAATGGGCTGGAGTGCATTGTCACCTTTAGACTTGATGTGCTGCCATTGCAACGTGACAGACACAGACACATTTTTTTTACCCACTCACCCCTGCCCTGTTAGAGCTGATAGCCAACAATGGTTGCCAGATTGTGTAACTACACTCACACCATTGTTTCCAAAATCACTTGGTGTTATGTGACTGAAGGTTTTTCTTTTTTTTTTTTTGGGGGGGGGGGGGGGGGTGATACATACAATCACTTATGGCTTACAAGACAGAAAATAGGAAGAGAAACCTTGCTAACATTAGAGGCATGGAAAAACGACAGACTGGTTTGAATGGGCCGGACTGTCACTCACCTTACGTTTGTCCAGGAGGGCAATGCTGGACCTATCATTCATCTGTCCCAGTTATCAGAGAGAGGAGAGAGAGGTGCTGATGGCTGTTTGGGGTTGTGTAATGTATTGAGGGAGAAAAGGGAGAAAGAGAGAGAGAGAGAAGACAGGAAACTGAAAGAGAGAGGTAGGCTGAGAAGTGATAGAAAGTGCATGAGAAGAAAGACATAAAAGGAGAAACAGACAGAGAGACAGAGGAGAGTAGGGAGCCCAAAAAGAGTGATGGAAGGATACTGAGATAAAGGCAGAGGAGATGGAGAAGGCACAGGAGAAGATGGGGAGAAAGACAGAGGCAGAGAGAGGATAAGAGGAGAAAGAGAGAGAGAAAAACACGGAGCAGAGAGAAAGAGAGAAAAGAGAGAGAGAAAGAGAAGAGAGAGAGAGAGAAAGATAGAAGAGAGAGAGAGAGAAAGAGAGAGAGAGAGAGAGGATAGTTATATTCTGTGTGCTTATTACTTTACTTCTCACCAACCTTGGCAGCGAGTCCGGGGTGCAGGGCAGGAGATTAATTTTTGACGATGCGATCGATCGAGAGAGATTTTTTTTTCCCACCTCCCTCCCATCTCCCTGACACAGACACATCTAATTTGCTGCTTATCTTATACTTATTGAGTTTTAAGCATTGTTAAATCATACCTTTCAGCTCTTTAATTTCACCTGGCACCACCCCCACCGATCCCCCAAGTGTACACAAGCACTTTATATTTCCCCCTCCCTCCAAAAAAGAAAAAAACACGCAGAAAAGGAGTGAGGGGAACAAGGCACCCAAGGGCTGATGAGAATCGTTCTCCTCCTAATACGGCCTCCACCTCCCTCTCTAGCACTCTTTCATGGCTGAGGTGCCTCTTATGAAATGCTGATGTGGATCCCCCCTCCCTCGGTCTCTGTCTGTCTTTCTCTCTCTCTCTCTCTCTCTCTCTCTCTCTCTTTCTCCCTCAGGTCTTTCTTCTCCCTCTCTTCCCCGTGGCAATAGATCAGATTTCCTCTGGGGAAATCATTACTTGGCATCATTACCATCTTCAACACTTTTATCTAGCAGGCCTTGTTTCCACCCCTCATCACTTGATTAAGTTTAGGGTGGAGAGAGGGAGAGAGAGGGTGGGGGCGAGAGAGAGAGAGAGGGAGAGATGCAATCTATAGGTCGCTAACTATAACAAATAGATATTGAAGGGCTTGATTGGGTGCTGTTAGGACACGGGGCAACTAGTTATTTATTGTCCAAAGGGACCACTCTCACTAAACATTCTTACCCGTACTGGCTCATGCCTTTTGTATTATATATATGTAACCGGTGGTGAACTGCACCTATTTGTACTAGGTCTTCAGTTCAGACCATAAATGTCAATAAACTCTGTCAAAAATGGGGGAAAATACTCGACAATATTGCCAATTTCTGCTAGCGTCCCTATGGGAATGTAGTAGCATGTAAGCACTACGTTAACAGCGAATCACATGAACATTGTTTGGCTGTTCTAAATAAACACAGAAACACATTTAATGCCATTTTATTTTAAGTTTGTACAAGACTTTCACAAAGATTTTACATTATTGGTCATTCCATGACATCAGTGCCATATAGGCATTTTTCATGATAAAAATACTTTTTGCTTCTACAATTTCAATAACATTTTGCAATCAAAAACAGATTTCCCCAGTATATAGAACTGACTGAAATGTGCTTAGACCACAGCTTATATTTGGTCAATGACTTCTATGAGGCATCGAGTGATGTATTTCTAACGTGAGCTGTACCTACCAATTTTAAGTCAAAACACATTTGCTTTTAAGTCAAAGGTCACTTGGTTACATTTATCTATAATAACATTGAGCAAAAAATCATGACTGCACAAATTTGCTTTGGACATTTGAAGAATTTAACCCATTTGTTTTAAATCAAAGACTTAAAATTTAAAATGTTTAAATAAAAATAAATTACTTTCACAGGATATAGTAGGACAATGAAGACCAAGAAGACTATGAGAATATCCCACTGTAACTTATATAACCTGAAATCTTAACCTAATCTTAACTTCAGCAACCATGGGAATGGTTTTGCGCCTTCAAGCTTTGAAACATAAATGTGTCGATTGGCATTTCTCATTGTAGGTTATCCCTCATTTGTTTAGTTTTCGGGATATTTTTGTCCTGGAAATGTACAAAAACCAGTGCACACAGACACACAGTTCTTATGTGGTGGAAACACAATGTCCCCAATGAGCACAAAAGCAGTCGTATTGTAGGTGGAGATTAGGCCTTGCAGATGTTCCTCTTATTAGCAATGCTAATGAACCCTGTGGCCTGCTGATATGGTAGATGCCATTTGTTTCAAAGAGGCCTAATTAGATTAGGTTGAACCTTAAGGCTTTAAAAAAAAATTGGATCGAGGTGTAGGAGATTTTAATAACACAAGGACAAAACATCATGCGATAAAGCAATTTGATTTCTTGATATTGTTTCTCCACCATATGATCGCTGAGTTCTTAGGTGTCCAGGCAATCAATGGATCTTGCACTGATTTATTCATGTCATGTGAGATATTATTGTATAATTTATTAATGTTATTGCTGTTTCATTGTTGCACTGGAAGAGCAAATGTTAAGACACCTCTTACACAAGCACCCAAGAAATAATCGCTTGTTTTACAGCATTTGCTTGGAGGTTGAGTGAGACACACACACACACACACAAACACACAGACACACTCCATCCCACGTATCTGACCCGCAGCTGTTTGGGCCCACAATGCACAGCATGCGTGTGGGCGTGCTTTACCAGGGGGTCACAGTTCACCAGTCGAGGCGAAAAACAGACATCTTTCTTCGCCATTACTAATATAAACACACCTAACTGACAAACAAGCAAACAAACAAACGGCAACATGGAACAGACAACAACTTCCTTCACTCTGTCTAGTATGAAAACTGGTTTTGAGAAGTCATACGCCGTCTTCAGCCTCTGAAAGAATCATTTCCTTTACCCGAGCCCACCATGTGCTACACTTCCTAAGAGGAATGCATAATTGATTGCTATGGGAGGAGAGGCCAGGCCCAGACTGCTTAATCGTGTCGGTGGTAAATATATAATATATAATAAACACAAAATATCTGAATGACATCTCTGAACGAGTGTTTTTGACTAGTATTCTTAACTACTCAAGCAGACAGAGTAAGTTATCTACATCTTTGCTGCATTGGATGAATAGTATATAACACTATAGTACAAAAGCCTGAAAAAGGTGAGTCCTCATTTTTTGCGTGCCAAGTCTGCTTGTTCATCTATTCCGTCTGATGTCTTGGTCCTTTTCTGGTTTGATCATGGATTTTTCCTGTGTTTATCTGCCTGCCTGTGTGTTGACCCTTCTTGTTAAGATATCAGGACACTTCAAACAACAAAAGCACTGAAGGCAATTAGGACTGAGCACACTGTCATAAGTATACATTTAAAAACAACTCAGCACCTGTTATTCTGACTCTTGGCAACAAGCAGGTAACCATCTTCTATGGGGACCAATCACTGGTCAGGGTGAGGCCTTGGGGCAAGCTATAAGGTTAGAACTGTTCAGCAGTTAATGCACACTTCGCCATGCATACTAAGACCACTGTGTCATTTTGGCCTTCAGTTGGCTTTGAAGCATCGTTCTTTTTTTGAAGTAGCTACTGACTGTGAGTGTTGAATGTATCTTCCTAACATTGTATTAACCATATGATGGCGTGTTTGTATGTGTTTCAGAAAGCAGTCACAGGTCATGCATATTCCCTTAATCAGTGTTTGTTTCTAAGAGTGGCTTGAAGTGCTAGTATACAGAGATACTGCATGCTTCTTCCTTTTTCCATTTTGATGTACTTTTCTGACTTTGATGTACTATTCTAGTCATGACTTAGTTCTAGTTGTGGACCTGAAAGCAAGACCCCAGCAGTCATGGCTGTCTTTTTTTTGCATCTTCCTTTGATCAGTCTTTGTGATACTGAGACTCAACTGGCCTTTAGCGTGGGATCCTGGTCAGGTGTTGTTGGTTGTCAGTGATGTGACGGCGGGCAGTAATTGCCCGAATCCGCTTCCCTTCAGAAATCTCTGTGTCAAAAACGGGCGCGGCCGATCGGCAGCCTCCGCTAGCCTCTGGGTCTCCTGAGTGGCCATTAGAAGGCGCTCCGATTATACAGGGATGCTCTCGATCGAGAGAGGCTCGAACCCAGCTGAGGCATGACTGGCTCATTGTGCTTGGAGCTGGTGCAGGTTAGGGTCAGTAAGGGGTCGGCGCTTTCAGATGTCGACTCGCTGTTTGCAGAGTCAACTCGACTTGCGGCAGAGGAGCTGTTGGTTTATATACGCCGGGTGATCCTACAGGCACTCGGGCACAAACATTACCTTCAGCTGTTGTTGTGTACACAAGTCCCCCCCTTACCCACCCCTGCTGGCAAATAAGACCATAAAAGACAGGAGTCCAATTACCCACCTGAAATAAAGCTTTTATCCACTGGAGGATACAGCCTGACATAGTGCTACAGCTTTAAGCACATACTCAAGGCCGTGTGTATACAGTAGAGCTGCGCAATGTGCTAATGCCTCGCAGATCCATACCCTCCCCACCTCGTTCATCACCGCTTTTGTTGGTGTTTGTTGCTGAGATAACAAGCCATCATCTTCCAATAGCCCTCAGAGGACATCACAATGTTTCCGAGGCGGGTGAGGATCAGATGGGGGGATCGCATCTCACCACGTCTCACTCTTACACCCTTTCCTCGACTCCTCTAGCTCTGCAGATTCACTTGATTACTCCCATTTCAATCTCTGAGGAGAATCTCAGTTGCCTAGACATTTCGGGTTGGTCGAAGTAAGATGTTCTAGGTTCTGTTTGCCTGGCCGACCGAAAATAAACCCCAGGAACTGAAAACTGCCACAAATTGCTTTGTATCTCACCTCTGAAGGACTTTGTAAAGGTTATTGTTGGCGGTTATGTAGTTCCAACAACCGCCGCTGAATACAATCATCTCTTCAGTCCCAGATTAGGCAAAATGGAAATTGTGTGCGATAAACAAACATGGCTGTTGTAAGGATTGGTGGATTTCTAACTGTGCAACTGGCAAACAAGCCACGATACAAAAACAAGCATATACAACTTGCTACAAAGAGTTCTTTGAAAGATGCTACAGAAAAACATAAATGTTTTCATAAATGTGAAGAACATATAAATGTGAAGAGCATTTTAAGAACGTTCACATAGTATGAAGGTACCAGTTCAAGGATTCATTCTAGAACCTATACAATATGTGTAGGCACTCACTCATTTACAGGAATGGCTCTCCATACATACACTAGATTACACACTGATGCTTTAAGAAACAGAAAAGGGTTTTCAACAATGTAGTGATGGGTAGATTGTTTGTAGTGGTGTTAAACAGCTAAAACAGTAGTATGATTCCAAAAAGTACCTGGATTCTAAACGAATAAGAGCAATATGTACAGGCTTTAAGCTGTTTTACATATAAATCCATATGTATGTATGTGTTTGGGTTTGAGAGAGAGTGAGAGAAATATATAAAAAGGAAATCTTTGTAGCTGTTGATCTGGCTTGTGGATTCCCGTGTCACTGCTTAGTGGACCAGGCTGGGTGCATCTGGTATAGGTTAGTGTGCCACATCAAAAGGAAAACTTCACAGAGGTGAACGGCCTCTGAATCTCACCCCCCATCCCATCTCCCTGAGTCATTTGCCCCGTGCTATGCTATCCAGAGCACATTCCTGATAATGGCAGGCAGGCTTTGCAGATCGCTCACCACCGATAACACATTGTGCATTCTTTAAATGACACATCAGTGGACTGAGCCTCATGGAAGAAATTGCCAATGGCATTTGAGCGTGTTCTAGGTGAAATAACTATCATTCTTCCCGACTTACAGTTTATTATCTGAGCCACTTACGTGAATCTGCAGCGTTAGGACTGATGTGAAAAAAATGGAACAGGACATCGGTGAGAGTGTGTGATAGTGTGTGTGTGCGTGTGTGCGTACGTGTGAGGTCAGATGCATGGCTGCCATGGCAATCATCTTGATTGATTTGATAGCTGCTGAATTCCTGCAAGGCTTTGGTCTTGTGCCATGCGCGGGGGGTTTCACTGACTTTAAGATGATGACAATGCCTCGAGCTATGAAAAGGCCTGAGTAATCATCTCAATGCAAAAGACCATTCAAATGACTAAACTCATCTGTCAAACGTGAAAAAAACAACCCTCTGGATCCAGCCTGTGCTTCATTCAGAGAGATTTATATTTCGTCTCTGCTTCTTAGGACTGGCAGGGTCTCAAAGATCTTGCATCTAGAGTCGCCGACCATTCGCATGCAATCATTATCAGTTTTATTAAAATCAACATGTCACTGTTTATCGGCAATACCAGTCAATGATCTGCAAAAGCACGCTGACCACTGCACATTGTTACTGGCAGCTGACTAATGCATCTGAAGGGCTGGTTTTTTTTTTTCTTCTTTCTTTTTTGCTCTGGGGTACATGCATACGAATTCGACCCAAAAATACTCAAGTCTATTATCGCTGCAATAAAGAGATAATGACCCAACAGTGGGAATACATTTGCCAGGGCACCCATCTCTACGAAAAGGGGGCCGAAGGATAAGGAGTCATTAAGGCAGCGTTATCTGGTCCAGATAGCGTTGGCATGTCTGCGTAGATCATTATTTTCGCCCCTGGAGCCGTTTGCCAAACGAGGAGAGTGGGGCTAACAGAGACTCTGGGGTCAGCTGCGGCACGGGGATGAGGCGGCTAACGATACGCGGCCTGGCAGCTAATGCTTTTTGTAAATGCTTCTAATGACTATTTTGTGGAAGAAAACTTGCATGTTTTTCTCTCTCTCTGTTTTCCCTCTCCTCATCTTCCTCTGTGCTTCGTCGACTCTTCGATGCTAAGGGGGGGACGAAGCTGAGCTGTGTTATTTTTCTTTATCTTCCTCTCTTTCTTTGCTCTCTTTAGCTTTTAGATCTTTCACAAACGCCCAGGCGAGTAGCAAGGGTCTGATACAATAACAGCAGCATGTTAAATAAGACACCGTTTCGTACAGGCGACGCTCCTCAGCGTGCTCTTGGCGAGTTGGGTGTTCTTCAGCGCGAGTCTCTCTTGGAGGATAAAAATAAGAGCTGATGAAACCACCCTTTGTTCGCAGTGATGACAAAAGTATAAGGTGAGGGGTTTGAAACGAAGAGAATGCACTGGAGAGGACTGGAATTTTCTCTCCAAATGCAGTAATAGGTGCTTTAATTCTCATAACCCCAGGCAATGTGTAGAGGATTGTTTAATAGAGTGAGAATGTGATCTCTAACTGACACTGTGATGTAAGAACATGCTGGACCTGACACCACTTTTACACAAGTGCTTGGTGCTGTGTATTATAAATGCAGGGGTAAACTATTGCAATCACTTACACAACATATGTCCAAAAGTATCCAGATCTTCTCTCTACAAAGTGAGTTCAGCTACTGTAAGGTGCACACACTGCTGGCACAGGCCTTCAGGTGTGCATAGCTTTTACAAACCCCTTAGAAATGCACCACCAATAGAATGGGCCACGTTGAACTGGCCACATGTTTGCTAAAGTCAGCTTCAGAGTTTTGTTTTTTGTGGAATTTTATCTGGTTTAGACGCACCAAATGACATTATGTTGGTGTTTATTGATTAACCAGAATATACTGTAAGCAACCTATTCATATAAATGTTTGGTATATGTTTTATCCGGCCCATTCTGTTTTAAAATATAGATAGCTAACATACACCAACCACAATTAAAACACTCAAACCATGATCTTCTGTTCTTCTGCTGTTATTAGCAGCAGCTTTTGCTGCAAGAACACTGTGAGGGACTGTCTAGAGTCAAATGTTGAAACAGGCAGGTGTGAGGACAATGCTTCACTGATGAGCCGCCAGAAGAAGAGGAAAGCATACTCTGATGTGGAAATCCCTCGTTTGCTGCCATTGTTATATCGTGTTCCCACCAACAGCAAAGTGAGCCAAGGTTCACTCAAATGTGGATAAAGATCCATGGTTCATTTGTTTAGTGCACCGGAGTACAGGTAGAGAGTTCACACCTGTGGAAAACATTAAATAAAATCCTCTCAGCAATGTTCAAACATGTAGCCAAGATGGGGATAAGCCCTTTCCTGATACCCTTGATTTTGGAGAAAATAACCTGAAGAAATAAAGCTAAGAAAGATACACCATAATTAAAAAAACAAAATAGATAAGCTTCATCTATAGTTTCTTTTACATTTTCATTTTAAAATGGCTTTTCTGCATTCATCTTCTGAAACTTTACTTATTCGCAATGTAGTGTCATTTGCACTATACATTGTCTTGTCCTGTCTCGTTTTGTGGTATTGTTGCACTTGTCCTGTTCTGCTCTTGTGTTGCACCATGGTCCTGGAGGAACGTTGTTTCATTTTTACTATGTACTGTGTATACGGTAGAAATAGAAACTTGACTTGAATAACATTTTCCAAGAAAGCATGCCATCACCACTGTATTGTGGGATTGCCTCATTAATCATGGGGAGAGTTTTTTTTTAACATTTTATTTGAAAACTTAAAAAAAACACTCAGACAGCTTTGATTTCATAAATGTGCATTTAATTGCTCAAAATATTTAGATATGTTGGTAGATTGCAAGATACTGGGACATGCTGTAATGTTTATATGTGATTGTGATTGTGGAGAATTCAACATACTTCTTGGCCTAGGTTACTGTAATGCAAAAACCCAGTAATGATAACATAAAATAGCATTGGCACATCACCTTATGAAATCTATAGAAATATTCACTTCGATTGTGTGATTCACTGTTTCCTCATGAGAAGACGATCATTAAGAAAATGTTTTCTTCCTTTTCCCACCAGTTCCTATAGACTTGTGGAGTAGTTTTAGAGCAGTCTCTGTCTCTGTTGAGGGAATTAACAGCTTGAGTCTAATCAAAGACATTTTTCCCTCTGTGTTTCAGGCTAAAGAAATTCAATTAGTTTAATTGGTCTGCTTATTATGGGCTGCAATGTGATGAGTGTGCTGCTATTGTCAAACTTCACAGGCTACTTTAAACTGCCTCCCTAATTAGAGGAACTTTAATCTCACTGTTTTACTTGTACAGTAAGGAGGATCTTAGAACACTCTTCTGGCTTCACTTGTAAACCAAACTACAAAAGGCTTTAAGTGGTTTGAGTGTGGGCCTCATTTCGGGCCTCTAGAGCTGGTGAAGGCATTGCAGGAATTCAGCTGTATTAAAGTGCTCCAGTCTCTTCCCCACACAATACACCAAACACCCTCAAGATTTCTAGTGAAGGTGATTATCTATACTCTTCAGTGTCAGCTGATCGCCCTAAATGCACTTTCCTCCTGACAGATTCCCAGGCAGATATGCTTCTACCCCTTGCTTTTCACCGGGGAGGGGTAAAAACAGGGTGGCGATTTTTGAGGTGCAATGACAACAAAATGACTGACAAAAATGATTGCACTTACGATCAATCATGGAGCGAAGCGTACAGCATGGTCTGGTGGCTAGGCTAATGGAGTGGTGACCAGAGAGGCCTCCACTGGCTCCTATGCTTCTACACTTGTGCCCTTGAGTAAAGCACTTAACCTAAATTGCTTCAGTAAACACTCGCTGGCGGAAATGGACACAAGACTATGCGAAACCAGCCTGTTAGCCTCCTTCTTCTCACAAGGACATGCCATTGGATTATCAGCTTAAGAAGGGTGAAAGAAAAGACCACCAGCACACGGCGTTAACACAATAAAACTGTATTACATTTTTGATTAAAATGATTACAATACAGTATGTACACGTGTCCTAAAAATAAACATCTCATGCTGAGTGACACATAAAAAGAAAATCATTATATAGTAGCAAGCAAAAAGGAATACTTTTTTTTCAAATATGTACAACAACCATTTACAAATCAATTGAATTTTTTCTCTCGGCTTTGCGCTCAGTTTAACTGAAGTCTGTCAGAGGGATGCTGCTTAAGCTTGGTACAGTAGTGTTAACTTGCACTTAGCTGGTTGCCTTAGCCGACCGCCAAACGCCAGGCCAAGGAAAAAGAACCCTTCAAATCCAGGAGTTCAGAGGTTACATGAACACTTTTAGTTTTTGTGACCCCAATGTGGTCTTCAAGTGTTTTTCCAGCGTGCAGCTAATGAAGCAACACTTGTGAGGCTGCGCCACCAGACAGTAATCGAATTCAAGTATAAACATGCCAAGGACAAAGCCTCAGTACAATGCACAATGACGAAAAGAAAAGAAAAAAACTATCAAATAAATACAGTGTATAACAGAAGTAAACCAGACCCAGTTCCCACCCACCCTACCTCACTTTGTGCCAGATTCCCCATGGTGTCCTGATTTTTGCCTAGTGTATGTTCCCCTTCCTCAAACTACCTCCACGTATTCTGAGTCACTTCTGGAGGCCGAGTTTTAGATACAAAGCAGACTTTTTTTTTTCCCCAGAACATGGTATAATCTTACTAATACAATTGTGTCACTGAGTGTAGCCATCCCAGGCGGATCTGCTGAATCCATAAGAAAGAGTCAATGGGGGGAAAGTCAAAGAGAGAGCTGAACAGTGCACAGCTGGACGGGGCTAAGGATGACTGCCTATCGCTTTTTTCTCACAAAGGGAAAAGAGAAGAAAAGTAATAGAAAAGAGAAATAAGGAAACCCACTCAACCTGAGATCTTATGTTGACACAGCTCCCTCTCTCATGGCCATACCATACTCGTGCCTTTTCACCAATCAATTCCTTGATTGTTTTCTCATTTTTTTTCCCTTCTCTGTGGTCCTCGGTCTGTGAAGGGTGTGAGATGGGGGTCACTGTGATTTGGAGAGGGGTCTTGGAGAGTGGCTATGTTTTGCAGTGTTGGATATATGTGTGTTTTGCAGTGTTGCACAAATGTGTGTGTGTGTGTGTGTGTGTGTGTGTGTACGAGTGTTTGTGTGTGTGTTTGTGTCTGTGTAGCTGAGGTGCCAGGCCAAGGGGTCAGCTGTCTCCATAAGGCCATGTGGGGCAGGGGAGAGGCAGGGTCGTTTTCAAAAGAACCACAGTAACGTCCATGACCACCGTCACTTTCTCTTGGTGGGTGGGGCTTAAAAAAACCCCAGCATTCCCACTCACAAAAAGTCTCTATGGCTATTCTGTACAGTAATGCCCCATAACTGGGCTTTTCTTATGTACATTATCAAGGACAGGGGCTAGAGAGGATGCTAGTGCTTTTGGTGTTTGATTGCATGTCCTCTTTCAGGTCCTCTCTCAGCTCTCTCTCCCCCTGCGGGCAAAACGAGTTCTGCCGGGGTCAGCGGACCTGCGGGGCGTAGCCTTCCTTCATCAGGCCCTCCTCGTAGTCTGTCTGACACAGAATCATGTTGTTCTTCAGGAAGAATTTATCACCGACACAAAACCTGAGAAATGAAATGAAAAGAGAGGAAAGAGAGACAGAGACAGAGAGGGAGAAAGAAAGATAGGGGTGTTCATTTAATGTGAGAAAGTCACACATGGGCTCATCATTAGCCTTCAGTTGTGGGCTTCCCTCAGTGTGGTGAACGAGTCTTCTTGGCCATGAGCGCTAACCCACCCCCTCACTATTAGTGTGTGAGGAGGACTTGACCAGAGGAAAGGGTGTGTGTGCGTGTGTGTGTGTGTGTGCCTGTGTGTATGTGATGTATAGTGTGTATCTCTGGAGTGCATCAGTAGTGTGGAGCTGTTCCTGTACCTGAAGCTGCTACATAAATAAATTGCAAAGATGGAGTGCAGTTGCAGCCTGCCCAACGGGCCACTGTCTCACTTGACCTTTCAGAGAGGAGACTGTGTTGGCCAGGAGAAAGAGGGGGGAGAGGGAGAGAGAGAAGAGTAATGATAAGTAAGACACTGAGAGAGAGAGGGATTGAGGAAATGAGGGAAAAAGAGAGAGAGAGGGAAAGGCAGAGCGAGAGAGAGAGAGAGAGAGAGAGATAGATAGAGAGAGAGAGAGATCCTCTGTGTCGAGTTGTCCTAAGGGCCGCTTATCTTGCTCACAGCAAGAGTTCGACAAGGTCGGACTACGAGTGTGCGCTTCTGTTTACCCGCGTTTCTCTCCTCTCCTTTCTCTCTCAGTATGCCTGTGTACCTGAGACTCCCCCATCACCATCTTTACTAGAAGATTAAAAGACTATTTCATTCTCTGCTTGAGGCTGTAACAGGAGCACAAACAAGGCGAGTAGGCTTCAATCCCCCTGCGTGCCCATTTGCCTCCAATTAAGGACGCTTAAACATGTTCTGCTGACCACATTGCATTGTTTCGGGGGATAGAAAGATCAACTGAAAGAAGATATGTTAACCTTTCTGTCTTTCTAGCACCTAATAAGCAGCATAGACGGCCCGGAATGAACTGTGTCTAATCCGGCTCTCTTTGTCGGTTAAAGTTTTCAAAACTTTCTATTAGTCACAGGTGACAATGCCAGGTGGCAGCCATAGCCATTAGGGAGGATCAAGTATCAACAAGTAATATCCATTAATCCTGCTTGTTGACACGGTGATTAACACAAAGCAGAGGTGTGCTTAATGTAATGGTGTCATTGGCTCCAATAAAAACGTCCTGTTTAAATGACACATTCTTCCCTGGAATCCATTAGTGTCTGTCTTCTTTGACATTCGGGCCTTCTCCTCCTCCTCGTACCTCCAGCTCTCTCTCTCTCTCTGTCTCTCTGTGTCTCTGCTAATAGGTTCCTTGTGTGTTTATTTAAAGCCTGTGTTTTCTGCTGCCTCTTAGTCTCGTCTCCGCCCTGTTTCATCGCGCCAAATTGTTTCTGCTTGGCGAAATGTCAGCAGCGCTTGTGACATCTGTGCGCCAATTATGACGAGAATATTGCAGGCAGCCCATCAGAGGTAGCAGTAATAAATGCCCTTGTGCTGCCCTCCGTCTTGGAGCTCTTGCAGTCATTACGGATCACCACATGTTCAGAGCACCGGCATTACCCTCAGCTTTATGTGGTGCCGTCCCTCCCCCTCGATAATGTTTTCTGCCTGACTTTAACATCGCCAATTGCTTTTCTGTAGTTTTACTTTGGGAAAATGATACAACTGTCTGATTTTGTACTCTGACAACACAGACCATTTGAATTCTTTCTTGCTTGCTTTCTTACTCCTTCCTTCCTTCATTCCCTCCTTCCTTCCTTCCTTCTCTTCCCTCTCTCCTTCTGCTTGCCCCCCTCAGGCCTGACAGTCGTGATGAATATGTCTATTGAGACCCATCTAGTTGAAGAAAAGATAGCTTCCAAGGCAGCACACTTAATGATGTATGGCTAGTCTGCGATTTGCCTGGAAGGGCTGTGTTAACTATAGTAGTAACATCTCCTTGACAAAATAACAGGCAGTCGCTGAATGAGGGATGCAGAGAATACAAGACAGCTTGGCAGGATACAAGTGTGCTGGATAGTATGGAATAGAATAGAATAGAATAGAATAGAATAGAATAGAATAGAAGCAGTGTGTCACTACAAATCCTTGCTTTTCATGTTTTGATTTGATATGTTAATAGCATTTATAACTTCTCCTATAAATTTGTCCTTTTGGTGAATTTTTTTACAACAGCAGCAGACCATTTTGCGTCACTGACGATTTGCAACCTTTTAGTGCCCATTAGAAGTGGCGTTTGCAACCATTCAGTGACCACAAGAAGCACCATTAGACTGGCACTGAGATGCACTGATCTATCTGTGGGAAAAGAACAGTCATTTGGTGCCCACAGCCCACAGCACACTGATCCCTCCTGTACGAGTGCAGTCCCTGAGCAGGGTCCAGCCCAATTTGGAGCCAGAAAACGTTCTGTCCTCTGTAGCAGGGACAGTGACCCATGTTGGTGATGTCCCGCTGGTATAAGGCCCAGGCCCCAGGCCCTTCGCCCATCCCCAGGGAGGCTCCGGGCAGCAGTGGTCAGGCTCATCGGCACGAGCTGAGCCGTCTGAAGCAGCTTGATGAGGCCCGAGAGGACGACAGGCTCATCGATTAGCTGTACCCTCAGGGCTGATCTGTGGCTAATGGATGGCTAGAGTCTCCCAACCTCTAACATACACACACATACACACACACACACACACACACACACACACTCACACACACATACAGAGCCATGACAGGCCAGTAGCTGTTAACTAAGCTGAGGAAATAAGTCCAACCTTGGTGATGAGACTCTGATCCAACTCCAAAAGATTAAGGCCAGGTTTCAGACAGGAAAATTCTCACAGGAGTTACAGCCTGGTGCTGTGATACTCCATGGACAACAGCAGACTATACACAAACGTTTCTCCTTCTTTTGGTTTATTAATCCTGAAATATTCACAAAACATATAGAAAAAAACAAAACCGGAAAAAACATGATAAATGGAGATTGATGGAGGTTATGGAATAGTGTATAGCGTATATGTATGTGTTTACCGTGTTTTAGTTTCATTTTCCAGTTTAGTTAATCATCAAAATAATTAGTGGGTTATTCGATAATTGTTATTATATTTCAATTAAAACCACTAATGCCAATTAGTATCACCTTGACTGTTACCTTCCGTTCGATAAATTAATTATCTAAGTGGAACTCACAACAGAATACATAAGCAACATATTTATGTTTAATAAAGAGTAGACTTTTAATTAGCCAGTAACTGTGATGATAATGCTGTTTTCCAGAGCATTTAACGTTAAATATAGATGACAATATGGATAATTTCCTCCCTGTGTCACTCCGCCATCTGAACGCATTAGGACAGATCTTTCTAGCAGAGCGCTGCGTAGCTCTAAAATAAATCATTAATCTTTCTTATTGTAAAAAGATTTTTTTAACCTTTGTTCTGAGAATGAATAACCTTTATTATAACAAGTGTAAGCTTTATTTTTAACACAAAAAATATTAGAAATAAATTTGAAAAAAAAAAAAACCTCTCCATGTAAAGTCCACGTACAAAAAAACCCTCAAATGAACCAAACACATTTGTTTAGTTCAGATGCTATGATATTATGCATTGAAAGGAACTGTCTGAATTCATTTGCAGTCATAATCTTTGTGTTGGTATCTTTAACCCCAACAACACAACACAGTAAATAGGGTCAGAGTAACAGAGTAAATAGAGTCTAGTTAAGCCATTGCTGGATCATCTAAATGCCTTGCTCCATCGATACCATCCAGTTCAGGGATTTGCCAGGTTTATTTTTATGTACTGCACTGTATACTTGCACATAAAAAAACAGTACATAAAAAACTGGATATTTATCAGTATAACAGTACTGCAAATGCCAGTGTCTTGATCGTCATTAACAAATAATATATCACACAGTGTTAATGACGTTTGTAACATATTACATGGTCTGACTAATGATCAAATCTTTCCCATCCAGCACCAGAGAGAAGGACTCCGTGCCTCTGAATAGCGTCCTGTCCCTGCCTGAACGTTGCAGTCAGTCCAGTTCAGTGCAGCTCGCTGTGATGAAATCAGGCTAATCACTGGCAGTATGTATAACATTCTCCTCTTAGCTGTGCTTTTGTGTGGGCTGCACTGACTAATAAAGCTGCTTTAAAGGAGAGGATGGCTGTGCTGATGTATGTGTGTGGGGGAAGTAAAGGGCTGTGATGTGCGTGTGAGTTTGATTGTTGCCATTTAACCACAGAACACTGATGTTGGGGCACTGTTGACCCTCTGGAGGGAAAATAATTACATGTTGCGAACCCTGCTGACTTCCAATAGCAATCTCCGTGTACCAGGAAATAACAGCACAACCATGATGGCTATTTTGTAAAACATCACATAATTGTGTTATAGACCAAAGCCTTTTTATACATTAGCTTAAATGTATGGTCATGGCGCACACAATAAAGGAGAGACGCCAATATATAACATGCTGCCCAACTGTAGTTTGAGAAAGTGATGAGAGAAGGACCACTTAACTTTATACTTTGTTATGAATATTGTAATCAACAGTAATTCATATCTTAATTAAATTTATTTTGAAAAAATGTCTGTCTGGGGCATTGCCATTGAAGAGTGAATTTTGGTTCTTTAAAAAAACGATGGATGGTGATATTAATGGATAATATTTTTCAAAATGATGTATCAAAGTAAAAAAAAAAAAAAGGGTTAAAAAGTTTTCCGAAAGCGTACACCTACTAACCATTTAGAAACCTTTACTTTATCTGTGTAGCAGAGGTTCCTGCATCCCAATGAGAATATGGTCAATTATGTTCTAAAATCCTGAACTCATGATTCATCTCCTGCTAAACTGGGCTTTTACTGTGTGTGCCATGTGATTCATACCGGGTTTTAGCTCTTTAAAATAAAAAGAAAAAATCTGTGATGGTTCATTTTCATGGCTGTGGCTGCCGGTTTTGGTTCCTTTGTAGTTGTGCCTGCAGAACTAAATGTGGAAAGCAAGCAAGGAGTGCACTGCACTGGAAGCCTCTGATAAGCAAATCAACATTCAAACTGAATTCGGTATGAGTGCCAATTGAAATCGAAGGGAGAGCTCCCCCCACATTTTTTTTCTCTGGAATATCTACTGCCATCACAGGCGGTTGACAGAGTCTGCCTGTCCTTACTGATGTTTATCAAAGAACATCACAGTGCTGGCGTGAGCCGATACAAGGGTGACGCATGGTGCCGTCAGTGTGACAGGAGTCTAATGCATGGACCTGCCATTTCTCCATCCTCCTTTATTTCGGAGAAGCGCGTAAAATTTTGCGAGGCGCTTTCACAAAAACCTGCCGAGGGAACAACAAAGCCACTCAGAAGTGTCAGGTGGCATGTATGTGTGTGTCTGTGTAGATAATATCTTGTCAGTTGTTGACAAATGAATTTGTGCACAGTCAAATAGAATTGAGAGGACGTGGATTTACCTATCACACTATTGAGGCTCCATTCTCAAGAGTCTTGCTACCTGCACAGGAGGTCTGATGCAGAAGGCTCTTCTGGACTGCCAGCTCAAAAAACCAGAAGTGAATGAAAGCGTATGGAAACCTCAGTTGGGTTGAGCAGGAGTCTTCTCTACCTGTGGTTGCATTTTCACGCTTGTGTCAATCTAATCGTTTCACTAGATGTAGTTGCGTTGTGATTTAAAGTTACAGTGTGTCAAAGTGTCATTTGTTTTCCTTGCCTCTGTCGCCTTTGGTATACTCACCAGGGGCTTGGACCTGGACTATGTGAAGCTGCTTTGTGACAACCTGGTTGTAAAAAGCGCTATATAAATAAAATTGAATTGAATTGGATAATTTACACTATGTAGTTTTTATCCCAATAACAGTTAGTGGGCTATGCTTACATTACCTATTAGTCGGCTACGTAACAGTTAGTGGGCTATGCTTACATTACCACCACTTGCCTCCGAACCAAAAGGTCACAGGTTCGAATCCTACCTCCAGCACCACCACTGGGTCCCTGAGCAAGACCCTT
>JBBJLR010000133.1:19907095-19920653 GCA_037577145.1 Brachypetersius gabonensis | reverse complement strand
ACACACACACACACACACACACACACACACACACACACACACACACACACACACACACACACACACACACAGACAGCTGGATTAATCCCATGCCCTTATTTCCCCATGCTCAGATAGGCATTTAATGAAGAGGCTGGGTGTGATTTTAGGACTGCATTGATTACTTACAGTTCAGCAGCACTACCCCCACACACCTCTCCACTAGAGCACACCACACAGGAGAGCAGGCTTAACAGGGAGTGTGTAAATGGGGATAATACTGATCACTCACTCACACATTTCATTATTTCTGTTCTCAGTCTGCTAAGGTCTTGCAACCGCACAGGTCTGACAGAAGGAGGATCCTAAATATATATATATACGTTACAAAATAAACAACTATAGCTAAAAGGAATTCTTGACATTCCACCCCAGAACTGCACACATGTCAGCTGAGCTTCTTGCAGTTTGATCCTCGTGACTCTGAAACAACAGAGCTGATGACATCAGCATTCGCACAGGAAGTGAAGGTAGCTGTCAAGTGCGGGGCATATTGTCAGGTAAGGTAATAAAGCTGTTAATTCCTTCAGTGAGACGGGCTTGTTTGTGGCTGTGCCCGGGCCAAGGGCAAAGCCAGAGAGGCTCATTTGCATTCCTCTCTCTCTCTTTTGGCTCGCTCATGAATAAATCAGGCTGTTAAAATGGCTGCATTTACATCTCATTTTACACAAGTACAGTCGAGTGACTGGCCTAGACAGAGCACACTTATGCAATTGGAGAGAAAAGAGATCTTCTGTTTCTTTCATGGACAGCCTGCTGTATGGCATGTTCATAATACAGTAGTGACTGAGATTCAAAAATCGGCACAGCCCCCCAAAAAAGGAAAATGTACAGTTTGTATAGAAAACAACAGTGAGGAATAGGACTGAGTAAAATACAAATTTTGTGATTATATACTGAGATATGTATTGCAATATCGTAAGAATAAATTGCTGAACAAATGGTATGTGGTTACTTTGATCAAACAAATGTACTTTTCTTTGTTGACACTGGAATAGCCTCATCAATACAGCCACACTATGATTGGCTAAAGGGCTTGCTTATATTTTGCATTTGCCTGTGTTACCTGTATTGCACCGGCCAAACATGTGATAGTGACTGACACGTAGTCATGACACAGTTAAAGTACTAGCAACCTGCAGCCACTGTGGTCAAAACCAGTGCCCTGCTCCTACTGCCACAGCTAGGCTGAGCTGCGGTCCACTGGGCTCAATATAAGCACGTGTACTGATGCTGTATCCATGACGAAAAAAACTCTGACCAAGTGGTCGCTGGAGAGATCTCAGCTTGCGGGTGCTGCTTGCAGAAGCTGAGGGGGCCGTGGAGCATCCAGCGGTGTCTCGCAGTTCCGCTAGGCCGCACACTAATTGAGAAGTCACTCAGGGGTTTAGGTTTGTGAAAAAAGGAGGGGCACTGTCCCTACCCAAATCAAGCTCTCGTAAATGGGTTTGACATGAACCAATCACCATCTGGAGGTTTCTTTTCCCTCATCAAACCAGGGAGAGCTGTGGCCTTCACTTTCCCAGCTACCTCCACTTCATCTCCATAAAAGGCTCATTACACAAGGGGTGGAGCTAGGGGCTAAGGCCAGCCCCCTCTCCTTCGTACACTGTAGGCTAATTGCCAGTCAGCCTTACTGACTGATGAAGTCTGCCAAGCTGCCAGTCACGGGCAGACACAGACAGCGATGTAGAGTGATGGGCTCCGAATTCCAGAGTGGGCTTCATTAGTGTTAGTAGGGCTGCACCTGGCTAACACATGCATAATACCGAAGAAGCCTACAGCAGGCATAACATATGGGGAGCAGAGGTTGTACAGGCATCTTAAAATCTGTATGCGAGAAAGAGCCTGAAGTCATGTTAAAATATATTTTACTTAAACATGTGTCTGTAGTTATACTTAACTTGCGGGAGAATAATAGGAATACATCACCAGCTGTTAAATATATGCTTTTCAAAACTCCCCTGATCCTGGATGAGCTCTGCAGAACCTACACAGCCATAGACCTCAGTGCAGAGGGTGGAATGTCTCTCCCTAGAGTGCAGTGTGTTCCTCAGCCTGATGTAATGGAGAGCTCACAGTCTTACCGACTTACATTCTCACACACTGCTGGTGAAAAGGAAAAACGAGGAGCCAGAAGGCAGCAAGAAGGAGCTTGCGCTTTTGCACAAAACTCCAAACGGGGCCTCTCCCTTGTGTGTGCTGCACCAAGCCTCTCTAAGCATCTGCATGGGCCTGACAGTAAATCGGAGGTACCTGTTTTTGAACCTGCACCGACCAAAATGTTTTTGTTGCATTGCAACTAAATTTATGCTGGATTTATTAAAACAGAGCCATGCCGTGGGAAGCAAAGCTGCTCCTTCTTCTCTCTTGGGGCAGCAGATCCATTCCTGTCTTGTTTCCTGGGTTGCGCATGATGCTTTATCACAGGTGAGAGGCAAGCAGGGTTGGAAGGATTGTGCCGGCAGGTTGGAGGCTGAGCTGCGAGCTTTTTCGAATGGCTGCGGTGTGTCTCAAGCCAAGATGGCGGCGGGCTTCCAAAGCACAGAGCCCAAAAACAAAAGCCGATCAGTGTCTGCCAAAGCTCTGGGGACGGTGGGGGGGCTTGCATATCTGCGCGTGTCAAACGGCAAGGCTGGTTATCACACTCTCACATACCGGCAGAGGAGAGATGCCAGCCAAGTATGCGATGGCACCTCATCCCCACAACCCCCAAAACCCCACCACCATCACCACCACCAGCACAGCTGGGCAGGGGTACACCAGCTCCTGATTTTTTTATTTAATTAGCTTTTGCAGTCCACACGGTCGCTGCAGTCAAAATCATAAAACAGCACAGACCAGGTAGGTTAGTGATCTCTAAAACAAGGCAATTGCGATTCGGTTTCCTTCCTAACACAGTTGTAACACCATATGCTTTAAAGTCCTCTTTAAAGAGTGTCTACAACAATAAAATGAGATATAAAGAAATAAAAAACACTGGTTCTTTATTGTTAATACCAATGGAAAACGTAAGTGGGCTGATGCACCTTCTCTATATTCGCTCACTTAGCCCATGCTGAAAATGAGGCCTCTTTAAAAGTATGCTCTTGATCCTTTCAAAGATTCTTCAATGACTGCAGATAAGAACCTGCCCGGTATTCTTCAGCTACACCTCAGACTTAATCTGGGAAGCCTGGCGGATCATGGTCAGGCAAGAAGAAGCGACGGGCAGACCGGTGGTAATATATGCATGGAAATGACCTGCAGCAATCCTCACAAAGAGGGGCTGGGAAAGGTCAAATAGCCCCCAAACTACGCTCAAGTTTAATTAAAAAGACAAAGAAGAGTGTAATTTCCATACGGCCAGCCCAGATTACTACTCTTCATGTAGGAGAGCTAGGGCCTAGCTCTTTTAGGAAGCCCCGGGACCCCTTCCCAGAAGGCCATGTGCCATCTTCCCTGTCCCTTTGATGTCAATATAGACCATTTATTAAGGCCGTAAAGGTTAATCTCCGAGGAGCAAGGATATCAAATGGTTTGGAGGGCAAGAAAAAGGAATTGGCAAGAATGTCTGCCGGTAAAAGTTAAATTTAGTCTGTCAGAGAGCAAAAATGATCATCCCTCCAAGTTCAGGCGACAGGTGCTTGATTTAATTTCCTAATTAAGATTGCTGCAATTTGTGAAAATGAATGTACACCTGGAAGACAATTAATGAAAAAACACTTTTTTTATATGTGTAAAAATGTTTGCGATAGCACTGATCAAATGCATATTTCATCATAAGGAGTGTATAATTATTCCTGTTTTATTTGATTTAATGCAGAAGGGCTGACAGTCAGGTCGAAGCTAGTAGCAGATACAGTACACAATGAGCTAATGAATATCCTTAACAGCTTTGCTCTTGTTTAGAGCCTATGGTCTGTCAATACAAATCAAACCTTAGAGAATTGTATCACTACATAACGGGGGGTAAAAAACCCATAATGGCAGAAATCAATACAGCAAAAACAACAAGGAACAGCATGCTCCCGGCAAACAGTTTCTTCCACTTCTGAGATGATAAAAGATAATATTGCACCCAGCAGGTAGCTGTAGCATGAGGCAGTGTGTTCTGCTGCTAGCATGCTGCTGGTCTGCGTCCGCGCCACTAGGCTTGGCTACAGCGGAGCTTTTTTAGATACCATCCAAAGTGATAGCTGTGTGCAATATCCTGCTATTTCTACAGTTTTGTCATTTAATTCATCACGGCTGACACTTACCCTCATACCATCAGTACGGCTTTAACTGTGAAGATAGAATAAAGTTAATACATTGATGTGTCTGACATATTCATCAAGAGAGAACAATCAGAGTATTGCAAAAATCTCAGAAACACAAAATAAATTTGAATCAAATCCTACAAACAAGCAGAACAAAATCTTCAATGTTCCCTTCTGGGCGAGAATTGATTTCTTTTTCTTTTCTTAACATTGTGAGTCTGAAATAAAGGATTCATGGTGAACATTTGCCTTCCGTAATAGGGATATGATGAAAAATGTGCTAGTGAGGGAATTCAGTGCAACAGCAGCAGTCTGCAGCAATAAATCCACAGGCGCTCTGTTTCCTCCTCTGGACCAAATCAACCCCATCTCCAGCCCCTGGGTGGCCCTTTCTGATCAGCAGCAGGGTCAAAGTTGACATTTAATCTAGCCTTGGACTCATGGAGTCTGTCCACGCATGGCACAGTCAGAGCCGTCCGACATTTCGCTTCCCATAAATCCACAAAACAAATAGGGAGAGAAAAACTGCACCCCTCCACCTTGCCACCGCTGCCACCTTTCTATGGCTCTCCTAGCTCGGCATGAGAATGTAACAGTGGCTGGGAAAGGTAGGGAGGATTAGGCTTTTATATTCCTCTCCCAGATTAGATGGAAATCATAACACAGACCAACTCGCCGAACTCTGACCCCTCCAAAACCAATTTCATTTGGAGAGATTGGAGTGATGTAGCTGGATGTCTATGTGGTACCACAGAGAAAATTAAAGCAGGATTTGTAATGCATTCAAAAAGAAAGTACACAGGAGGGGAGGTTAGCATGAATAAATTGCTGTCAGTAGCCCCTCCACCACCCCAGCCCACCCCTCCACGCACTACCACCACACATCGGCAGTAACATTTATTTTAATGGAAACTTAGTGGATTTAAATTGGTTCAGCTGGCAGAAGGAGGTTGTGGAAACACGCATGTTGACCACTTACTTTAATGTGGTCAAATTACTTCAATGGAAATCCACTGGAAAGTTTACACGACGTATACCAACCTTTTGCAAATTCAGTCTCTGTCCTGAACACTACAGGTCTTTGTTCTGAGTAGTATGAGGAGTTACACAGGATTTTTATTCAGTGTTCTACAGCCATTTCAGTTTAATGGTGCTGCCGGAACACTAAATGTTGACGAGGGCACATGGAAAGGGGGGGGGGGAGAGAAGCTGATGAGAGTAAAAAAAATACATATATGCTCCCTTTGCTTTGCCCCGTTCTAACAGATAGCTTCCATGCTCTGGCAAAAGGTATGTTTAACAGTGCCAGGTGGTGACATCTTAATTTTTCACGGCTGCAAACATGGCCATGCGCTAGTCCCCAATCGCCCCCATGCATTATTCCTGCCTTAAGCACTGATCCTCTGGGGAAGCAGGAGGGGGAGGGGGGCAGGGGGGGTATTGTTTTACAAGGCGCCCAGCTGCGGCCTACTTGCCTCGCCCTGGGTTCTTTTCAAGGAGTTGTCGTGGGTGACCCCCTCTGGCTGACAGTTATTAATAATAACGCGCGGCGGGGAATAGTTCACCTTGTGGCGATGCAGAGGCCGCTGCAGCTCACAGCCCGGGCTGGGGAGTCTCCGGGGGCAGGAATCATACGACGAGCCGCGGGGAACAAATAATACAGCCACAGCCAAGCTCTGAAACAAAAAACTCATCTTCCGGAACTTTCTCGCAGTAATCAGGTTTGCATCTAACGGAAGGCCCTGATAAACGCTTTGGCGTTTAGTCATATATAGTCATTTTAGTCACAATTTTTCTTTTCTTTTCTATTATCCTTCCAGTTCATGCACACACTTTAAAGACAGACAATGTGCTTTAATAAGTGTGTATTTATTAACATCAGAAATATGTTTAAAAGCTCTACAGATAGAAAGAAAGGCAGTAAGGACTTGTGGGCAAGGCAAGCTTCAAGGTTTCTACAGTATGAAATAATTAGCTCTTGGAAGCACTGTAGTTCAGGTTTGGCCAAATGGATTCTACAAGTTTACGAGGGTCCCTCTGTTGGACTTGCAGTTTCAAAACCCTACATAAATTTTCTGTGGGAGGGTAGTTAGGCTATGGAAGCACTTTCATCTTTTTAGAGACCAGTTTTGAGTATTTGGGCTGTATGTTCGGGGTGGGTGTCTTGTTAAAACGGCCATCTTCTTCCTTTTCTTGGCCTATGAGATTCAAAACTCTCTTGGTAAACTGTTCCATTCATGTTTCCTTGGCTACATAAGAGGCAGGCCCATATCATGAAGATCCCAGCTGTGGGTTTATCCAAACATGACTAGCTGCATTATTGCCAAAGATTTATTTGACCAGTGTATCCTGAAATATATCTGCTTATTATACATATCTGCACATGTCTGCTTATTTGTGCTTATTTTATGCTTAATGCATACTTTTTTTTTTACATTTATAAATACAAAGTCAAGGGACATTGCAAATATGAAGAGCATATATGGCTTTGTGCGTTAAATAAAAACGTGTCTAAATACTTATTTCCTCTTGCTGTATTACCACTATTATCATATTCTGCTTAACTGTTATTAGGCAGCATTTAACAGCTTAGTTAGTCTATTGAACTTTCTCTATTGTGAAGAACTGCAAAATGCAAAAATATGTCAAAATACTTTAAAAACTAGCAGGTGACTAAATTAGGCACTTGTAAGCCCTGTTTCAGTTTGTATGTTGTCCAAATAAAGAAAAATAGTTTCTTGTGCACATTCCTCTGTGCTGAGTCACAATGATCTTTTAACTCAGATGACTGATAGGTTCAAATGCTCAGGTGCTGAGATTTCAGCTTCCAGGCATCTCCTTCAGTGCTTCACGAGCTAATGCTGGTATGTAGTCTGTAGAAACTAGGACATATCATTATTTGAGTAAAAATTCTTTATTCCTTCTACATTCTGTCTTTGCACAATTTGATTTCCCAAATGGAAGTTTTTGGCCAACAGATATATGTGAAAATGTTCTATATTCATCAAACGAATATAACAAGAGTTTCCAAACTTCTTTTTGTAGTTACTGTGCCACTTTACTGTGGTCTGGGTGAAGAAGTTTACCTGATTCAGTCCCTCACAGACTAATCACTTGAGTGTCCTAATTTCCAACAGCGAATGTGTTCATCATGTTGATAAATGCCAGCTACCCTTTTAGGACGAGACAAACTTGCTGTTGATGTCAACAGAGCGAAAACAAAAACAAGGCTGCTAGAGAAAAAACCTGCATCTACGAGGGCCCTTGAGGAGTTAGAGCGAGGACAAGGGCTCAGGAGTAGAGGACAGAAGGCGATGTGGGGCCATCTAATGAGACTGAGAGGATAAAGAGGTAAAGAGTCCGGTGCTGCAGGCCCATTAAAATCTTCACCGGGAGAGGCTCTTTTGTACACACACTATGGTAACAAGTGTTGCAGAGACAGAGGGCTATCGGGGTCTAAGAGACACCGTGCAGCTGCTGAATCCACACCTCAAGTGCTTCTGATCCTGCTAGACTAAAGGCAGCTCCTAATAGAGCACACTCTATAACTGAAAACACTCAAAGCTATTGAAAAGTCCCCTTTTGAAATGGTACCTCAAAAGTCCGTGCTGAGCAACTGAAGACTTAATGAACGTCTGAACGTTGCGACCTCTTTTCGCCTGACTCTGGGCTTAAATAGCTAACCTCGCTTCAGTGGGGTGCAACAGACTACACCAAGAGCCTGACTGTTCACAGAAACCAGGGCTGCGCAAAATCTCGTTTGTTAGTAACTATCGCAATAAATGACAATTGAAAAACTGATATTGCAGCAATACTGCCAAAGAATGCCAGAGGCACATCACCAATCATAGTTTCAAATCAGTGTTTGTAGGTACATTGGATTCACTGATCTGGTGAATCAATGAATACAAAGAAATTGGACAGACATTATTTTCAGTCGAAACAATGCGAACTGATTTTTATTACGTTCACCATTGCATTTTTAATATATCACATTAGAATTAGTAGAAATAGTGCTTTCCACATAGTAAGTCTTACACAAAAGATAGGTCTATAGGTCTAAGCTTCAAAAGAGGTCGACACCAAAAGGACACAGTAAGCAAAGGTAAAACATGCACAGGTACAGTGGTCACCCTAAACAAAGTAGCATTCTTTAACAAGACAAAGGGGAAATTCTGCTTTCTTTGCAAAAGCAAAAACAAATAACAAAAAACACGTAACCACAAGTAAAAAAAAAAGACAGCACAGGTGTGCCTACAGGTGTACCCAGCCACACTGTGTAGAGCACAGAGCGATTTCAACCTGGGAGCAGAGTGTACATTTGTCAACGAGGAGACTGCAGTGCTGGCAAAGTCAAAGCTTATGGAAATAAATAAAGTGTTTAATGCATTCCAGGGATATTCACGCAAGACATCTCAGACTTAACCGGAGGCTGTTCTCTAGCTGTGTTTAACCTCATCTATTTAATATGTGGAGCCTCAATCCAGCCTGTAGTTCTGAGAGCAGGATGTGCTCAGTTTAACACATCCTGTACTAACCTGCAGTTATCTCCACATGTACTGTGTTTCCATCAGTAGTTTACTGTTAATACTCAATATCATGCTATTTTCCAAACCACAGTGTCTGGTCATATTTAAAAATGAAGTAAGTTAGCTTTAATAAAGTAAATAAGCTCGTTTTTGTTAAAATGACATTGACATAGACTGTTGCGATTTGACTGTCCTGTTCTGTTTCTTTTCTTTCTTTCTGAGAGTTTTCTGTGGATTATAGTATGGATATATGTGCATCATATATCAAATATATTCCTACAAAAACAAAAACTAAAAAGTATTATCCTGATATGTCAATATCAAGCTTTACTCAGACAGTAACAGACCATTACCTGTTTATTTTACAAACATGTAAGTGTATCTACTGACTTACCATAATTCCAGCGCAGGGTTGCTTACAAAAGGTTTTAAAGGGGTGTTTATTTGTTTGACCTACCAGACAGTTTGCTTTGTGAGCACCATGATCTCAGCTAATGCATCAACACTTGTAAAAATGTTTCTGCCATTTTCAATGCAAATATTTGTCCTGCAACACTTCACAGGAGCAAGAGGGCGCTGGGTATGCCAACCTGTTCGCATTATAAACACAAAGGTGTATTTTTGAACATTTAGTTTACTTTATTTTTCAAAGTTATTCACATATTAACAGCATCATGAAAATTACTCCGTTCATGGCACATATAGTACTGGCAATTAAATCCTAATACCTTGTATTACGCACCGTGAAATAACATGAAAAATATGTCTCGCTTATAAAATCTATATTAAAAATGTTTTTGTGCAACTTTTCTAATGGATTTAAATGGAAACCAAAGCAAATTATTGAACATTAAACTTGACAGCTTATAATCAAGATTTAGAGAGTCTTCAGTGAATGGTTTTATTTACCAAATAGTAGGGGAATACTCTATTGTAAATAATTTTCTTGTTTAGGAGCATGTTCAAATGATGTATATGTTCTCTACAAGGCATAAGGCAGACAAGAGTAACTAAAAATGTCCCATGCAGTTAAAGAAGTGAAGATTTCCTCACAGACCACATTAAACTATAATGACATAAAACCTGCTACAGTGCGCAGAATGTATTTCTGTGTTGTACCACAGTCCATGTATGCACTTGTGCGCACTCTGGTCTACCTCAGTGTAGATTAGCTTTTTGCAGGCTGTTAGGTTGGTGCCCAAAGAAAAACGAGTGGCCGAGGAGTCCAGCCTGATGCCCCTTGCTGGTGAAGTGCTGAGAGAGTTTCTGTATGAACATCTGCACTGGTCATTAGGAGCAGAGCTGGCCTCAATCTTTCAGCTCGCCTCAGAGAATCTGGGGGGAGAGCCCATGACAAACTGCAGCAAGCTGCACTGCACTGGTCCCCATGGAGAGCCCACGCTAACCTTTCACTGACGACACGGCTGCGCTACGCTACCACTGTGTGATCAGCCAGCAATTAATGAGCTGACATAAGAATTAACATATATGTGTGTATTCAAACTTTTTACCATGTTAACACAGTCGTGCATGACCTTTCTGTAAGCATATAAAGCCAAATGCTTAACAGAGTGATTGAATGAGCAACACGCTGTTTCGCCCCTGCACTACATCTACAAAGTCCAGTAAAACAGCTGATTGGACGAAGTTATTTGTGCACACACCAAAAAAAGATGTCTCTGTATTTTAAGGTCATTATTCTTTGGGTTCTTTTTTGGCACCAGACCAAATGTTACATTTGCAGGACCCTTCAAGGGTAGTGGCACAAAATCACACGTAAGCCAAGAACACTGACCGACTCTGGTATGCCCTCGATCTGCTTTTGTAGAAGTGCACCATGCGCGACTTTGGATGGAACTTCTGATTGCCTCTCTGATGGTGTTTCCTGCCAAGCTACTGCCGACTGTCACATCTCTATTCATAAGCATTCAACATATCAGCAATGCAGGACTGGCCCAGAAAGAAACAAGATTAATATTATCCAAAAAATATATAAAATATATTCAAGTCAATTTACCTTAATTCCCACCTTCTTGCAGATAAGGCAAATGTGTCACACTTTGTTGATCTTTTGTATGGCAGACAACACACAGTAGGTGCATGAAATGCATGCGAATGCTGCACTGGCCGCGATAGGGCAGATGCAAATATTGAAAAAGTCAAAGATACATTTTCATGGTTCATTTCCATGAGTTTATACAGTACATGGTGGATGTGGTCCACAAAGTTGCTTCTGAATAAGTGAGGGAGACTAGAAGTTATTACAACTAAACCATGCTTTACATGTTGGTTATCTTCCACCGATAGCCTGCTTTCCAAAACGGTAATAAATCCAGTCATGTTGACTGCTTCTGTGAGTTGGCTTGCATTTACAATCTTAGTAAAACCACTGTAGAGGAAAATTGAAGTTGGATTAAAAAAAATGAATGAATAGATAGATAAATAAATAAGTGGTCTCCCTGTGCTGTCTTTAAAATGGATGCCTGAAATTTACAGTTTTCCATTAACTGATGCCTAACAGCTTTTCCCCCCTGCTTGCATCCTGGCCTTGGCGGACGGCTTCTCTGTCTGTGGCTACTCTCTGTAGGCTGCGACACAGTGTATTTCTGCCACCTTCCTAACTTAAATGTGTCTGTCTCTTTTTTGTCTGGGCCTTTTAACCTTATCGCTCTGTGCTCTGAAATGCAACCACATCAGCATAAACACTGTTATTGCTGTTATTACCTTTATCAATAATGGAGACGTCAACACAGTATCAAAAGAATCATTTGGTGATAGGCCGGCCCAGTGCCGTATACCTGCATTTTGAGTGCAGTACAAAAATCGAGCTGGGCACGATAACACCTTCTATCAATAATTACCTCCTCAATGCCCTGAATATGAATCGAATGATTTTCTCTCCCCAGAAACTGACAGTCGGAGACCAAACGCTTTCCGCCCCTCCCTTCAGCTAAAGAAAGTCCCACATTCTATTTGATAATACAATATACAGCGAGGGAGATGGGTTGAGGAAGAAATGATTTTTTTCTTTGTCCTTTTTTTAATTTGTTTTTGTGTGCGTTGTGATAGGGATTATTATTTCTCAGCTGGTGGGATCACATTGCTCTTGGTCGCTCATGGTTGTAGACCCCTGAAGAATTCTATTAACCCTGGTTATGTCAGCCTTAATAACATGCCACACTGCTAAACAGGACTGGATTGATTCTGTGTGTGTGTGTGTGGGGGAGGGGGGGGGGGGCAAGGGGCTGGGGTGGCCGTGTATAATAAATCCAAGCATAATTCACTTTTAAATAGAATGCTGAAATAGAGCACAGAACAAAGGGGGAGAGGGATTAAGCCTCCCTCTTATCTCTGTGTCTGATTGCTGCGCTAACTTAAGAAAATAAATAAGGGAATGATCGGATCGAGGGGTGTGAGTTGAGAGGTAGCGCTTTGTACGAGTGGGCCATTGATTGTCTCGTCGATGAAGACTGCTTTTCTTTTGTGGCGTTGCAAATGTGATGTGAGGAGCCGGGCCTCGGCCATGTTTGCCGTTCATTAAGCGCCAGCCAGGAGATGCCAGGGAGACGGCCACTCGCATGATCGTCACAATCAAATCAATTCAGTCACCTTGAACTTTGATCATAGAGAAGAAAAGAAAGCAACAAAGAAAGAAAGAAAGAAAGAAAAAAAGAAAGAAAGAAGCAAGCAGTGCCTACATCCTCACAAAAAGTAACAAATATGAAAACAGACAGTTACCAAATCAAAAAATCCTAAACATCTCACAACCTTACTAAGGAAGTGCAAATATGATCTCTCACTTTAAACATAAAGTATTTAGGGGGTTTATATTTCACATCTGTCAAAAACATTAGAAGATGCATGTTTTTGACATGGGAGAGAGTTTTATATTGCATCAAAGGGATCCCAGCTTCCACCGCTTAGATTTACTATCATCTTTCGGTTCTGTTTCAAGGCACATGTGTGTGTGTATGTGTGTGTGTGTGTGTGTGTGTGTGTGTGTGTGTGTGTGTGTGCATGTGTGTATTATGGAATGATGATATCAGAATTGGAATTTCGATTCAAGGTGTTGTATCACAATATAAAATGATGCTGTGACAAAAATGTAGAAGCACTCATGATTGTCTGAACACAAACATATTGTATAATTAAACGTATTAAAAGATTTTGAAACTATTAAGCAAATTGCAATAACAATAGATATTGTATTTTCGATGCTATGGAGCTCTGGCTTGTCAGAGGTGAGCAGTATGTGTTCTCGTTATAAATCACATCACATTACTCTTTTCTGTTTATATCACACTGAGTATCATCAGTACCTCTGTAATACTAAATTGCATCAGGACACAAATAGACCAATTATAAAGAGCCTGTAAACAACAGAACCAGTTTGACCTCAACCCCTCAAACCATTATCTTATTTAATTCATTTATTTTTTTGTAACAATTCTTCAACATTTTTTCATGTTTCGTCTTAGAGCACTTTTGTCAACACCAATGCCATTATTATTGTGCTGGAGCATCTTCATCAATTTCAAGCCATAGAAAAATCTCACAAAATTCAGTGATAGGGGTTGTGTATCATAAAAAGTATCATACATGTGTTTGTAGTATCATAATGTTACTGATATTTTTATGTATAAATCAGTATTTTTTTTTTTGTTGTATTGCCTACCTTTGTGTGTGTGTGTGTGTGTGTGTGTGTGTGTGTGTGTGTGTGTGTGTGTGTGTGTGTGTGTGTGTGTGTGT
>JBBJLR010000133.1:19858874-19891799 GCA_037577145.1 Brachypetersius gabonensis | reverse complement strand
ACACACACACACACACACACACACACACACACACACACACACACACACACACACACACACACTCACTCATACACACAAAACCACAAGAAGATGAACCTTTGTATAATATCTCTTCAAGTATTTAATGATAACCTTAAGCAATGCCATGCAATACTGCTAACTGCTACATAATATCAATCGATTCCATCCGGCACGCTTTTCCCGAGTAGCTCGGCTGAAATTACGTGTGTGTTCAGAACTGAGCATTTCAAACAGACTGCTGTATACCACCGCGGCAATCAATCAGCCTTAATCCAAAACCAATTTACTCCGCCTGAAGAGGAAAATATCTTTTAATCTCTTGCAGACAATCACTGATTGCAGTGCAGGGCATCAGCTGACAGTAAAATTGAGCCAAAGCTTGCAATGGAACCTTTCGTTTATGAGCCACACAAAAGGATCTTGTAATAAGATTTAATGTTACCATTTTAGCACACACCCATGGGCATCTCAGTAGCTGTATTAGATTTCCTCATGCTCAATAACCAGTCCAGTCTATTAATTCCTGAAGATTAATAATTGAAGATTATACATGCTGTCTTAATTTGAAATCTGTATCAATGCCCCAAAATCTGCTATTTGGTGCTGGATAGCCCAGGTGTGCAATCTTACTGTGAAATCTTGCTGTGAAATGTTCTAGATGGATATAAAAAGAGCAGCTAACAATTCAGTTTCTGAAATATATTGTATATCTGTTTACTGCATACCCATTATTTTTCCACTTCAGTGCACATCTGAATACCGATCAATAATCGGTGATTCTAGGTGCCACAAATTGAGCTGACACCCTTTAAGTCTTTGATCCAATTAGTAAAACATGCTGTGTTCAACAGGAGGCAAAGAAAAGGAGCCATATTCTTCTGCTTTACTTTCCTGTTCATCTCTGTGTAACAGGCCTCAGTATAAAACTGAAATCTTTGAAATATTAATTTAAACTTAGCACGAAACCGTTTGTTGTATCCTGGCTCACTGTCTGAAATGATCATAAAGGGCCAGAGGGTTCTTAAAGGGCTGGTTCAGCCAAGCAGAGCTAATGGAGCTAACAATGAAAAAATCTAATGTTATGAGCTAGCGTGACATCTTCATTAGCCTTTTTCATTAGCTGTGTTAGCATAGTTTGCTTGAACTACCTATTTAATATGAATGTAGTCACCACACACACAGCACTGATATTAATAATAAGTTCACTTGAGCTCTCAATGCAGGATTGTGAACAAATTCATTGTTTCTGTTGAAAAAAGGTATGAAACCTCTGAAACCCTCTTGTCTTCTATTGCTTTATTGGCCCAAATGTGCTTAATTGGATTTAAGCATAGAAAGTAGATAGTAGCAGTGAGACAGAATAAAGTTCAACATTTTGCTATCAATTGGCTTGTTTAGTAATGTGTTTTCCGATTTATTGAACTTACAGTTCATATTTCATTGCAGCTTAGTGGTTAAAGTTGGCTCGATCATACAATGGAAAACTTGACATTGTATTCTAATGCATAGACTTAAAAATGGAATTGGTCCCTCCTTTGCAGCTAAACAGCTTCCACTTTTCTTGGAAGGCTTTCCACGAGATTTTGGAGTTTCTGTGGGAATTTGTGCCCATTCATTCTGTAGAGCATTTATGAGGTCAAGCACCGATGTTGGACGAGAAGGCCTGGCTTTCAATCTCTGGTCCAGTTCATCTCAAAGGTGTTGGATGGGGTTGAGGTCGGGGCTCGACTGGCCCACGCAGAACTCATCCAGTACTGGCCTTGCTTAGGGGTACATAAAGCACTGGGACACAGTCATGCTGGAATAGAAATGGTTCTTCCCTAAACTGTGCCCACAAAGCACAGACTTGTCCAAAATGGTATGATGAAGCATTAAGATTGCCCTTCGCTAGAAACTCTGAAAAATTCTCTCAATATATTTGTTGTATAAATTGTTTGTACTAAATTTGTACATTTTTTATGGCTGTTCATATCATGTAGGAGTGGGTTAAACTGCTTAGCTTGCCTTCACTTTATATTTCACACTAAACAACAATATCTCATACAACTGCGGCATCATTTTAAGGTGGACCTTTAAATATTAACAAAAATAAGAGAATAAGAAGTCAACTTGACCCACATAGCTAGAAACTAAGGTCACATAAAGAAACTGTCATAGTAGACTGCCTTCGCCACAAGACCACCCAAGCCAAAATGAGATCTCAGTTGTGGTCTGGTTATCAGCTGAAGTGCTTTTGGGAAGAATCACAAGACCTTGTACATTTACTTAACGCGCATGAACAAAAATATCCTGTTTATTTATAAGCCATAAAGAGAAGTTGGGAAATGGTTATGTCAGAATGGTCTGTAAAAAAAAAAACTAGAGGGGAATGATATACAGACATTTCAAAATTTGACAGGTCTGTTACTGATGAAGCTACATAAATGAAGAGAAACTCAACTCAAAAGTTACGTCTTTGACCGGACTACCACACCCATCCCAAGACTATCACTCCAAACACGTCAATAGATGCTCACACTTTTTTACTTCAAGGGAGTGACACCAGAGGCCCAAATAGGGGAACAGACATCATATTGTAATGCTTTGGCACTGCTGAAGCCTTTGTAGACGGGCTGATCTCCGAGGCTTTCAGCTGGTTAGATCAGGCTCGGAATTTCATCACAACATGGATCTGTGAGCACTAATTGGCAACATGATCTAAGCGATGCTCAGATGTTACCCCTGTACTCTCACTACGATTTTCCCACCTACACACGTCAGTCAGCACAATCGCAAGCAAAAGTCACCTTTTTACAATGATCTGAGATCAGTTTGGGGTCTCGAATCTAATGATTCAAATATGGATTTGAGCAGGGGAAACTGTTTCTCAAAGAACATGAAGGGTTAATGACATTAACTCCCATTCTTCCTCTCTGCTTGGTCTGCTCTGACATTACTAGAGCAACCGGCTCTGTACAAAACACAGAAGGACGCCTCCTCTTTCACTAATACCATTAACCTTCAGCCCATTCTCATCCTCGCTATTCACTAATTGACTCATACATGCTCAGATCGTGAAGCCCTCAGTGTGTGGTAAAAGCCAGCGCGGATAGGACACAGTGGCCTCATTACAATATGGCATGACATGGAGTGGCAGAAATGTGTGAATAGAGTGGTTCTCCTTGGCCTCAAAGAATAGAAGGGTAAGCTTTAAAAAGTCAAGAAAACATGCATCTCTCATGCACCTCGTTCAGTTCTGCAGGTTTTATAAACACCTGTAGCCTAGAACTGACCTCGGAACAAAGACTATTATCTGTTACAAAGTTAGCAGATTCCAGGAAGGTTCCTTGTAGAGTACAGAGTGCAGGTGGCACAGGAGCTTAAGAAATGGACTTCACCCCCGACTGAATGCCCTCAAGGTAAGACTACATTAGTGGAATTGAAAAGAAAATCAGATGAAGTGCTTTTTTAGATGTCCCATTTGACTGATAATGCAGAGCACCATTAAAAAATCCCCTGGATGGCATCCTTGACTAACTTCGCCAACCCCTCACCAAGGTGCAGGATGGAGCCACAGCAGATTCAGAACGGATTGCCTCCTCCTTGTGATCGATCCTCGGAGAGCAACTTTCCATCATGCAGAGAAGGCTGGAGCTGAAGACGACAGCTAATTAAGATGGCTAATCGGCACATTTCACAGAGGCCCAAGCAACTGCCACTCTTTACGCCTCTCCCAGCAGCTGCTTTTCAAATCAGTGGCATCTCCACCACTGCTACTGATTTCTGACACCATCTAGTGCCATGCCTTAGCATACCCCACGAAAACGTAAGAGAGCTGGCTCAGTTTGGCTCAGTGCATTCAAGGTGAAGTCATATTTCCATTGAACTAATCAGCATAATTGAAAGCTGAAAAAATGTGTTCCAGTGAAAATGAGAACACTGTCAACTTCAGATGACAGCTTATCAATATACCAAAATTAAATACTATGATGGCTAACTCTACACTGTACTGAAGATCAGACATAATATAACACATTATAAAAACAGACTATGTGATCTGTTATGTGCACCACTGATCATTGAGGTGGTGAAAGGAACCACACGTTTAATGCCTTCAAAAAACAGAAATGGATACAAACACACAGGTTGATGCCTGAGACATTGCTTTATAAGTACATAAATCTGAGTTAGTAAAATCTGAGTTAGTAAATTTCTCTACAATTAACTATTTCACATCAACCCCTCTGAATCTCAGACACTACATCTCACCAACTGATATACACAGAAAGCATTCCACTGTTAGTGTTCACCTCTGCACTGCTAAGTCACACTCAGTACTCTTTTCAAGGGTCTGGCTTATGTTAAAGTATTTCATATTTGACTAGTCAGTGGTTTGGTTTTCTGACTGTATTTCTATGCTAGGTCTGTGAGAGCCCAATGGAGGCAGACTGAGAAAAGTTTAATGAAAAGCAGGCAAAATCTGCTGTTTGGTGCCTAGTTAGCATGTTAGCTTTAGCACTGAATGGAAGGGGGCGGTCCTGAGACGCAGCTGCTTATAATGAGCAGTTTAGCCATGCTAAGACAACTTGCTTGTTATCTAATGCCCACTGACAGGCTGGCTCTTCAAGGCGACAAGTAGTGCGGAATGCCCAGGGAAGAGCGAGGTCCACACAAAATGAACTCCTGCTCCACAAGCATGTCTACCAGCCAGACTACCCAGCCCCCCAGTGCAGAGGGCCACCAATGCAGAATGGGTAAACATCATGAAGACGTGACACATTTGTCACTTTTTTTTTTTTTTAGTGTCTCATGTCACAACCTCTGTAGGCTTGATGTGAATGTGTTCTGGCGTAAAACTGCAAATTAGGCATGTAGTTCATGCTTCTTTAGGGGTTCAAAGGCACTCAAGATCGGCGCTTTTTTTCCCTGATACAGACGGAACACAGCACAGAAAAACGGAGCTGATGCACAAGCAAACTGTGAAAACTGGGAATCTTTACATCTCACCCCTGCCTTTACTCCCCCTCCTCCCCAACCCACCTCCTCCCCACTCCCACCTCCTTTTGCATAGGAGCGAGAGAGTCCCCTCCTTCATATTTTAATTGGCTGCTCTCTTTGCTCGTCTGGGACCCAGTGGAATAGTTAGCTAATCCCCCTGTGATGATCACACCAGAATCCCGCTCTCAGAGGGCCAGGGGTACCATTCGCCTGGCTCTCACATCACACCCTGATTGTACCTGCAGTTGTGACAGTTTGCAATCTCCACAGTAACCAAACTTAAACACAAAGGTGGGAAACGTTTCTACCAGAAAATATGTGAACCTATCACATGTAAAAACACACCAGGAAAAAAAATGCATACCCCCCACTTTGGACAGCTTCAAAACCCACTCTGATCAGGGCACTGCAGCTGAAAACAGAACACAGAGATCCTAAATAGCAGGGATGCGACCGGATATGAATACATTATTCGAAATGAACAGATAATGCATTCTAAAGAGATACCAAACAAAATAACATATGTAAGGCAAGCGATGTAAACTGTTAATGTAATAAAAACACTCATTGTCCACACACACTTTCAGGTTTACTCCTCTGCCACTTCCAAACTGAACCATTTCTGAGGTGCGCAAAAGTAATGTACCTGAACTTTCTATATAATTGAAATATCTGACTGTGTAGCCCTTGTGTGGCTTGCTAGCTAAAGGGGTAAAGAAGTTAGATATAACAGCACTCAGATATAACAGGATGGAATAGTTTGATATATGGCACCTGGTTTACATTCTGACAACTGAATGGTAAAGTACTGAACAGAGCTGGGTCGTATTGTATTAACTTCTTCAGTTCATGTTCACGCATTTTAAAAAGGCAGTGTTCAGAATAAAGCTATTTCTTACATTTTCAGGTGAACACTTTTAGCAGGATAGAAAAGAAACACAAAAAAATAATATCACTGCCTGTTTCATCATTATTTTTAAAACAGTTCACAATATGTATCAGAATCAGAATCAGAAAACTGTATTGATCCCGAAGAAATTCAGAGACATGAACAATATAAAATGAAGTCCAAATAAAATCTCAATATGAATATAGAAAAACCTCAATATGAAAATATACTATACAGATATACTGGGTATAAATACTGTAAATACTGGGTATAAATACTGTAAATACTGGGCATAAATACGGAACAGTTGATAGCCTAGTGGTTTGGGCATTCACCCTGCAATTAGGAAGTCATGATTCCCAAGACTGCTAGTGGCACAACTGACGTTCCCTTGAGTAAGATACCGTCCCCACACGCTGCTCCCTGGGCGATGTGTTCCTGGGTGCCTGCTGCTTCTACTTGGTGAGTGGGTTAAATAGAGAAGAATTTTGTGCTGTTCACACTGTGTGCTGTGGTGTGATCACATATGACAGAATGGTCACTTTCAGTTATATATAAGTAACACAGTTGAGTGAAATGCACCGAAACAAATGGTACGTTATTGTACTTAGTAGAGAACCAAGTATTTTAGTGGAGTTATACTGGACTGCATTTAATGGTACAAATACATCATTAAATAAACATCACAAAGCCACTGACTTGTTATTGGAATCTGTTGAATTGTTTTAAGAAACTTTTTGTCTAATTTTCTAAAAAAGAATTATAAGTACAGATTATCTTCCCTAACCAAAAGTACTGAAGACCACAGTGACAATGTTTATACCATGAAAGGTACTGTTTTTTTCTGTGCATGGAGGGCATTTATCAACAAGTGTCTCATTATTGCTGAATTGATGACACACCCATCAGTCCTGCTTGGAGAACTTTGGGAGAAGCTGTGGGCTAAAATATGCTAAGTGACACCAGAGCTTAATGAAACATTAACAAAAAAATCACATGAAGGAATCTGCCTATTTGTATCAGCAAGGAACAATGGAATTAGAACATTTTCCGTTTTATGTTTTATTATGAAATATAATACTGAATACATTTAAGGCAGTGCACTCAGTACCCAGCCATTGCAATTTTTTTCTGTATTTTTTTTCGATATTTTGTCCAACTGTGGTATTAAAATATTAAATGGTTTAATCTGTATTATTACGTAGCTTACATGAATAGCTTTGTCCATTTTTTAATCGGGGTTTTTAAGAAAATTGTGCCAAATTGCATTGATTTCTAGGTCAGTTCTGCTGCTGAGGTCTATGTTCAGGTCGACGTGATCCCTCGTCCCTCCAAGGAGTCATCAAAGAAACTTTACTTAAGCTAATGCAGTAATGAGATGGGTCTTACAACACAGTGTGGGATGTCTCTGAAGGGAAATGGTGACGGCAAGATGAAGAGGGCATGTTAAAGTTCTTCTGAAGTGAAGGGTTTGTGGTGTTATACATTCCGTCTAAGTAAGCTGAATAAAGAGGAGGCAACTCTCTGCCCGAGAAAGAGCAAGGCGACTCGGTGTAGTGGGACTGCTAGGATCTGGTAGTCGGATCCTGCTTGTACAAAGCTTGCACTCGACCCATTATTTTCCAATATGAGACTGAGTCTGGGCACACACTCCTCTGACATTACGGTGGTGATGATATTGAAAACTGGTGACAGTATGAGGAGACTGAGGCCTCGCAGACTGAAACCAGAACAGAGGCCTGAGCGCTGGCACACTCATGAGCTTGGGTGGCCACACACACACACACACGCACATATATATATTTTTTTCTAAAGCGATTTGAGCATCTACTGTGCGGAGACGAACATAGCTCAGGCGCAAGTGCTTATGAAAGAAAACTGTTTGGGAGTGATTTCCCATCTGGATTCAGCTCGGATAAGCAGTTTTAAATTGCAGCAGGACTTATACCATTGACTGCATTACAGAGTCCGCCAGGCCGCAATATTACATCATCCTCTCATTGTTTGATCTCAGGATGCAGCTAAGGTAAAAAAAAAAACGAGGGGAGAAAATATAGTAGGCAACCAGTAAATGTAGTAATCTTTTGTCGAGGCCTTTTGCAACAAAAAAAGTTTTTAAAAAAATGGGGCATAGGATGAGGAAACATTTTAATCAAACTGTAAGTGTGTGCGCCGTCAGTTTTTGGAGCACACGCTCAACGTTAGGGGTGCAATCACAAAAGAACCTGACTGATCGCTTCACTATGGGGCTGTCATCTGTGGCAGCCATTTTGATGTTCTCTATGTCTCTGCTCAGCTTATGGCTCAGATAAGTGATATTCTCAAAAGCACTGCAGTCATCAGTGAAGGGGGGCGGGGGGTGGGGGGGCGGTGGTGTAGCAGTGAGGGACCAAGTGTTCTCTCTGTGCGTTTTTAGGGTTTTTTTTTTTTTTGGAAACCAAGTCAGAAAGCTGTTGTGAACGTCTCACAAACAGCCCACTCTGAAATATTGAACATGTGCCAAAGACCTCCTGAGTATTTGTACAAGGGACTTGATGTTTGTCACAATAGCCGTGTTTTCTCCATCAGAACTTAGGACCATTCAGCCTAGGTAGAAGGAGAAAAAAAAACCTGTATCCTATGGAACCATTTATCTATTTTCCCAATAAACAGGGTCACCAGAGCCACAGCTTTGCCCTATTGGACGTTTCAAGAAGTCGACCTCAAGGTGGACGTACAATAAAAAAATAAAGGTTCCTAAATGATTCTTGGTTTGAATCTTTAATTGGTTAAGAACAAGGTTGACCCAAAATCCATCCCCTCATATAAGTAAAAAACAAACACAGTTTTTAACTATATACAAATGATTATTAGATGATATACAAATGATAATTCGAATTATTATTATTTATAATCATACCTTAATTGTTTATATGCTTTTAAAATGATACAGTTATATGCAAAATTGAGCACTCACAGTTTTCAAATGTGTTTATACACCCTTGCACATTTTAAATTTCAGTCACTGTTTACTTACACTGCCTACCTACCTCTGACTTTATTTGTCTGCTAAGCTTTGTCTTTTTGGCTCTCATCTCAAACTGCACCTTGGCCCCGCAAGACAAACCATACACCTTTGCAAAATGTGTTAATCCATTGAAAGGTTCTTCTATGGCCTTGCTTTCAAGGAGCCTTTCTGCCGCCTCTATTTTCAAGAGTGTACGAATCTCCACTCGCACTGTAAGGAATATACAAGCACTGAGCAAATTGTTTGGATTTGATTTGGCAGAGAAAACATGAACTGCAACTCAATAAATTGGCTTTTAATGCAACAGCAGGCTGGTAGACCAAAAACCTTTTTGATTCTGGTCCAACTTCTGACAGCACACACATAATTAATGGCATCATAAGCTGAGGTGAAATGAAAAGTTCCATATTAAACTTCTTCAGACCTGCTTGATGTAAGGCTTAAGTAAGACCCAACACTGTGCTTGCGTAATAGTATATTTACAGAGGATTCGCTTTTCTGTCTGCCACTTGTGCATTTTTTACACGTCCTGGATTTGAGGGCTTGTATGGGACATACTATAAGCCCCAGGGGGGAGTGACTCATAATAAAGAGAGATTTCATTAAACTGGGATTCACTTACAGTCTGCCATGGAGCTAAATGGATTCTCTCAGCTGTGTTTGCAAGCTCTGAAACTGGCACTAAGTTAACTTTTTAAAGTTCCATTTCACTGTTTCATGATTGGCGGAGCAGATCTGTGATGATCGCTTCTGTGAGTGGACATGCATATCCTAATCGATAAGTAATTTTCAGATTTTAAGGAGTTATCTACATTGATTTATCAGAATCACCTGATATTTTGCAGATTAAGCACTGATAATAGCTCTTTAAATATCTGCATATTTAAAAAAAGTGATGCTGTTTTGACACATAATCAATAAATCTGTTAACCACTTAATGAATTTTTGTTCTAGAGTTCTTCGGAGCCTTGGTCATACCTTTTAAAGTTGAGTTTTACAATTTAGCAGCAAGGTTTGTTAATAAAATGGATTTAAGTATTTACTGAGTGATTCACTGTAAAACTGCAATTAAAAAGTTGGGACATAAAACTGTCCTACACGTTTTAAGTTTTGTTTTGTTTAATTAGTATTAAAATTGCCATTTGCATGTGTTCACATTGACTGACTATATAATTACATAGGCAGATATTACACACAGCAGACCTTTAGCTCCTTATAACCCATATTGGTATTCAGGACAAAATATCATATCAGACAGACTGTGTCAGCTACATCACCAGGTCCCAGTCAGATCTTTGTACTGACTCATTTTATAAGGTGAGATAATGTGTTGCCAAGGAGCTTGTCTTTGAGCACTTTGGGAACCATTCATATGGCATTTTGATGTGAAAGCTTGGGCTGCTCGAAGGACACTGCTGCTGATTCAGTCTCTCCTTATCACCTCTCTTTTCCTGTTTTGTTACTCTGTCTCTTTCTCTCAGTGTTGCAATGAAAAGCAGTTCCTCCTCAGTTCCTGCATATCAAAACTTTACTGCTCTTGCATATGCTCTGACCATTTATTTGATGTTCGCCATGAAACCCCAGTGTAATAAAATTCATCTTTTTTTATCATTGTTGGTATTGTTTGTCATCCCTTCAGTCAAATTCCTTTTCTTCCAGATGCAGAACCTCCTACCATTTCTAAAAAGCATTGCTCAGCTCCAGAAAGGGGACTGCCTCTGAATAATTGCTTCAAACAAATGAGCTGTTGAAGGTCCATTAGCCCAGCCTCTTCCTTCGGCTAATAGTGTTCCAGTGATATCAAAGATTGCTAGAAGGGATCTTGCCATGGAACAGATGGGGCCATCCTCTCCCAGCTGTAAATGAGAATTCGGAATGGATCCTCAGCTTTCATCATTACCTGGGTGCTCCTGATAAAAAAAAGAGCATTCTAACCTCTTTGGTTATGTCACGCTTCACAAAAAGTAAATGCCCTCCACATGGTTCAGTCAATCTTTCCAGTGCATTTGGATGTAATTGCTCAGGGGTGCGCGCTACGGTGGAACCGGTAATTGCGCAGGTGCAAGAAGAAAATGTTTTTAATGATGTCAAATGCTGGCATCACAATTAAGTAAATGAGTCAGGAGCTATTAATTCCTTTCTTTTACCAAACAGATAATTATTGAGAACTAACAAACAAAGTCCATTCCATTGCTGAAAGGTTATGACTTATTCGCAGGTATGCGTCCAATTAGAAATTAACTGATCACTTTACAATGAAAAAAAGTTTAGCACTGAATTTACATAATTTACAAGGGCTTAATTTCTACGTGAGCAAAATGTACTACGCCAGAAGAATTACCAACAAAAGCAAACTGAAAGTTTAAATTGTGCAGATTTGTGTCACTAACATACTGTTTTGTGAAAAGTTAAGAAAATTATATGTAAAACATAAAACAAGTGTTCACCCTATGACATGGAGATCATGACTTGGTGCCATAGCTTTCCATGTTTGGGCCTAGTGGGTAGGATACTCGCCTCTGGACAAAGAGGTCATGGGTTTGAATCCTACCTTCAGTATACCACCACTGGGTTCCCGAGCAAGACCCTTAACCCCCAGTTGCTGGGGTTGAGGGGTTACTGGAAGTCGCTTTGGATAAAAGCGTCTGCTAAATGACGTAAATGTAAATTGGATAATTGGCTTTGACACTGCAAGGCTAGCTAATGCAATTGGTTGTTAGCTGCCATAACAGAATTGATAGTTAGTGTTCTCCTCCAAGCATGTTGAGCTGTCTGATGGTGATGCATTTAGCATCAGTTCAAAAGATGTGATGCTCTTCATGTGTCTCGACACATGATGAAACTGTGTGAAAGGGAAAGACCTAGTTTGTTCCTGGCAATTGGTCATAGCTAACGGGATACATTTGGACAAAGATAAAAAAAATCCGTAAAATTTACCTGAGAAAAATGACAAAGAACCAAACAAAAGATTGAAGTTAAATGTATGTCAGTGTGTTAGCATAACAATTTCCAAGCCTCTCATTGAGAAAGCTCAGTATTTACAGTTATTATTCGGTGCCTGCTTCAGCTCATCATCCCTTCATTAAATTCAATCAGGTGCTGCTGATGGGATTTAACAATCCATGCGATGTCTGGAGAGCACAGCAAAGTTAGGAACAGTTCTTAAGACTGGATTCTTCTAACCAATCAAGATACACTTGTGCTGTTTACTGTATTTATGTGTATTTGTATTTATTCTGAAATTATATAGCGTTTATTCTAAAACACATTTACTGCTGAGATCACATCACTTTCTTCAACTTTCTACAGTCAAAAGAAAGCACAAAAAATTCAATAAGCAAAATTTTATTGTGAACTTTCTGAGCCTAACAGAATCATTAGCATGCTCACGGAGGTGTCAAAGTGGTAAAACATCGCTCAGGCGCTATTCATCTGGCTGTGAAACTCCTGAGGGCTTTCCCCTGCCCATTCAGAATTTAATTTGTCCTTGAGGCTCCTCGGGTGTGTGAGTTATGTTTGGTAGGTATGCTCCCATGGGGTCAACCACTACACCCCTCACCCAGTAGTGAAGCAAGGTCTAGCCCTCGTCCAAATATCCTGGAGCCTGTGTAATGCTGTCATCTTTTCCCTTCTTATTCGCTTTTGAGAACACGTTAATTTGAGCCCAGAAATATTTCATCACTCATCCACTCGTGGAAATATCATCCATTGACCCACTGAGCTTGAGGAATAATGTATTTTAATGATGAAAACAAACAGCCAATTTATAGGTTTGCTTCTGTATGTATACATGGAGTGGTGGGTGGTTTAACTGCCTAACTGGTAAGTGTGTGTGTGTGTGTGTGTGTGTGTGTGTGTGTGTGTGTGTGTGTGTGTGTGTGTTTGTGTATGTGGGTAGTAGTAGCAGGAGGGTGGAAGGGGATAATGATTTTTTAGAATTTCCCAGGGTGTAGTTAGAGAGGCAACAGAAGGCTGCCCTGGCAGAGTTCTCAGTTTCGATTATGTATACTCTTTTATTCAATCATCGCATCGCTCTGTGCCTGACATTTGGTCAATAGTGCAATCTTCTAGTGATCAGAATACGCCAGACAGGCCGCCACACAGAATTCCATTAGTTTTTGCTTTCAATGGATGCTCTTGAACAAGATATCTAACTGGATAAACCATAACAAGCACCAGTCCTCTTTTCACTCTCACTTATTTCATAGGAAAATCACTGAAATGAGACATCTGAACCACATTCTATCACACACTTAAATCAGTTTTTTTGTTTTGTTTTAAAGGGGTCAAATACATTTTTCTTGCATTTTATTTTTCCCCCTGAGGTCCACTCAGGACTGCTGTGCTAAAGTACCAAAAGTCAAATCCATTTATATCATTTTACCATTTCCCAGCTCTCTTTATCCCTGATGGTTACTGTGACTTTAGGAATAAAATATGTAAATGAGCTCTCTTCTAACTGGCTGCACTGTACTGTCATTGAAAAAATTAAGGGTGAAACATTAAGTGTCCTTATAACTTCAGCGGAAACAGCCAGCCAAGCAGTAGGAGGCAGATTAGACAAATATATTTTGTGACATCACAAACAATCAAATCAAGTTTCCATGAAAGAAATTCTTATTGTAAATTCTTATTATCACCGCTTTTTTATTTTCCATAATATTGACCCCTGAATTCTTTATGGCCATTTTTTTCTTTCAAGATTTTTAGTCTAAAGTCCAGATACCAAGGCTTCACAAGGGTATGCAGAGAGAACAAAGCTATCAGTTCACATTTCTGCTCAGAAGTTTTATGAATTATGCATAATGCACTGAAAGGTCTTAATTCATAGCATTCAAGAATAGAAAAATAGACAGAAGAAATATACATGAAGAAATTCACATGATCAGTCTGCTAAATAAGACCAAATGCCTCTGGTAGAGTAATGGTACATTTGTGAAAGCCTCTAAACAGAGGGTTATATTAAGATTCCATATGGCTTTCTCTATTTGCACTTTTTTGGGCAGACTTGAGATTCAAATAAGGTCTGTCTAGCACACAAAGCAGGGAAAATCGAGGTGGATGTGCCTTTCAGCAGCGACGTATGTCTGTTAAATGGAGGTCATGTTTCAGCCATCGTCCATGGTGCCTATATACAGGCATTTAAAAGGCTCTGCCTTAATGCAGCTTTGTTGTATTGCTGGTAGTGTCTGGCGTAGTATGCCTGCTACCTGCTCAGCAATGTTCAGCTGCGCTACAGGTTCAATGGTTTGGAGATCTGTGGCCAGTTGGTGATTATTTTTGATGTTTTTAATAATTAACCACAGTCAGTCTCTCTCCTGCTTGGCTTTGCTTCGCTCTGACCACAGCTCTGGGGACAGCCAATGAGTCTCCAAGGCTTAGCACTGTGTGAATATTTAAAGTATGTGATATGAATAAACCAGCACTCCACAACAAGATGCAGGGGCATGCAAGCTTGGACCATGGCAAATTATTGAGCAAAGTTTCACTGACTTCAACAGCATGGTTAAACATAACATACGCTTGAGACTGAGCCCCAGGATCATCCTTCCACCAGTGCCACACTTTACAATTCCTTTTTATTAGAGAAATCTAATCTCTCATACGTTCTGTATATGCTGAGTTCAATCTTTCTGCTGTGATGAGAACATCTCAAATATACCAGCGACACATATTTATCCAGCCTTGCGGCCCAGTAGTTAAAACGTGCTTATTAAGCCAATGGCAACTGTCAAATTTACACCCGTGTAATAGCAGCCCAAAATGTGTACTGTTTGACTCGGGCTGTCAGCACTTTTAAATGAGAGAGTTAATACTTGTGACGAGCAGAAATGAAACTCAAACCAATACGCATCAGGGCTCGGCAGCCTCACTTTTGAATGAACTCCAGCCATTTACACAGTGCTGCTACCTTTAACTTTTTAAGCTCTCACTCTAATGCCCTAAGTATTCATGAGACTTAAAGGGTTCATATACTACATTTGGAGTTTTGTGCATTAAAAACAACAAGCCATCTATACATCCATTATCTGAGCCTCTTATCCAAATGAGGGTAATGGTGTGAGGGGTGTTGAAACATGTCTCAGCATTCAAACTACACAAGGCAGAGAAACACTTCGGACAGGCTGTAAAAACAGACTCATTATAATGATTGTATTATGTTGTTTAACACAGATACACTAAATAAACCAGAAGGATGTAGACATCAACCCATCACACCTCAATGAGTAACCACCTCAGAATCCAACACAACAGCTTTAAGGTCAGGTGCTGAGCAAGAAGGCAAGGCTTATGGACCTTAATTTGTGCACAAGGGGGCTGTCAAACTGGAACAGAAGAGATCCTTCCTGAAACTGTTGCCACAAAGTTGGAAGTTTGCATTGAATTGTGTGGATCCAAGCCCAAATCCTGAAAACCAGTCCCAACCTAATATAGCTATAACTACGCATTCTGTTTGGTAGCATTCTCCTGGCATTGGCTAAACCTAAATTCAGTGAGCCAGTGATAGTGAAGTGTAATTCACCTCTGCTGAAAACACATTTCCACTGCTGCAGAGACCAGATGCAGCACGCTTTACACCACTACGGCGTATGCTTGGCACTGTTAGTAGTGATGTCAGGTTTGTGAAGCTCCTCATGCACAGTTCTTGCGCTGATGTTTTACCCAGAGGCAGTCAGGAACTCTGAGTGATGCAACAGAGGATACCCACTCAGTCTTCAGAGTTCAGCAAGTTTAGGAAGTCTACAGCTTCATGGTTTGGATCTCTTAGAAATGGATGCTTCCATTTCACACAGCTAGCACTCACACTTGGCCAGAGCAGATCTAACAGGGCAGACATTTCACAAACTGTCTTGTGAAAGAGGTGGCATCCCAGGATCATGCCACAGTTAAGGTCACTGAGGTCTTCAGTATACAGTAATCAGGAGTGCTCTTGGAATCCATTCCACTCAGTGTTTGTCTGTGCATGGTTATGTGATTCATATGTCTACATATTTTTGGCCAGATATGATTATTGTCTGACTGACTGATCTGCATTATGTCATTCATTCAAAGAACAGTCCAGACTGAAACAATACCTGTAACTGTGTGAATGGGCAGATTTAACCTGATATAAGCTAAATATAACCAGTAGTAACCTGCATATATTTGTTTTTTTGTGACATCACAAAAACAGACATCACGATAGATTGATCGTACAACTTATTTTCCATTTATAGACTGTTTGGACTGAGGATTTTTAGTTTTACTCCCCGTTTAAGTTGTAGCTAATTCTTTTCACCTCCCAATCACATGATGCTGCCAAGCTGCCAAGGAGTTGTGGCCTAGTGGGTGGGATACTTGCTTCTGGACCTCATCATAGGTTCGAATCCTACTTTCAGCAGACCACCGCTGTGTTCCTGAGCAAGACCCTTCACTCCAGGGAAACTGTCTCCTGTAGTTAGGGACTGGAAGTTGCTTTGGATAAAAGCGCCTCATAAATGCCGTAAATGTAAGCAAGGAAGGTGAAGGCTGGCATATTGTCACAGAACAACTTTGTATCTCTATTTTGTTTCTTTTTATATTATTTAAACATATTGAAAATGTATGCAAAATACAAATAAAATTATTATAACAATTAAAAAAATATATAGTTCCCTTCTCTTATGAAGTTACCATTGTAGAGAGATAACGCACACGGCAGGTTGCATTGTTTCATTTTACAGGCGTCACTGGACAGCATTCATTTGGAGTGAAGCTTCATCTCCCATTTCTGTTATATAAGTTAACAAATGTTCACGTTAGCTATCCTCACACTGTGATGGGGCCCATTCTACCCACCCAGAGAGATCTACTGCGCTTTCTTGGACTCCTGTCAACAACATTTACACACCACATTAAAAAAAAGGATAATATGATTTTCTATAATATGAGCTCTTTCCTACTTAGACACATACAGAGACACACATACAAATGTGATCACAGACCAACATCTTGTTCGTGTGCTTTCCATTGGTTTACCACAAGTCTTTAAAACACATTCTCAGCCAAAGTCATTTGTCCTAGCCCTGCTCCCCTCCACAAACGTGCTCTTTTGAAGCATCCACTGTAATGCTGGACAAGCTTTACAGAATGCTGGCAAAAATCCCATTCAACCTAATGAGCAACTGTAGCACAAATGACATTGCATTGCTGGAAAATGTGCTGTTGTTTTGCAGCTTTCATTAGCTACAACAACCAACTAGTCCAGCTTAATAGCACAAGAATTCAGCTCAGTGTGTTACTGGACATATTCTTCCTGTGTGTCATGTACAAAACCAGTACCTGAGCATAAATAAGCAGTCTATGGGCCGTTTGCATGGTGAAAAAGTAAATTCCTTGTGCATGTGCATCTGAGGGCAGCACAAAACATGGGAGGATCGTGCAAAATTGGCAGCATATTGTGGTCACATAAAAAAAGTGTTTTGAGCTGTACCTGAGACTGTCTGTACATCTAGCCCTGAGGGTTTTGCAGCAAAAACTCTTCAAAGCTTTTCCAACCTTGTAATGGTTTCTTACAAAGAAAGTGCTGGTGGTACCATTTTAAATGAGAACTTTTGTCTTGTAAAAATGTGGGACAAATTTGATGAGTGTTGTGGTGAAAAGCCCATAATTTGAAAGGTGTGGGTCTATTTAAGCAAAAGGGATCTTGGTGCATCATCTAACAGCAGCAGAATAATTATCAATGTTCTTTTTTCTTCTTTACAGATACTGATATCAAAAGAGTTAATATATAATCATCATGCCTTGAGGAAGCCTGCGGGGGGGACAGGGCCCAGTTAAAGAAGAGAACTGCTGACACCAAACTTCTTTAATCATTCTAGTTGAAAGTTGAGGTGGAAAGTAACAAAGAATATAAACTTTCTCCTAAACTATTTTATCTCTGACTTCATGATATTGATATATTCCAAGGTCTTAAGGTATTATCTCCCATAGTAGAAAAAAATTGAATTTCTTTCTTAAAACAACATGACTGGTCAATCAGCAACATATCCCTGAGTTCAATTTGTGACAGGTATTCTTCATCACACACTTAATACTGCAGACAGTGCTAGTTTAGATACAGCTCCCCATCGCTCATGATGGAATTATCAGAGACCATAATCAGATGCTACAGCGTGAGTGGCCACAGATATTCATGCGCTCAGGAAGATGGCTTAATATTGCAGAGCACATTAATGGAAGAGGAAAGGTAAGCAAATATCTGGTGAGATAGGATACCCGCTATCAAGCAGTTAAACGATTTCTGAACAGACCGCATGTCAGTAATGGAAGAGGCCCTAAGCATTTGCAAAAGTTCTGCTTTATTGCCGATTTACATAGAAATTGCCTTATTTTAGACTCGATATGGACCTTTTCTTTATACATTATCTACTACTCTGCCTATAAGATGATATGGTTCAGATTGAAATTGTACACAATCAATGCTGAATAGAACCTTTAGTGATTGGAGCATTTTGCGTCAGGTTCAGCGCTGGAAGCCTAATGTTGTCATTATGCATTTAATTAAAAATGCAAAGGTTGGCCTTAATCTGTAAGACCACAGGCCAATAGCGGCGTGATAACGGTGATACATACCAAAACAAGACCACATAAGCCCTGGAAATGATTATTGATAGAAACCTAATGGTGGATTTTGTTCTCCCTTAGTGCTCGAATGTGTGCACAGGAAAGTCCATAAGAGTAATTATTATTTCAGGAGAACAAATATCACCCCTTGGGCTCCAATTATTTTCATGCATTGTCTCCTTCAGCTACTGACTGGGCTTGTTTTTTCTTTTCTTTCCTTTTTTTCTTGTGGAATGGATTTGTGTTTCATCATCTTATTATCTTTCACCTTCAGTGCCAGTGCTGCCCATATAGTGCAGGAATTTTACACTTACACTTATTTCATTGAAAAACATGTACTTTTTTAGGTAAGAAGCAGTGCCAACACATCTTGGACCCAGTAAACTTAAGGTCTAGCGTGTAAAGGCTTTTTAAGGTAAATAACAAAATAAATAAGCCTTTAACATAAAACAGTAGATGTTGTGGGCTATAATCCCACAGGCTGCATCAGCACTGTTTTAGGCTGACTCGGTGGATAAGCAGCAGCACTGACACAAACGTGCCTGAAAAGGAGAGGCCTTCGCTTTAAGTTAGACGTTTCGGTAATTGCGTCAATTTGTTTGGCCGAAACATCATCTTCATTTGCCTTCAACCAAGCACTCGCCGTCCAATCTGCAGCGGAGATGTGGCGGCACGGGCCTCCAGCAGGCATTTGCTATGCAAAAATCGTCATCGTCAAAGGCAACTTAAAGTTTATACCAACTAATTGGCAGCAACATAAAAGAGGGATTGAAAAATGACAGAAGACACCCTGCCTCCCAACCCCCTTTTGAAATTTGTCGAAATGTTTTCTTTTATAAAAGGAAAACAAAGCATTCGCTCGTTAACGATGAAAGAGTTGCCTAAGTCCCCTGTTGATTGACGATCACTGAGATGTATGACACCTCTCAACTTGTCATGGAGGAGTTATTTGTACTCGGCTGCGATCCGTTCTGTGAGGAGAGACCAGATGTCCTGTCTTAATTAGGCCTGCAGTGATGTTTTTAATGACTTCTACCCCATTACGGGTGGAGCGCGCGCTAGCGAGAGTGAGAGAGGAGTTCTGAATCTTCCTCCCTGTCAACTCATGTGTACTTATATATGTGTGGATGTGTGTGTGCATGTGAGCTTGATGCTCTTTGTCTGATTTCTGACACATTGTGAAACCTCTAAAGGCTCCGAGTGAGGAAAGTTGAGAGGAACAATGGTGAGTCGGTCGAGAATGAATGCTTTTGCACCTAATCTTGTCTCTGAACTCGCCGTGTCATGTGCATCTCATTTAGGCATATGTGAGCATGTGTAGTGTAATATACTTAATTCATGGGGTCTTGTTCAGAAAAATAGGCCAGGCTAGTTGATGCTAGATGTCTGCTCCTTAAAGAATAATACAGCGCACTCAGAGGGAATTTCGTTTCTCTCTCCCAGAAGGCTTATGAGGTATTCTACACTTTCATAGCACCTAACATCTCCAATTCCAACTTCCTTCACAGGCAACCACAGGGGGGGTGGGTTGGTCTCTTCCCAGAAATCCCACTCAGTCTGAGAGAATCATGCGAGGCAGCCGGCCTTGTGGAAGCAGATCAAATATGAATATGGCCTATTTTAAATGATATCCTCCTCTCTGATGTGTCAATGGGATACATCTGGATAGCCATGTATGAGGTTGTTAAGGTGTGCACGGGGCCACTGGTGCTATCACCGGCCCCGAGCCAAGAGCAAGAGCCTTGCACATCACCAGCGAGGTAAAGATCGAAGTAAGTTTCTGAACAAACGTTATTGCTTTGCCGTAATGAGGGTATAAAATGTTATTAATATTTTAGAACAAGCCCTATTTTTCATTTCTGAAACCCACTATGGGGCTCCTTTTCAAAGGGTTTCAGTCAAAACCCAATGGGAGATTCAATTGACTTTAATCTTGCATTCGTTTGAAAATTTGAGCCCATTAGTTAACTTTGCCTTTTCTGTGCAGTTTTCATTGCATTTCAATGAAGCCGCTTTCCTGTGGTGTTAAAACACTAATAGTTGCTTCAAATAGTAAATGAGGAGGAGAGAGCGAGAGTGAGAGAGAGTGAGCAAGCGAGAGAGAGGGAGGACAGCAAGCGAGAGAGGGAAAGAGAAATGAGGAGAAACAGAGAGGATGACCTAAAATATTTATATAAAACATCTGTGTTTTTATGGGAGTTATAGGGAAAAAAAACAAGCCACGCACAGGCCTTGGGGTAAAAAAAAAAAATAAAAAAATCCAATATGCGGCTGCAAGGTACAGGAATCAAATATTTATATGCTTTAGTGAATAATTTGTGGATTGAGATGCACCTATTAAGTATTCCGCACCAAGCCCTGGCTCTTTGACAACATATCAATTGCGTCCAGGTGCTGGCGCTAATTGGTGAAATGCATTGTGGTTCACGCGGGTGAGGGGAGGTCAGGGGACTGGCCGTAATCAAATAAAGGGAAGAGCTGAATAATTCTCTTTGAAGTGAGAGGCACCTCGCGCGCAGGACTTGCTCTAATTGCCGACACTCAGCACGCGCCCGCCTACTGCTGCCTGAGAAGACGGAGCTCACCTCCCCTCTCAACCTGCGCTGCTCACCGGGGGCCAGCACCAACACCTCCAGGAGAGCTGCGTCAAGTTCCAGCTGCATCGCTAATTCATCCAAACTTGCACCTCCTCTGATTCCAGCTTGGGTCTGTAAAAGTATAGGTTCCTCAACCGAAACTATACGTCCAAAGAAAGCATGGTCAATTGAATGGGATGCTACAGAAAAGCCACATGTCATGTCCAGTTGCGAAGCATTGACTAACGGCATATAAAACTCCCTATTCTGGAGCAAAGAAACTGCAGGATGAGGTACTGTGGCTGTTTGCGATCAAATGTTCACCACAACGTTCTAACATCTAGTGTTAAGCTTTCCCACAGGCTGTTAGAGCAGCAAAGGGAATCAAACTCGCTATTAAAATCCTGCTTGTTTCAGAAAACTCCACCCCTAGTTCAAGTCTGAAAGATGGACAAAAATGGGCGGCACATTTCAGACAATTTGGGCGAGAAAGTGAGTGGGCACTATGAGGACAAAGAGTAAACGTGGATAGTATGGCTCTGTTTCTGTCACCTGACAGCCTGTTAACACGATAATGGTGTTGAAATACATACCTTTATAAAATGCCCTGTACTCTCAGCAATCACACCAACACACACACAATCAGAGAGATAGAGAAGAAACATTCTAGAACATAAGCAGGTTGGCACAAAACGAGACCTGCATCAGAGGGGGCTAGATGGAATGGGTGTAATTATCTGAGCATTCACATATACAAACTTTTGTTTAAATAGAGTAGTATTAATGTCAGTGGAAATGTGAGGACTCAGCATTGTTAGCTTGATGCTGGTGTAACACTGTAACACATCAGAAATTACTGCATAGGTCCTTTCTGGTTAAAAAGATTGCATCATTTTCCCACAGAGTTTGTGAGATTTGCTGTGGTAGTTTCTTGCACTGCTAACAATAATGAAGATTAGAAAGGATAGTGAAAATTACTTGGTTAACTTACAGCTTTGATAAATATGAACCCCTTTTCATGTTTCACGGAGTTCATAACGAGAAGTGCGTCATCATCCACGGCAACAGCTATGCTGATAGCAGAGCACCCACAGGGGGTGCTGCAGATGCTGAACTGACAAATTAAAAAAAATTCTTTTGCAGATTTGAGAAGAAGCGATAACATCTGTACTTACTGTTACTATGACAAAGCAACATTTTCCAGTTTTTAATGAAATAAATCACTGTTATAATTATTCTTTTACACCCTTGACTACAACAAAAACAATTGCACAAACAGGCAGCTACAACATCCAGTGTCTTGACATCACTAACTAATTGAACACTATCCCATCTCATGGACGTGCTCCAACAAGAATTACCTGGACTAATCATCATTCCATTCGGCGTTGCACATTGTCGTGTGAATGTCACCACATGCTTTGATCATTAGCAGACCTCGACATGAAATGCCTCGACTCCTCTTGATGACAGCACCGCCTCCCTAAAACAACTCATTACATATAGGCTCTGTTCACGGAACCTAATCACTGATTTCCATCTGTGTGTCAGGCAAGGATGTCAATATGTGAGCGGTTTGAAAAGATGGCTCTGGTTTGCTTCTGCAAAAAAAAGAGAGAGCACCTTACTGGCAAAAAAGCAGAAAGAAGCGGTTTGACACCCCACAGGGTCAGCAATCAGAAGCCAGTCTGGCCAATCTGTTGGCTTTGAATAAATGAATTATGTCATTATGCTTTTCATCACCTGATAAACAGCTCCTTTTTCACACTCAGACTACCCATTAATGAAAAAGTAGGTCAAGAGCAGGGGATTTAAAAGGCAAAGCCAATACACTTCTCTTCTTGCTACTCCTTCTCCTCCTTCAAAAAAACCTGCAGAGTAGCAACTCACCCCAGCGGTTTATCAAGCTCCTAACTCAGCAGTGGCTCCAGTTAAATGCATGTGCACATCAAAGGATGCAACCAGAGCAGGTTATTTTGGATGCACTTTTGGGGTATTGTTGGTTGAGGTGCAGCATATAGCCGAGCAGGCAAAGCTCCATTGCTCACTGGGGTTCTGCTGCTATGCACTAAGGTTTGACATGAACAGCTGACTAGAGCAAGACCGCAGAATTACACAGGACGAGTTTTTGTCTCTTAATTAGTTGGTCCTGAGGTTGCAGTCAACCTAAAAGCAATACAGCAAATGTATTCAATCTCACCCTTACCCCAGATGTAGCTGATCAGACAAGGCATGTTTGGGGCCTAAAATTGGCTTTTGCACAGGTGAAAGAAGCAGCTAACAAGAAATAGACACTTATACTGCCCAGTTAGCATAAACACGAGCATTTTGGCAAAATTAAATCACTCTGATTTGCGCAGCTTTCAAAACAGTTTGATGTGAAATGCTGAGTTCTACAGAAAGTAAAAGAGTCTGAATGGTTCAAAGCAGTGAGAATAGGAACATCACTCTGCACTGTAGACATCACAACTGCTGGTTCACATCACCACCGCTGTGAAGTTTCTCTAGAAAAGCACATCAGACCGCTCTGAATGACTCTAGTTAACTCTGAACTCCTCAGCTGTTCCAGTTTAAATGATCACAAACATGGTACAGAAAAAGTTCAGGCTGTACTAAGGTTATGCTGTACTAATGTTTTAGCTAAGCAACATACCTTTCAACCTATAAATAACATTATACAGTGTCATAAGATATTTAAAATGCTAAGTATTTAAATGGTTCTTTTGGTGTGTAAGTAAAATGTGTTTATTTGTAATCTCTATTGATGAACTGATTTTCTGGATGAATAAGTGAGGTCATCTGAAATTTGAGGTGTGTTTGCACAGAATGCTGAGGGTCTGATGGGGTATGGCCATGCTGTGATGAGCCAGTGAGCATACAAAAGCTTGTTTTGGCAAGTTGAGGAGATAAGACTGACGGAGAGCTAGCCATCTAGGAGCCAGGTTGCTGCCAGTGGTCCTGGTGGGCTCTGCCGACTTACTCAGACAGTCTAAGCTCAGGTCTGCCAGGGCCCATCTGTCATGACCCCTTCAGCAGCAGGGGCGGGGGTCTCTCCACAAGAGCAAGTGACCAGCCCTGAAGGAGAAAAGACCTGTGACTATAACCATTAAAGCTTTAATCAAATGTGCATCATTTGAAATGTAGTATGTGAGCGATTACATTTATGGTGTTTGAAGTTTGAAGTGTAGTGTAACTATACATTTAATAACAGATAACGATAGCTCATACTCTACTGCATGGGCACCGGAACCATTGTAACCGGGGAGGACATTCCTTCCGCCCACTTTTTTAAATCATTCCTTTCGTCCCACCACTTTTTGTGAAACCTCCCCTCGACAACGGCCGAGACGTAGAGCTGTATGCGAATCCTAAGACACTCCCCCCACAACAGCCGAGACTAAACCTCTGCCCGCAAAAACACCCACTCGCCCCCCACCCCACAGACAGCGACTGAAAGGTAGAGGATTGTGACCCCCCACTTAAAAAATGCTCCTGACACCCATGCTCTACTGATTACTATTGTGCAAACTGCATGCCTAAATCATAACACTTTAGTTTAAACCAGCGGTACCTCCTGTGTTGACGCCTGAATTTTGACCGTACTTTTGTCTGCCGCAGCTTCTCTGCGCAAACATAAGTACCCATGAGATACTAAAAGAGATTTTATACTGCATTTATGGATACAAACAAATATACTGAATGTCCTATCGCATTTCACAGTCTGACTCACCAGCTGAGAGCTTTGCTTTGAGCTTGATTTCCACCGTGCTGAAATCAGGCTACATTATCATCCAGCTCCCTCCTTCATTGTGCTAATCACAGTGGTTTCTATGCAACAAGCACCCATATTCATCTTATGCATTACAAGGTTCAGTCCACCAGTTATGCTCGGCATTTTTCTCTGCATAAAACTTAAGAGGCCGAGCAGCAACACGTGCGGAATCCGGTAATTTAACAGGCGAGAAATATGTGTTTTGAGAATTCCTTAGGAGTCAGGCCTGGGCTGGGAGCATTACAGTAACTTCAAATGCAGGCATCCGTGTTTGGCGGTAGCAGTGCAGTTTTGAGTTATTGACTTTAGACACTCTATTCCGTGCCTATATTGGTAAACCCGCAGGTCTGGCCGCTGCTGTAGGCAGAGGTAGATGAGGGTGTGTTAGGGCAGTTGCTGCGTGGGATCTGTATCGAAGGCCGGCCATCTCGCCACTATCCCTGTCTGCATCCAATTTCAGCGTGAACGCTTCCTGTTAAACCCCCATCAAACAGACACGCGCCGGCACAAAGGAAAACCTCATCTCCACGGGAAACTAATCCGCCGGTGTGCGCTCTAAGCCTGTCAGGTTTTTTTTTCATTGAAAGAAGTCATCACTCATTTTTGCCAAAGATTAAAAGTATGGCTAAATTGAGAAAATCCGCTTAGGAAATTTTTCTGAATTTAAATTTGGACCGGGCAGTGAGGAGGAGGAGGAGGAGGAGAAGGAGGAGGAAGCAGGATGAGGTGGTGGGACAAAGAGGTGTGGGAAGGGAGGTAAATTAAAACATGGGCTGCTTCTTTCTGGTTGGCCTCTTTTTACTGGGATGTTTATTTTTATTTTTCTTGTGAACAAAGAGCAAATGAGAGTGAGTCCACAGAATTTGTCAACATTAGCTTACACATGAGTGGCCCAACTGGTGAGTGCAGTGGAAGCGACATGCATGTGAAATGAGTTCTCCAGCCTTTTAATTGCATCGCTACCGGCAACAAGGTGTTTAAGTGTGGGGGAATGACAATTCTGCACTTGCAGGAAAAAATGTGGGCTGGGTCAGTGTGCCGCTCTTAAATCTGCCGTGCAACACGTCACCCCAACAGCACACTTAGCTCCAGGTGCTTCAACCTCCAGTAACTACAGTTCTTTCAGACAGTGTAAAAGGGCCAATATCACTTGAAAACGCTCCATTTGGTCAAGGTACGGTGCTTCAAAAAGGGGTCTATTTATAAAGGTTTTTGCCATTTTAATGACCTAAAAACAGTGATTATTTTTATATGATCATTTTCCAAACCTATCTTTATCCCTCAGAGCAGAACAGGCTATTTTGGATTGTCTGTTTTACCTGTACCCGTAAATTACCTCTGTTCTGACTGCCCTGTATTATACTTAATTCTCAAGGAGATTGGGCTGAAATTCTCTTTTTAAGGTCAGCATGAATGGGCGGGGCTAAACTGCTGTAGGCGGAATATGTGGATAAATGCAAAGTGCTGGCTTTTGTGACATCACAAAAACAGCTGATTCAGAGCAGCCTGTTTTGAGGTTTAGTTTACATACATGGACTGTCTGGACTGGGAGAGGATGATATGTTTGCAAGTTGCATACATTCTACATCTGTTTTATTTCAGAAAACAAGAAAAATGTACTTTTCCATGACATGGGCCCTTTAAACGCACAACAGTAGCCTGCTTATTGGAAAATTCTATAAACGAATCATGGTTATTTGTGGTACTTAAATCCACACAAATGTCATAAGTGGAGCTTCGAGGGTAAGAAATGTAAATCGAAAGGAAAATGTAGGACATCATCCCTCTTTCTATAGTTATACCATATGCTGAGTTAGAGGGACGCATTCACAACAAGCAGGAATGTGTTTATGTTTATGGCCTGCCTTTGTTGAAGAAAACTACCAAGGATGAAGAATTTAATTCTTGTTTAAAAGTGCAGCGTAGGCTCTTTGACACATTGCATGTTCCTCTCCATTTAAATGGTTCATGGGATGGAATAAATGAAGGACAGCGAGAGGGATGTGCGTGGTCGGAGAAAGTGAGCGAGAGAGAGAGAGAGAGAGAGAGAAGAGTGAGACTTGGGGCTTTAGAAAGCACGAGCTAATCGCTGTAGAGCACTCGGCCTATCATCCTCTCACCGCCATTGTTACTGGCCTTGCTGGCCTGCACTGAGCTCCTTAGTTGGTAATTATGTCAGCTCCAGCCTAAATGATTTATTATTTATTTTGCCAGACTGCAGCCTGAGAGACAGCCGCCCCTGGAGTGGTCATTAATGTGCTATCTGGCCGGGCAGGGGCGCGGCTCCTATGATCCCGACCCAATCTCAGATCCTAATCCAAGGAGGAAGGGGGCTGCGGGCCAGGATTTGGCGGCCTAGCTATCTCTCTCTCTATAATTGATAGGTTTTAGGCGATTATACGCTTCACGTGATTAAGATCTATAACGACGTATTGATTCGACTGTACTGGGATTCGACCAGGGGGTGTGAGACACCCATGCCCCCTCCCACTACCCACCCACCTCCCTCCCCTTCTCTCCCCCTTCTTGCTTGCAAGGGGTTGACATTTTGATGTCTGACATTAGATAAAAGTGTGCGCATGTGTGTGCGTTCCTCCCTCTCCGTACAGCAAACCTGCAGATGAAAGACGTGGATGTTGTTTGAGTTTACATGTACATGCATATTTACAGTGCATATCCATAGCTACATGCACATCTATCAATCAGGAGGATCAGAAGAGAAGCTGAATTGGATTTTGAAGGTTAGACTGAGGACGTTGTAGGTGGGTGATTATTAATTATGATAACTGGAGGTTTCTGATTTTATCAATGCAGTTGAAAACCTGTGGGACATGAGCAGAGCCTGGTTAGCTGACATGGAGACATGCAATAACAGAAAGATGCCGAAGTTGATGAGAACCCAGCAGGAACACCATGTTTCTGAGTGTTCATAGTCATTAGGAATATATAGAGCCTCGCATGATTGAAGGGATACGGAAGGTGTCCAGCAATGCACAGGCATTTTGCTCATTTTTTTCAAGCATTAGGCTTTTCACAATTATTACATATTTGTCTGACTGCAGTTATTTCAGCTGACCATAAATACTCTCCACAGGTGTTAGATTTGAAAATCGTATAGGGTTACAAGTGTGTCAGTTTAGAATCATGATTTAGTTGATTACCAAGTATGCTGCTTCTACAAGGAACTTTTTGATTTAATGGGACTTCATGCAAAATATACCTATATATGCCTATACAAATATAAATACACATATTCATATGTGTGTGTGTGTGTGTGTGTGTGTGTGTGTGTGTGTGTGTGTGTAAAAACAAGAAATACACTGAAATACTTCGTTTAGAGGACGGTACTAAGTAATTGTCTGTTTATTTGCTGGCCAAGTAAGTACAGCTAATGTTAGCATGCACTTGCACTTGTTGTTTTGTAAAACGTATTGTAATATTCATACAATTGCAAATGCTTCTTTGCAATCGTAGACATATACATGTAATTCATCTTAGTAGAGTCCAGCGTTATCTAAAAAAATAATCAATTAGGCTAATTTTGCCACTTCAGACTTACACTTTACTTGTTCCCTAAAATGACAAAACAAAAAAAAAGCCCATTAAATTGTTTGCCGCAATAATTTACATGGCAATTAAAGTGCAAAATTTTATTGATCGTGACAAGCTTAGTGAGCATAAATGACCTTTATCCTCATGCACAAAATATTTAATTGGCACTAGCACTGTTCTTGAAGAATGGTCCACAGCCATACATACAGACACCAACAGGGCCTAAAGGCTGGGTTAGTTAAGAAACGCTCAATCCATCTTTTCACCATCTCAAGCTCAAAATATGATGCAGCTTTTCATAACACTCCATTTGCTGCCGAGATGCCACCCTGCTGTTGACTAGCCGTGTGAGAATCCATCCTTTCTCAGTAATAAACTGCATGCAGGAGGCTAAAGGAGGGTGTGTATGTTGGGAGAGGGAGAGAGGGAGGAATTAAGGAAAAGCAGACAGAAGCACTTCTAGCTCATTCCTGCATTATGGCGCATTTCCATTTTTTTCGCCTCGGTCTTAATCTCCATTGAATGACTGTCATCACCCTCCGGCAGTAATTAGGAATGGACTCTGGACAACAACAGACGAGTCGGCCTAGCTCGTCTTGAGCAGCAAATTACCTTTAGCTTATGGTAAGCAATATTCCGTGCCAGGCAACTTTTACTGCTGATTAGCAATTAGCCCAAACTACCGGCAGCCGAAGAGCTAATGTTTAATTTGCTTCTCTAATGATATACGCTTGCCTGGTGTAGTCAGACTGGGAGAGAAAGAATGTGGGGGGAAAGAGGGTGAGGCTTTCAAACGTATGGATTTCTTCTTAATTCCTTTTCATTTACAACCTGACAGGCCCGCAGGTAGGAAGGAGAGGAAATTTCTTAGAGATTAGTAATGGTTGCCCCTCAAAGAGAGGCAAGTAACGAATGTTAATGCTTTTCTTCTGGGCCTTCCCCAGAAAACACACAGTGCCACAATTACTCTCACTGGAGGCTGAATAATTACCAGGTTTTCTCTCAGAACAGAGGCTCGTACAGTCTGTACATCCTCAAATATGGCATTAGGTAGTGTGGTAGATCCTGTTAAAATGAATTGCACAGCAATTTTGCAAGCCCACCTCTTGAGAAGGAGACCATTGGCCAGGTCAGACAAAGTATTTGATCATACCTAAGCATTAGAGACCCTCAAACACATTCTAATGAAGTTCTACCAACTTTCCTCCCAGTTTCCTCCATCTGGACCCACTTAGCTACTGTTAGGTATAGCTAACTTGATTTAAATTACCTCTAATGGTGAAAAACAGAGAGAGAATATCACTGCATTAGAGCAAATGAACAAAATAGCTACAGATGGCCTGAGCAATGAAAGGAATAATGTGCTTCTTAAAGGAAAGACGTGCTTCTTAAAGCACAATGCCTCATTTATTTTGTGACATATTTAACTGATCAAACCAGATCCGACTGTGTGGAGAACCCCCTGCAAGGGGCCACACTTAATCATCAGGTGTGGGCACAGGGCTGCTGGTTAATCAACAAAATACTTTTAAAAAGATGAACAGGGTAGATGCTATTTCCAGCATGTTGCCTTTAAAAATAAGTCAACATTTACCTGACAAAAGAGCAAGGAGTTATGCTAATTTATTTGCTTTATGCTAACGTTACTTCAATGTAATATGCTGTTACAAAATCACCAGATTAATGGTAATTACCAAAGCAACTTGGATGCCTGGGAAAAAGAACAAAAATACATACTTTGTCATGGTATATCGCTTTAGTACTGCAACTTTATCATCATCACTATTATGTCATTCTTATTGAATAATATCAGTATTATTTAGTGATGCCCAATCACACCTGACTTATCTGATGGGGGTGTTAATAATTTGAACTGGGGGGTAAACAGGAAAATCTGTGGTGCTTGATGTACCAATGACCAAGTGACCAAGCAGATCCCCAGACTAGCAGGTGCAACCATGCATGTCAAGGTATGACTAGTGAGTAACATTAAGGGTATCACTTCCTAACCATAATGAGGCATTCATTTCCCATCATTGTAGGCCTCCCTTTGCCCGATAACATTCCTGGACACCCAGTGCAGTGCTCATGTCCTAACACGCTTGACCCAGCTGTTGAAGACCCTTAATGATTTGATTTAGATGTATTAAACTAGGTAAACAGAAATAAATCAGGGTGCATGAGGTGTCCATGACTAGAGCGAAAGACTGGAACAGACTGGCAGGTATGTCCTCAGGACAGGGAAAAGAAAGACCCTTTCAGTGTGTGGCACTAGGGGAGGCAGGACTTGATCTCAGGTCCCAGTATATGTCACACAAGAGCTAAGCCATGAAAACACAACAGTCCTGAAAAGGACCCAACCTTCTGACAACAAGACAATCAAGGTTCCTCTCCCTCTCCACGGGCACTAATACCTTGGTTTATGAGAAGCCGCTTGGACTTGTTTGCAAACACAAGCAAAGTGGTGTCAGTGGGGGGGCTTCATGACGTCCCAGAAGACCCAGCTAATCTGAGGCACGTTCCCGTTTTATCAGAGTACACACTCGTGGGCCGGACTCGTCAAATCAGGAGGCTCACTTGAGGCGGGTTCAGAGCTGACTGCTTGTTAAAAAACTGCGACGGGTGCCGTGGGAATAAGCATTTTCCCCTGAGGTTGGGGAGCTCTCTGCACTAATGAACGCCAAGATGAGCCTCGTTATACTGCCCTGCCTGCCTGCCTGCCTGATTCCCAGCCTTGGTGGCTCATCTTGCTCACTGATACTCTTTCTAGCAATGATGGAGGACAGGGTTACCCCTCTTTCTCATTCTAGAAACTGGTCCTTAATGGTGTGGCTGGAATACAAAGCAAGTGATAAGCAATAAGCTCAAGCTACGTGAGCAAGGAGATCATTCATTGCCGGTTATGGTAATGACATGTTAGTATCCCACTTAGCAGTTAATAATTGGCAGCGGTTCTCTGCCTGTCACACCACGGTCCTCTCTCAAAGACATTTAGGTAAACTGCTAGCACCTCCAGACACACTGCAAATGACCCTCAATTACCAATTACACCTTCAATTACATTGTCAGTCATGTAGTGAAGTAGAGGTACATACCATTGACCATTGTACTTAGGTTACTATCTGCATGTGATTTTTACGATGGCAAGAATACAGCAATAATATAAATTGTGTTTTTTATTTCTGCAAAACAGTATATAACACATAACCCCCTAAAAATATCACATAGTAATTAAACATAAAATTCATCTTCTTCAAAATTCAAAATTCATCATAGTATAGAATAAAAGGTTTAGCACAGGTACAGATCAGGGTCAAGATCATGGTCTTGCATGATCATGGGGTTAGGAGGCTTTAGAGGGCCCTTGAATTGATGTTTAATTAAAAAAATGGGATTAAATCAAATTTTCAGTTTTCCTTCTGCCAACTTTGAGCACCATTTAAGCAACAACAGTTTTGTTACAAAAATAAACAACATTTGCCTTGTTACTGAGCAATGTCCGATTACAATTTTTACATTGTTATGGTTTTTCAGTGTCGGCTCATTTTTCTGTATGCTTTGAATCAAGCTTTCTAAAGCTAAACTAAGTCATAGTGAAAAACTGAAGTAGTCCTACTCACTGGAAAAGTAAATGCTAATGCATCCCAGTATCTTAGTTATAAATAGGCCTTTAGAAAAAACATTTTAATTGTCCATTCTAAATATGCAAGAGCTATCAGAAGCCAAATTAGAATCAATACTTGTTCTTTCTAGCCTTGCATTGTCACGATGTCATCCGTTGTGCCTTGTGGTCTGTAGTGATGACACTGGCCCCAGTGGTCTGGTGAGTTCTCCAGCCCTGTTTTACCAGAACTTCACTTGTTTCAGTTTCAACCAGCAATGAGTGAGAAATAATGAATACTAAGTTACATCATGCTTTTATCACCAGTTATAACTACAACAGTAGAGAATTATGCTTAGTAGAAGCACGCATTTTAGAAGCACTAGTAGAAGAAGGAATTAAACTCGCTTTTATGACGATATGATGAAACAAGATAATGAGATTGCTTATGACTGGACCACCTGCAAGTCCTATAGCTTCATTGCCCATGTTATTTATCTCTATCTGTCAGAATTAGATTTGCGAGGGATTTGGAATATGGCGAAGAGATGAGAAAGATGTTCCACATGGGAATAGTGGTGTAAATTTCAAACATTCCTCACGGAGTGTAAAGGGGGAGGTTGTTCACCCTGACCATTGTTGGGTGTTGGTGTTTGTTTTCTCTCCCCCTCCCTGGGCATTCCTCCTCCTACTTGTCTTCTTTCCTTCAGACACAGCTGAGGTACGAGCGAGGTGTGCTTTTGCTGTTTGGTGAGTTCAAAAGCGAGGGATGTTTTCCTTTTCAAAGGCCACACACAACTTTTTCAAACCTGCGCTGCTGCTTTGCCCAGACTCTAGGGAGCGGCAGCAGTAGAGAGTGAGAGGAGAGGGGCCTGTGGAACTGAGAGAGAGAGAGAGAGAGAGAGAGAGAGAGAGAGAGAGAGAGAGAGAGAGAGAGAGAGAAAA
>JBBJLR010000133.1:19823668-19837341 GCA_037577145.1 Brachypetersius gabonensis | reverse complement strand
AAAATGTGTTTTACCTAAAATAATGAATAATTGTGATTAATAATCGTGATTTCAATATTGATCAAAATAATCGTGATGATCATTTTGGCCATAATCGTGCAGACCTAGCTCAGATGGTCCGATCTGGAATTTGGTTCACGAATGGCATCATCCGGGGAAGGTTACTTCCCCTTTCTCATGCTTTGCCCGTCCAGAGATTTCCCCCCAGGGGACCACTAATGACTATATAAAATCATAAAAAATCAGCAAAGGTCATGGGACCTTTAAACAACTTATACCTGTCACTGTAAATACTTCTTTATTTTGCCTATAAACATATTTGACTCAACCTAAAAATATATTTATTCAACAAGTTACTCTGAAAAAGCTACACAAAATACAATACATCTGTATAATATGTTTATCTGTTACAAGCTTCAAAGATTGAACATTTTGTACAAGCTCAGCTGTCTGTGTTTAACGAGAACAGCCAAACATGTTCATGTGCGATGCTGTTAGCTTAACATTAAGATAGTGCTATCTCACAGGGACATTAGTACAAATGAGCTTTATGGTAGAGGTGTTTTATTTTACATTTATGACTTGAAATTAAGGGCTAGTTCTTATAGTCACAATTCGCCATTTGTGTGACATACAATAATACACAAGAACGTATGGTGTTAGTTTAGCACATCCTCTACTGTTATTGTGTTCATAGCAAAATGTAGCATTTTTATTCTTAGATTTGAAACAAGATTTATTTTTACAGTATTATTACTTGTAATATATTTAGTTGGCTGTTATGTTTTTGATTGATTGTCATTGCTTGGATACAAGCAAGTAAGAAAGAGTGAAACTAAAATATTGATTTGGAGTGCCATTATCAGGAGTGTTTCCCAATAGTGTGCTTAATACTAATATTAACTAGTGTTTCAGTATGTAGCATGCATTTTGTTCTAAGTCACAAAGTTAAATATACAAAACGCATACTCACACAATACAGTTTTTTTTTTGCTTTTACATTGTGGGACAACAGTGTCCATCCTACAAGGAGGTGGAGCTACACACAGACAGAAATGTCTTTTAAAAAAAATTATTCATATGTGTCTCCTCTATAGCAGAACTCCATCACTTCCTGCGAAACAGTGTTGTATGTTAATATTTGAGTGTACGAACCTGGCAAACTCATACTGTTAAACTTAGTACATAGTGTATCCTATGGGTACTTTATACCTTTAGGTATAGCGCGTAATTGGGACACACTCACTGACTTTCGTGGAATCACTTTTTCATAGAATGCCTCTCAGCCAATCATATTGCGAGGTTGGAGCTAAAGGTGGTAAAATGCTATCTGTGAAAATGGAGAAAAGCACGAAGATGTCACACATACTTTTGTCCATTTAAGTCATCAACAGTATGTCTTTTTGAAACTGCTTGATTTGGACATGAAGCTAATTAGTATAATCTTCCACGCTCTCAGCTCCAGTGCAAACCTAAAGAAGCAGTCTTTAGACTTCAAACCTCTGGACTAAAGAGAAATCTGAAATTAGATTTTTGCTTTTTGCCAAAGCATTATTTTTGAACTGTAAAACTACACCATTGAAATGTGTTAAGATAAGCCCAGTACAGAGTATGTTTAATGCCACAGTAATGAGCACATTATCTATTTGGAACAAGATGCTAAACCTCAAAAACTTAAAATTTAGATTAATGCCTCCATGAGGCAAAATAACTTCAGTACGACAGCATCACCAATAATTCTGATTGAATAGTGATGATGAGTGTCGTGAAAGCCACGGTTGTCTGATCGAGTTACTGCGTTCAAACCAACGACGACAACGGTGAAAAAAAGGAACTGACGATAGCTAATTAGTAAATCCATAATGTTTCCCTCCTTTTAAGCGTCTCCCTTGAGGGTGTTTTGAATCATTATGCAAATGATGTTGTCAAATGTCAATTAGTGCAGGAAGACACTCTCATGATTTATTATTTTCAAGAGTGCTTCTGCAGTTGGAAACTTTCTCTGCTAGTCATCAAAGGAAATAGAAAATGAGGTGTGTGTGTGTGTGTGTGTGTGTGTGTGTGTGTGTGTGTGTGTGTGTGTATAAAGCACACATGAGCCCCTCTCACATGTTAAGAGGAATTAAATTCTTTATTCCAAGGCAAAGGACAAGGGAATGGCTAAGTGCTTCACACAAGAACCTTGAACAACCTTAGCCCCATGGTATAGACAACAAGGAGCTAGACTAGCATCACGGCTCACTATTGTACCAGATAGCATGGGCTTAAACACAAGGACTCTACAACTCAGCTTCAAAGTTTTACAACAATTTTGTCCCTCCCAGTGGGTTCAGATGTCATAATTGCTGTCATGGGCAAGAGATACTTTTTGATGCACTGCAATTATGATTCATGCCAGAAAAAAACATCAACACAACTGCTGTCCAACAGCTGAGAGACCCTTTTGAGGTTTTTTTTGTTTTTTTCTACTCAGTTCTATGGGCATGATGAGGGCCTTGTTACCAAAACTACACTCCGCTTCATAACCAAGGGTGAAGTGCCTTTCTTAGTTGCAGAGCAACTGCTAAAAAAAATCATCCAATAAAAGACAACGGCGGATGTCAATTAGGTTTTGTAATTGAATAATTACTGGACGGGGCACCATGGCAGGGTGATTACAGGAGCGGTTCTCCAAATGTCAGAAAGCAATTGAAATGAATTACACAACTCTAAACTAACTGCTCTAATTAGACGGCAAGGCCTTGCCCATTTGCTGTGTTTAGAAAACCTCCTCTCGTATTTCTTTCACTTTATTTTTTCTCATTCAAGGCTCTGTGGTTTTTGTTTTGTGACAGTTGCATCTTTTGATTACCCTGGAAGATAGGACTGCACACTATGGACAAAATGCCAAGTTGCAGTTATTTTGTGTTTATATTATCGTTGTGACATGCATTAACATTAGATGCCCTTCATATTACAGGGTTACAATGTGGCTATTTTATTTTGACCAAAAGTATTTATATTTCCTAGTTTACATGAATGTCTTGGTCCAAGGTGGACCAGAGTGGTTAACCAATAGAACACAGGTCAGTGCCAGAAGTGCAACCAATGGTAAATTGTCATGTGGCCAAACAACTCCTTACATATCCCCAGTTTGTGTTGAAACTCAAGGTGTCAGACATCATGTTTGGTGTCCCTATGCCATGTAGAACCAATATTATTGTAATTTCATAATCATGGAAGAGTAACTGCTACTGGGGTTTTAAAAAGTGTCACGCTTTACGGCCAATAAAGAAAATAATACCCAAATTTCTTTCACTTTACGTTTTAGAAACAAATGTAAAAATACAAGATCTTTGAACTCACAGGAACTTTCAGGATAGTGTCCACTCACAAGTAGGTGGGGGAAACCCACAGAGGGAGGGGGTCCAGAGAGCGGCGGAGCACCGAGTGAAAGAGCAGCAAACAGCGAGAATGCAGGAGAAACAAAACAGGTACGACTGTTTTACACTCATTTTATTTGTTGAAATCGCTAATACGCTCTGAGTTGTAAGGACTACGCAACACCAGTTTATATCACTTCATGCAAGTCTAAACCAAGTCATAAGGGTCTGGAGTTCAGTTGAGTCTTTGGATTGTGAGTCCAAGTCATGACTTCCTTATCTGGCATAGAAGCCCAAGTAGAGCTTTGAGTCACAGGAGGGAGTCTCAGTCAGACCTCAGGTCCTTGGAGTGTGAATATGAATCGAGTTTCAGTTCTCTGGGACTGAATAAGTTTTGGGGTCCAAGTGAAATCTCAGGATTGCAAATTGAGTCAAGCTTGAACTCTCTGGGGTTTGTGTCTGGGATGCAAGTCATTGCACTGTATGAAAGCAAACCTATTATGTTCGACATTACTTTAAATAAGTCTTTCATTATTAAAAGGTCTTAATTATAATAGACAGCTTGGGAAATGTATGACATGTAATATGTGGTGTTTACAGGTTAAAAACTGCCAGGTTAGTCTATAGTTTGTTTAGTATCTAATACAGTTAACAAGTTTCAATAAACTTCAAAGGAATAAGATCTGTGACTCTAAAAATAATAAATTAGCCACATTTAATGACACATTTATTGTGTGCATGCAGCACCTCATTCTGTCCATCACTCTGTAGTGAAAGGTTTGCTATTTGTGGTCATATAAAACCTGACACTCCTGCAAGTTGTAAAAAAATCGTTCGGCAGTAATAATGGAGGCAAAACTGATGGACAGCTTCACATAAGCAATGTTGCAAACAAAGAGTTTTGCTAATTTTATCACAGGTTGGCAGCACTGCTTTAATCACTTTTGTACATAACGTCTTTCAGACTGAAATGAGTTCTAAATCTCGAGTCACGAGTTGACCTATGACTTCCGTCCCTACTCTGCAGAATACATTAAATTGCTTATTGTTAGTGGTTTTTTTCATCTTTTTTCATTTTTGTAGTTCTTTGATACTAGTGTCACAAAGGCCAACACTGCAATGATAATTAACAAACGATATTGTGTTGCCCTGTGAGAGGAATAACCTATCCAACGTTTCCTTGTTCACTCTCCCCAACAAAGGTCACTCACACAATACACTTTTATGAAGTGAGTCACGTGCAGCACATCTTACATATGGCCTATTAGACAGAAGATAAAACACTTCCCAACAACAGTATACTCCGTGCAAGACATTTGTTTAAAGTATTATCACATTTATCCTGTATCCTTTCCAACATTTAGCCACAGTGTTCCTGTTCGTTTGACGTTATGAATTATTGAACTTGTTGAGCTCACTAATTGAAGAATGTTACCAGTTTATTTTAAAAGTCCTAGGCCAGCAATGGAATTTTCCTTTTCATAACCCAATTAGGGGACAACATCAGTGTTGTTAGGTGAATGGTTTATTCATTATCCAGAGGTACATTTAATGGGGCAAACTCATTTAGAGGCTCATTATCAAACTTGGCAACAGATCATATTATCCAGCCGTTTTGATCTTTCTGAAGCAAGCTCATGTACTGAAAGAAAATGGAGCTCGGTGGAAAAAAAAAAAGGCTAACGACGTGCCAGATCGGTCCTTTGATTAAACATTGAGGGATTGCCTCTTACAAAGAACAGAGTCATATATTGGTCCACTGAGTTTCTATAGACTCCAAGAGTCCTCCTGAAACTAATTGTCCACAAACCACCTCAGCAAAGATTTTTCAGAAGAACCTCTTGGGGAGCCCATTGGCTGCTCCACCACTTTGACACTCCAAGGTCAGGCCCAGATTCAAGATGGCTACCACACCAAATTCACCAGTCTTCAAAACTTTGTATAAGGAAAGTATGTGACAATAAAGGCAGGGGGATGGGGGTAGAGTAGGGTGGAGTGAAGTGGAGTGGGGGTTGCTTTTGACTGGCAGCATCAAATATATGCTGAATAACAAGGTCTTTATTAATAAGTTCATGTTGATTCATGTTTGTCATGTATTCACTGGGTCTGCAGAGACAGTGTCCCAAGGTACAGTGTGCCCCATTTTGAAGAAAAGTATAAGAACAACATGAATATAACAATGAGGTTTTTCCCCCCTTTTTCTCCCAAACAAGGAGTACATTCGTGGGTAATTTAGATATTTTTTCTTTTTATGGGTTTGATATGCATAACAAGGCATAACAATGTCACTTTGATGAGATTACTCATTTCGGAACAAAACTGTCAAAAGTTTGACATGAAAGAACAAGGTTCTTAAAAGTAGAATCATATTTTATTATTTCTCATTGAGGCCTCACGGAGAGATGCAGAATATTAACTAGAAGGGTAGTGGACCATTTATGAAGCTATGTACTCAACCCCATGAAATCAGCATACAGTACTTATCATCTCTGGACTGTAAAATATCGGCCGATAGACATTATCTGTGAGAAAAACATGAACCATAGAAATAGAGTATTTGAAAGTAGTATCTAGATTAGATAGAACATTTCAGACTCACTGTATTAGAATCCAAGCTCATCCTCTGAGCTGTCAGAACTCAGAATGAACGTTCCCACTCTCTTCCTAAGATACTCACTTAGCAAAAAAAAAAAAGCATTCAAATATTTAAAAGACACCTTTAAAGACAATTTCTGCTTCTTTTCTATCCAGTATATACTCTTAGTGAACTCTATCAAGTGGTATAAATCTTTAATTTTCAAGATCAGCATTAATGGCCGAAAGAGCCCAGGATCTCTGCTCCATTCCCGTCTTTCATCTTCTCTGCTGGTGGAATTCCGGAGGGGGCCACGCTCAATCGCTTGCTCCCTTAAGTACACAAAATTAGCTGCTTATCTGTTGATCTCCGTACATGATCCCTGCAAAATCCTTTCTGTGTGTCCAAGGCTGCTGCCTTCACAAGAGCCTAGCTGCAGGAGCCATTCCCTGGCCTAAACCCACACCCTCGCCCCCAACCTCTTCAAACTCCCAGCCCTCTGAGAGGGGGAACTGGGCCTAATTAAATCGCTCTCAAAGACAATAAGGACCAGGCTTCCAACCTCCGACTGATTCCCGTCTCACTTCCGGGGGATCCAAACAGACCTTAAGCCCCAGGCTTTTACCTAGCAGCTTGGCGGGATTTTCCCAAAAAGAAAAGGATAAAAATTGAATCGTCATCTCTCTGCCTTGCATAAGAGTGCCCATTTTCAGCAAAAAAAGTGACAGGAATATGAAAAGAAATGAACACAGAGCGAGAGAGAACATACAGAAAGATGTGCAGACTCAAGATACGAGGTGGAGAAGCAATTGCAGGATGAGAGCGAGGAGATGAGAGAGAGGAGAGAGGGGGCATGGCAGTGAAAGCTGAGGGGCGCAAGGCTGATTTTGTTTTGATGTGTGCCCCAGTTTGTGGACTTGGGTTTTCATGTTTCTATCCTTGCTGTCCAGTCTGATAGAACCTTTTTTGTTTCGGGTTCTTTATATATTTCATTCAAGCATCGGACCATCTGCAGAGTAGAGCTTAATTGCGCTGCGCTGCTGCATTTGGCGGTGTTAATGAGGGAAGGCAGTGGAAATGGGCCTCTGCCTCTGCCTGTTAATGCGGCCCACAGAAGCCTGAGAGTGACTGCAGCCCTCGTTAGCCGTGCCTGCTTGCTATTGATTGCAGTGGGCCACTGGGGGCTCACTACCTGCAGTTGACTTTGTACTTCTGCAGGAGTTGTAAGGGTCTGCGGAACAACAGGGACCACGCACATCTCAAACAAGGTCTATGAAAAGCCTATCAATTAGGCTTTGAAGGTCAAGCAAACTCTCTCTTTGCCTTTCTCACCATCTCTCTCTCTCTCTCTCTCTCTCCCAGTCTCCCTTGGACTCCCTCATCTTGAGCTGGCAGTATCTTCTGTGCTCTCTCTCTCTCTCTCTTCCTCTCTCTCTCTCTCTTTCCCTCTTGCATCGCTCTTTCCAAAATACATCTGAAGACTCCATTCAATTAAATATCTCTCGGCTCCAGCTGCTCCCTAAGTGAAAGGTCAACCAAGTCCAGGAGGCTAAAAGAGAAAGGCTTGGCTTCTTCAGAAAACCCTGCCCTCCCTCTTTCTTTTCTCTCTCCCCTCCACCACCCAACAAAGCCTCCCCCAAGCCTGGGCTCTCTCCTAATGATCCCCACTGGTCAGTCCCTAACTAGCAATGACAGTTCCCCCCAGAAGCACCACTGCGGACGAGAGCCAATCGATCAGGTGGAGGGAAAAGGAAAAAAAAACACACATATAATGATAACCCGCAGACATAATGTCAGGCCCTTGTGCCGTCCCAATTGGTTGACATTCAGGTAGATAGAGGGGAGAGCCAACTGCCCAGACATCAAAAGAGGAGAGCAGAAGCGAGCTCTTCTGCACCAAGCGAGGTCTGTTAACCCCTCTCTCACGTGAACTCTAATTACCCACAGTGTGGCCTCTGGGATGGCCGTCCTACTCAAGATGACCCACACTCAATAACCATCAACATAAACACCACATAATTGAGCCTCATTACCGGAGCTATATCCCAGTTACTGCCCTACTGACAGGGCGTGCTTGCAACTTCAGAGCATTGACATTGCTTAGGCTGAGGCTACTCTTTTGCAAACCACAAGCCATCTGCATAGTCACTTATGCAAGTTGAGATGAAACGGCTTTTAGACTGGTTCCTAAAATGAGGCGTTGAAACCAATCTTGGAGGCCAAAGAAAAAAATGTGAAAATGATAACAGCATGGGTGCAATGCCTCGGTTTCACCCTTGAAGCAAAAACCTGCCTTCTCGCACTCAAATGTAAAAGACAAATGACTCCAGTGGGACCTGGAGGCTGCGCAGGTTCGTCTTACCATGTGATGCTTTGGCAATCTATTTCCCTCTTTAATTGCAAGCAGACAAGTGGAACCATACATCTGCTCCATGCTGCTCGACCCAATACATAAGCGCCATTGATCAGTCTGGCTTAAAAAGTGGTGCCACTTTCCAAACCCTCACTGCTAGCATAGCGAAGGCATTATCAGACGAGCTGATATGATACACCAACTCCTGCCTGCCACCCCCTTCTCCTTTTCAGATTAAATTCAGGGTGTCTCTTTTTGGATGGTAGGCGGACAGACGGCCTGACTCCAGTGCTAGATGAGAAAGTGCTGGGCTGGGGCCGTCCCCCTGCCCTGAAGTTCCATCAATAGCCTGAGGAACAGCAGCCAAGCGGCTGCAACAATAGGATGCCTGTCGCTTGTATGCCGATTAGAAAGAAGCAGAGGGATGGAGAGAAGCAAGGGGACCGGTCTCTTAACCCGAGTCTTTTTTTCATTCTGTATCTCTCTCTTTCTCTCTCTCTCTATTTCATTCTCTCACACACACACACACACAAACACACACTCTCTCTCTCCCCCTACTAAACACTGGGACAGACTGGCGGGTGATCATGTTTCCCATACTATCAATACCATCACTTCTAGGGCCCTGTCTCTTCCAGTCGCCAGTGGGTTTATAACCTTGTGGCACACTGCATCTCTCTAATAGGTGCCTCTACAATATATAACCAGAATCAGAAATAATGTATTTGTTCCACTGACATGTGTGTGAGTGATGCATATCAGTGGAATAAATACATTAGTTCTGATTCTGGTAACAAATAAATGTTTTTTTATTACAAACAATCAAAAGTTTTTCAGGTCTGTTTTTAACTGCAAATGCTCACACTTATCACATTTAAGTCAAATTTGATTAAGTATTCAGAGTTCTCCATTTTTGTATGTGTGTATGTCTGTAAAGCTTGACATTTGATTGGCAGTAATTCATCAAAATCATTCTGAAGTAGCCATAGCTCATGGCATTACTGAATGCTTTCCTCCAACTGGCCCAAGACTGCATCACAAGCATGTTTCCTAAAACATGTACTAAAAATGTACAGGGACAATTTATTCATTTAATCCTTGATGAACTTTAGCAATGGTCTTTCCGTCTCTTCATAAAATGCTTGACAAAACGATTATTGTTTCAGAGAAAACACTTTTAGTGAAACATCAAACGGATGGTAGACTGTTTGTATGGAAAAAGCCTGCAGAAGAACTAGACTGCACTAAGGTTCTACCGAGGTGGAAACATTCCCATCTTTGCAATCATTGCTGTTCCTCTCACAGTGGTGTCAGTGTGCTTGTGTTCATTGGAATCATAGACAAAACATTATGGATTCAAAATTTTGAAAGGACACTTTGCCAGGGGGAAAATAACAGAGCTGTTCTCTTTAAAATAAATTCCAATTGGTTTGACATTTTGTTTTTAAACACAATGAAATGAATATGTATAATGTTCATGTAGTTTTTGGGGCCACTGTATGTAAATTAAGCAAGTTTCATTTGCATATGATGTTTCAATAAGGGACTAATGAAGCTGCGATTAATGAGTTATGCTCAAATAACTTATCGTTCCAATGCTGCACGGCACTTTCATGAGTCAGATGCAGAGTAGTCAGTAAATCATTCCAGGTACTCCAATTCACACTGGTTTCTACACAGCCTTTATAATCCCCAATGCACGGGGATACTTGAACTAAGGCTAAAATGTGCAGATGATATGTGTATGATGCAAAAGGGGAACTTTCACAAAAGTAGAGTTTGTCCCAAACCACAGGACATATAAAATGTCCATTCGATATCACATGCACACCACGACCAAGAAATCAAACTGTAAGTTGGAAGAGAGAAGAAGATTTTATCACCCATTTTATGGTACAAAAAACTTGAGCACACACTCATGGAGTTAGATATGAAGTACATAATGATTATAATATTCAGCTTGCATCCATTACCTTAAGCTTTTTGCAGCAACAGAGAAAAAAACTATTCGATCAATCTTTTTGTCCCTTTATTGGTCCAGGGGTCATACTTCCCCTTGTGTCAAAAGCAAAACAAATGCTTCAGTGCTTTATGATTTCTCATTATATCCATGTCTCCGATGGTCTCCAACGGCCTGCAGACACACCCACTAATCAATAGCTCTGGGTCTCTATGAATTGCCATTGTGATGATTAGTAATCGACCTGCCTCCTTATGGGAATGCTTTATATGACACAAAGACTGGTCACATATTCAAATACCACAGTAGCATATGATTTCAGTAAACACCAAATCTATGAGTGGATTTAAATTTCCTATATCCTTCAGGGGAAGCAAAGATATTATACCAGCAGGCTCTGAGTGTATCAGCTTTCTGACCTGCTGTAACAGAAACTACGCAGTGTATCATTAGAATACTCCAATAGTCCAGAATAGTCCTCCCACACAGAAATGGCCTTAAATATTCACTGAGCAGCCAGTTTAGTAGAAACCCCTTCACTCATAGGACATTTTAGAAGAAACACCTAAAATACAGGTACACGCCGTAGGTTTGTACATACTGAGTGCAGTCGTTCCCTCAGGTAAAGGGACCAAGAGGCGCAAGCATGGATGTGTAACAGCATGCATCATACTGCACAGTCTGGAGGAAAAACGCCATGACAGACTACAGCTCATCTTTTTCTGTGCACAATTTGTGTCTTCTAGTCCAATGGTTTCCAAACTGGATGTGGGACACCTGCACATTTAAATGGTTTCCCTGCTCAGTTAAGTACTCAAATGAAGTTGAACTGAGTGTGTAAACACAAAATGTGCAGAACTAGGTGTTCTCCTGGGGAACTATTGCTCTAGCCCATTCTATCCCCAACTCCTCACCAGTGTCCAGTACAGTTTGGTGATTTTCCTGCTCAAAACCACCTAGTTTAACACACTGATAGGTTTAGAGGACAGCTGTGCTGGACACCGGCCCTCAAGGAATGGAGTTGGGAATCTCTTTCATATTTCTTCATCAGTAGATTTGTGACTCAGCTTTGACTTAAACTCCAATGACTCAGATTGCAATAGCAAGTTTATTTTAAGAATTAGATTTTTGAAGCTTCCAGGGAATCCCAGGGGTCCTGTTTTTCCCAGCACCACCTATATTTTGAATCTTGTTTGTCCTTTGCTATTAATGCATGGGGTCACGGGGTCCTGATCAACTGTGCAGCAACAAATGGGCTACATTCAGTAACTGTAAACCTACAAACTGCACCAATAAGTGTATCTGATAAAATGGCTTGTGAGTAAAGGTACTAGACCAGGATACTTAATAAATTACTAGTTCGGTACGTAGAGGGAAAACCCAAAACCCAGCCACACAGCTTGATAAAGGTATGAACAAACCTGTTTCATTGCACTGAAACAGCATAGCTCCAGTACCACAGGTGCTGCGCTCAAAGTATTTCGCTTTCTTTAGCTCTTCACTCTTTGCTTGATTTCTGAGCAGTCCCCACTCACTTCCCTTTGATTGAACTCAATGGGATTACAACGGAGTTAATCGCTCCTAGGTTTGTCCACTTATTACTATGTGAACTCCCCCTTGGCGTCCCATTGTTTTCCGACCTTCCATAAAGATTGCCTTGGAATTGCTCTATTGTCTCCACCGGAGTGTGGGAGCCCTAATGAAAGGAGAGCGTCTGCCGGCACAATGGAGACGGCGGCCGCTGTGGCAAGAGGTGCATGCATGTTCATTAACGAAAGCGCGGGGACTGCCTTTAAAAATAGAAAAGCTGGCAGGTCTCAGATTGAGCTATTAGGGATGTGTGATTATATGCTGAGCCCCCCCTTCCTTCCCAAACTCCCCTTCAACATTTTACACCACAGGAGACAGACAGAACTATACCAAGGTCCCGTTGCAATTGAGCCAAGACAGGGCCCTTTTATTCTTGTATACACTGCAGCTGAAGTAGCCATGATTACTCGATAAAAAAAAAATGATTGATTGAAATGAACGTTCTAGATGGAAAGGCAGTATTACTTGGCAGTGTGCTGACAAGTACTTTAAATCTTTCAACGGATCACTCATACATCCAGAAGCAGAGGCTTATGGATAAAAGTGTTGTCAAAGATATCACATTAACATCGTCTGAATGTGATAAATTAATATTACTACATTTTTATACCCTGTTAACAGATTTTCCTCGTTTGCATGTAATGACCATCACATGCAGTGCAGTCTGTTATTCAAGGATGTGTCCACAGATCTCTGCTTTACACACTTTACACGACTGTGTGGCCACACACAGCTCCAACTACATTGTCAAGTTTGCAGATAACACCTTCAAGCTAGGCTTCATCTCCAACAATGACGAGACTGCTTACAGAGAGGAGGTGGAGAACCTTACATTCTGGTGCCAGGAGAACTGCCTCCAACTGAACGACAGTAAGACCAAGGAGCTGGTGTTGGACTTCAGCAGGAGTCAGCAGATGTTATATACCCCCCTCAACATCAAGGGGACTGCAGTGGAGAGGGTGAGCTGCTTCAAGTATCTGGGTGTTTACATCTCTGAGGATCTAACATGGACTGTCCACATTCAAAAAAAGCAAGGCAGCGTCTCTACCACCTGAGACAGCTAAGAAAATTTGGAGTCTCTCCCGTCTCTCCCTTTTTACTCTGGTGCTGTGGAAAGTTTTTTAACACAGAACATCACCTCCTGGGTTGGGGACAGCTGTGTCCAGGACTTTAAGGGACTACAGAATGTGGTTGGGGCTGCAGAACACTGCTGCAGATCAGCTCTGCCGTCTCTCCAGGAGACCTACACTAGGAGATGCCAGTCCAAATAAATCAGACTCGTCTCACGCCAGTAACTTTCGCCTGCTTAAATCTGGCAAACTTTTTAGAAAGACTCAGGAGGAGTTTCTATCCTCAGGCTGTAAGAATCCTCAACCAAGACATGCCTCCACAGCTAGTAAACTGTACATAACTCATTTGACAATAGATGTGCACATGTGTATATATACGGTACACATACACACATATAAATGTTTAAAGTTTGTGGTGTATGTGTATGAATGTATTTTTTGTTTTGTTTCTGTCTATATATACAGTGGGGGAAATAATTATTTGACCCCTCACGGATTTTGTAAGTTTGTCTAATGACAAAGTAATGAAAAGTCTCAGAACCGTATCATTTTAATGTTAGGTTTATTTTAACAGTGACAAATAGCACATCAAAAGGAAAATGGAAAAAATAACTTTAAATAAAAGATAGAAACTGATTTGCATTTTATTGAGTGAAATAAGTATTTGAACCAACCATTAAGAGTTCTGGCTCCCACAGAGTGGTTAGACACACCTACTCAATTAGTCACCCTCATTAAAGACACCTGTCTTAACTAGTCACCT
>JBBJLR010000133.1:19800327-19821906 GCA_037577145.1 Brachypetersius gabonensis | reverse complement strand
CAAGAAGAAGCACATTAAGGTCATGGAGTGGCCTAGTCAGTCTCCGGACCTTAATCCAATAGAAAACCTATGGAGGGCGAAGCTCAAAGTTGCTTAGAGACAGCCTTGGAACCTTAGTGATGAGATGATCTGCAAAGAGGAGTCGACCAAAATTGTAGATTTTGGTCGACTCCTCTTTGGGTTTTGCCACTAAGCAAGGGTTTTGCCACTAAGTATTAAATCTTTTTTTGTTAGAGGGTTCAAATACTTATTACCCTCAATGAAATGCAAATCAGTTTCTATCTTTTATTTAAAGTTATTTTTTCAATTTTCCTTTTGATGTTCTGAGATTTTTCATTTCTTTGTCATTGGACAAACTTACAAAATCCGTGGGGGGTCAAATTATTATTTCCTCCACTGTATAAACATTTGCCCAGCCTTAGGTTTGGGGTGCATTTGTTGTATAACTGTGTATGTGACAAATGAAGAATCTTGAATAAGTTTGTATCAGCTTATTAGACTTTTTAGTTTTGCAACCTCCCTCTGTTGTGATTAGTCCGACCTACAGGTAAGTTGTAACATATACCCTGATGTCACTTTCACCTGAATTGTTCACAAATTGTAGGTGGTTCTAACAAAGTGCATGTTTTCATTCGTAGTAGAGAAGGGCTACAAAAATGCTTCCTAAAGAACTGAAATGCAGGGCCAAATTCAGGGTTAAATTATCATCAGCAATTTAGCAAAACACAAAAGCCTTTTCCAGCAATTCAGAAATGTTTTAGAACTAAAGCAAATGCAGTTAACGGCTGGTCCAGCACACTGGACTTTTTAATTCACAGCGGTGATTCATATGGTAATTACTTTACCAAACTCGAGTGAAGCAGGCAGACTAGGTTCACTCAGAGGAACGGTATGCTTGTGTGGCCTCCAAAACCAAAGGGAGGTCTCGTAGTTCAAAGCTCCAGTAATGAGGCATTCCAACACGATGGACCTGATAACCATTAACAGGAGGGTTTTTGTTGCATACCTTGCCCTATAATAAATTGGTAAGTGGCCTTTCATCGCAGTTAAGGCTTTGTTTATGAAGGGTGTGTTTCCTATATTGTCATGAAAGGATGCTTTTGAACAGCTAATCAAGAGCAAAGGTTTTGTCTAGAAGCATGTCATGGGTAAGAACATAATTAATTAAACCAAACATTTTTCGTTATAATAGTAAGAATGCATCTCATGGCCATGAGGACCACAGAGCTTAGTTGAGTGTACTGCACGTCAGTTCATCCGACTTAAATTTTATAATCCAAATTCTCCCTTTAATTAACTTGCGTAGGTAATTTCTGGCCTTTGTGGTAAAACATGCAGTCAGTTAGGAGAAACAAAATGGAAGAATCTACAAAAAAACCCAGTCCAAAAGCACCAAAAATACCAAACTTATATTTAAGATTGAAGCACTGCTTGTAGTGCCAATGCCCACTGTCTCAGTAGCCAGACGAGAAGGTCATGCTGTTGTTTTGTGTAATTAACCATCTAACAGTCTTTCAACAAAAAAAAAACTGTCAACTAGGATGTTGTGTTCAGCCATGGTGAGGAAAAAGCAACCGGCTCGTGATTCAGGCCTGCAGCTCCACCGAACATCAACTTACACATACGTGAGCTGCTAAGAAAAGGTCAGGCGCACCATTGGCTAAACGCTTCAGTGGTCTTTTGCTATGCCACCAGGAAGGGCGTTTGCTGAGGGACTGTCAAAACTCCATGAGTCCCTGTCAAGAGAAAGGTGCACAACCTTTAGTATCAGAGCATTAAGGTGCACCACCTGCTTCACCTTAACATCACCTTAAAGGTTGCTTTACCCTTTACCCCTCTGTCTCTCTGGGTTTGCCGGTCTCTGACTTGAATATCTATTACTCTAGCACTAAAGTCTTCTCTGGGACCACAGAGCTTCATAACTAAAGGAAGGGGGGATGCATTGTAATGCCGAATGATGTTCATGCTCTTTTTCTCTAAAGTAATTCTCTAAAGTATCAAATGAAAATTCTCATCAAAATGCCTGGTTTTAATGTCCATGACATTCAGTTCATCAAGCCATTCAAATCAAAACCTGAAACTGAGCACTGAGAAAGTCCTCAATTCCCTCAGGAGTTACCCACGTTTTATGGATTATAAACAATGAATTTTTCTAAATAACTCATATATAAATGTTCAAAGCAAAAGAAAAAAATATTTGTCTGTATGTATTCAAACTGTGATATTTCATATGTTTTCAAACCCCTTAAAGTTCCAAATGTAATCTTAATTGGACAGGAAGTAGAAGCGCACGCCACAGCAGAAAAAGTCAGTCTTCAAAACTCCCTGAGACCTGGACTTGACAACAGAGAGTGACTTTGAAGTTAGAGAGTTCAGAAGTTGAAAGTGGATTAAAGGTGCACAGGCCCACAACATCATGACAAAATCATGGCAAGAAAAAGCCCGAGAGTTGCCCAGAAGGTTATCAAGCAGAAGAATGACCCAACTAAGATGAAACCAGGACGGAGACCAAGACGAATTCAAAATGCTATGTATTCTGCAAGTCTACTGCAGCCTGTGTCTCAAGAAATACCATCCCTACAGTAAAATAGGTTGGTGAAATCTGTGGAGATGCTTTTCATTAACAGGGAGAAGGTATCTTGTAAAAGGTGAAAGAAGTATGCATGGAGAAGAATGTAGGAAATACAGCTAAAGTGCTTTTGTCTGCAAAGAAACGGATGCTTGGGAGAAAATCCAGCACCGAACACAAGGCCAATGCAACGCTGGAGCGGTGAATGGTGAATGTCCTATAATGTCCTGTATATGCAATCTGTAGTGGCCAATTCAAGGTCCAGATCTCAGTTCCTTTGAGAACCTGCAGCATGGCTTTGAAAATGGCAGTCCTCAACCAGCTAACCTGAACAAACCACTGCTTAGAAAAAGAAATCTCTAAGTGCATAGGAAGCTGGTACATACTTACAAAGAAAAAAGTATCACTGCATGAAGATGGCTCTACTAAATATGAACGTGACAGATAAAAACTTTTAAACTGCAAAAACAAATCAAGGCTCACAGCATCTGCTGATAATGTCTCGGTAGACTTTTATTGTCACATTATTTTAAATCAGGTAAATATTCTATAATAACTGGTGACAGTTTAATAAATAATCATTAATGCATGATTTAGAGAATAATAATATAATTGTTTGTTTCTAAGCTTCTTTTGCTGTAGTGCAGTATAGTTATATAGTAGCGAGTATTGCACCTGCATCACTGGATAGGTCTCAGAACAGTTCTTAGGAAAAATGACTGACAGCATGATGTCAGTAATATAGTTAATGATGTGGGAAAAAAAACATGAGCATAATTAATTTGTAGCACATATATAATAATTTTTGTTTTTGTGCATTGCCTTTTTAATTCATGCGTCAGATTCTATCTTTTCATCCAGTGCCATTGCATTTCCCAGTCATATATTATCATCATTAGTTTACATTTATGTTTTAAATATTTAATATTTTATTAGACAGAGCAGAGCTTGTTAGTGAAATTGTGAAAGACCAAGTGCTTTTATGTGGGTTTGGGCAGATGCCTGTGCATATTGTTTTATTTTAACCCTGCCATATTAGCTCTTAATTAATTAATGAACTGCATGTTAATTTAGTGGGTCATCGAAATATTAAGTATTCATTCCATTTATGAAACTTATGCCAAAGAGGTCAAGCAAGAGGCCACAAAAACTAGCAGCATCGGATACTAATGATCTACATACTATTTGGCTTAAATCATCTGAACACAAAAATCAAATACTTCCAGAATACATTACTGAAAAGGGTGAAGAAACAATAGTGAGTATTTCATTTTCGAGACAATATCAATCAGTCAATTAATTCTTAATTTACTGAGTGAGGCCATGAGCTCAGCTATGTCTCCATCTAAAGCGTTTTAATACTTAAAAACATTTGTAGATGTAGACTACAGACATAGAAATGGAAATATATGAAAACAGAAATTGTTATATATTTAATGAATGTCAAGATAACCTTTTTGCTCATCTTTGACAAAAATAACACAAAAGCAGTTTAATGGAGGAGGAGAATGTTGCCTCTCTCAGTACTTACAGAAAGATATGCACAGAAAAGGAAACAGTCTTTCAAAATAGTTCAGATGGAAGAAAAATACATCGAATGTATTATTAGCAGGTTATGGTGAAGCCAGATATTTCAGAAGTGCACAGGTTGTGACCAGCATGAAACTATACAGTGAGAGGAACATTAGTATTTGGACACCCAGCGATTTTGTAAGTTCTCCCACTTAGAAATCATGGAGGGGTCTGAAATTAACATTGTAGGTGCATTCCCACTGTGAGAGACAGAATGTAAACAAAAAAATTCAGGAAATCACATTGTACGATTTGTAAAGGACTTATTTATATTGCACTGCTGCGCATAAGTATTTGAACACCTGGCAGTCAGAAAGAATTCTGGCTCTCAAAGACCTGTTACTCTGCCTTTAAGAAGTCCACCTCTATTCTGCTTAGTAATCCTAATTAGTAGCACCTGTCTGAGCTCTTTAAAGACACCTGTCCACCCCACAATCAGTCAGACTCCAACTACTACCATGGGCAAGACCAAAGAGCTTTCCAAAGACACCAGAGACAAAATTGTGGACCTCCACAAGCCTGGAAAGGGCTACAGGGCAATTGCCAAGCAGCTCGGTGAAAAGAGATCAACTGTTGGAGCAATTGTCAGAAAATGGAAAAGGTTAAATACGACTGTCAGTCTCCCTCGGACTGGGGCTCCATTCAAGATCTCACCTTGTGGGGTATCACTGACGATAAGAAAGGTGAGGAATCAGCCCAGAACTGCACAGGAGGAGCTGGTGAATGACATGAAGAGAGCTGGGACCACAGTTTCAGAGGTCACTGTTGGAAGAACACTACACTGTCATGGTTTCACGGAAGGTTCCCCTGCTCAAGTCATCACATGTCCAGACCCATCTGAAGTTTGCCAATGACCATCTGGATGATCCAGAGGAGGCATGGGAGAAAGTCATGTGGTCAGATGAGACCAAAATAGAACTTTTTGGTCTAAACTTCACTCGCCGTGTTTGGAGGAAAAATAAGGAGGAGTTGTGAAACATGGGGGTGGAAACATCATGCTTTGGGGTGCTTTTCTGCGAAGGGGACAGGACGACTGCACTGTATTAAGGAGAGGATGAATGGGGCTATGTGTAGGGTGTTCAAATACTTATGTTCCTCTTTTTGTAAAAGTACTTTTATCTCTAGAAGTCAAAATGTTTTATGCATTTTCATTTTATTGATTGCACAGAGAATATGCACAGAGCATATGGAAACATAAATAATGACTGATATCAATGGCTACATGTGATTCTAGAGACAAAGCAAAGGGGACATTAAGAGTTCATCAAAGAAGCTTCATACTTTGAACCGATGCGAAGAAGACAGCATTTTACCAACAAATGCAGTGACCTTTAACGGTATAAACGGTAATAAAATGTGAGAAGTAGTTTAAAGAGTAACCTTGATGTTTGTACTTTATGTTAAATATGTTAAATAGATTTTTGCTGTTTTAATTACTGTTAGAAGTTAATTCAAATGACTAAACTGGAAAGTTAAAATTCTGAGACAGAAGGACATTTGACAGTTATAGTCAGCTACCGTTTCATGATCACATAAATTTTGCGTTTCCTGATATAACTTCGAATACATTTGAATATGCTTCACACTTTACAGTGTAATACAGGATGACGAAACAATAATTTGGTAATAACCATCAATTGTCCATGTAACCAGACACAGACGATTAGCATACGTTTAGGCCATGGCATGACTTACTGTGGAACTTAGTCATAACAGACAACACCAGGGTTTGCGATGACAGATCTGGGATAAGACTCCCCCATATTTATAATGTTTTTGCCACTCTGTAGAGCACCCCTCCTGAGATCATGTATGAAAAGAGACCCTGTTGTCTAAAAAAGCTACCTGTAGCATTAGTCGACACACTGACTTTTCACTCATTTTTATGGTTCACTGTAAGTCACAGTGCGTCATATCAAGGCTTTTCCACCTTAATGTAGACCTAGATGGCTGCTGTAGAGGTAATGAGATGGTTTGTGTGTTTATTTGTGGAAGATATTTGGGTGACTGGTAGAGTTTGTTACCAGCGTTGGCCTTGTAGCTCCAGTTCTGAACTACAAAAGCAATATTACAACATGAAACGTCTCGGCTGATCGGCTACATCTGGGACGAGTGGAAAATTGTGCAAATTTGATGTTTTGTCAAACTATTCCTTTAAGCCATACAGCGAGGCAGATGGTTTAATGCTGTTTTAATTACTGTTAGAAGTTAATTCAAATGACTAAACTGGAAAGTTAAAATTTGTTTTTAATTTTTGTTTTACATTTTTTACTAAATGTTTTAATGATGAATCTGTAATCAGTTCTGGGTCACAATCATTAAAACATGTCCAGCTATTTAAAGATGAATTAAGTTCTCCGAAAAAAACATTTACATTTCTTTCAATATCCTTAAAAACAGAATAGTCATTGCATGTGTACAGTAGGGGTGTAACAATTTGGGATTCAGTTCTGGGGCGAGGCAGGGACCACAACAAAGTAAGAATTCAAATTTCTACCCCACCGCGCTCAGGATCAACTCACATTCATACCTAGGGGCAATTTAGTGTGCTCAACCGACCCACAAAGCACACATGATTTTGGCAAGCACCCTACGCCCAACCCGGAAATCAAACCCAGGACCTTCTTGCTGTGCAGCAACAGCACTAGCACTAACCCCTGCGCCACCGTGCCGTAATTTCAGTTCAGTGTTCTCACTATATTAAGAATGAAATTTGATTGCTGATGGCTGGAAAGTCTTGAGCAGGAAGGCTGGAAGCAGTGATGCTGGACTGGGTTGTTGATTGGTGCTGGTTTAACATCATAAACTGTGCAAATGCAGGTACATTAAAATCACCATTAATAAAATGTTTATTTTTCACACATGTCCACCATGAATATTGTTACATTGTCTCATTGCAACATCATGATATGGTGCATTTTCTCACCACTAGTTGAGGGTCAATAGTTTACCCAGAACTGCACACTAGTCTGAGTTTACTTAATATAGACCTTTGATTGGGCATTTACAGTACTGGACAGTGTTTAACCCTACAACACACACTTAAGCCACAATGAAACGTTTTTGCACAACTAGTAAACCCTAATGATCTGATAAGTGTTGTTGCATCACACCACAATCATGACATTTACAATCAACTGCGAGAAACTCAACATCCGGTGGGGGGCTTTATAATTAGCAGTGCTTTGAATGATTTAATCGATCGTCAGAAACATGGAATATCCACAAGGTATTAATTACTGCTCTCCTCCATCTCCCAGCGCCACAGAGCCAGATTTCATTCAAGTGGGACACATTTAAAGCGATAGCCTCTCCACTATAAAACATGAATGAGCATCCAGGGTGGCCTCAGCTTCTAACAATGCCCTGAGTCAATGCCTTCGGCGAAACGTTTCTTTGGCTCATTTCTGTACAACATCCCCCCAGCCATGAGCCGTTCCCTTTTCAAGTGTGCTACATAAAGTGGAAATGTTGAATAGAGAGAGGAAGGAGGATGGCATACACACATATATATGAATCAAAGGCATGTTGGCATCAGGGGAAGGGAATACACACACCTTAATCAAGACAAGTAAGCATCTTTTATTTATCAGTGATTTATTATTGAGTATATATCAGCCATTAAAAATTTAGGAAGTATTGCCTACTTCTTTCTTCGCCCTAAGTTTGGTCTCAGTGCACAGTACCTACAGGGTATTCTGATATTCTTTTTTTTCTCTTTTTGCAAGTATCACTGCTAACATTAACTGCAAACTTTCTTAAACTACCCCGGGAGTTTATATTTCATAATTCTAACAGTGAGTCCATTGAGTATAAAGAGCAAAAAGGTTTGCCTTTTCCATTCAAAATGTGTTTATTTGTGCACTAGCCTTGCTTCGGGATGCAAGAGCATTATGGTGCGGAGAGTTGCAGTCCCATAAGAAATGGACGCTCGTAACAGTTTAAAAATTGGTGGTTAATAAATAACTTTTTTCTTTTGGTTTTTCAAATGTATTTACAGTTGAATCATTGCTAATTCTCCCCCACTAGTTAGATCTCCCCATTACACAATGCTACCAGCACTTGGACAGGTGAAGGCTAGAACTACTCCCATGGAGACACGTGGCTAGACTCTTTTTCAAAATGACATACAAACGCAACATCATTAGACTGCTCAACACACTTTGAGAAGAATACTAAGCACCACTTCAGTTATGTCAGCCAACAATTGCCCATGCAGGCTGGCATCGCACTGATTGATGGGGGAGAGGCAGAGAGTAAGGCCAACCATGCTGTGGCATTGGGATTTTGCAAACATAGGGACTATACCTGCAGTCAAGCCGCTTTAACATAAAGCCTCTTTAAATTAAAGGTGCCAAAAGATTTTTTAGAATGATGCCATAAAACATCCAACATATACACCTCTAATATTCAGATACCCTGATCTTTATTACCAGGTTTGTTAAATTGGGTCAGAGCTAAAAAGTATTAATAAATTAATTATTAGTGAATAAATAAACTGTTTAATATTTTAAAATCTTTTCACCATCAATATGTAGTATCAGTATCTGCCAATATGTAGTATCAGTATCTGCCAATATGTAGTATCAGTATCTGTCAATATGTAGTATCCTAAGGATATCCAAATTTTTTATGTGATTTTTTTATTTGGCTAGATGACAAATGTGGCCAGTGTTTTGGTTTATTCCTATTGTAGTTCCATACATGTGAGAACACAATGTAACGTACAACCCACAGATAACAATAAAAATATGAGCACTATTAATTATTGACCATCACAAAAACTGTCTTTATGTGTATTTAGAAAAGAGGTCATTTCTGTATTTCTGCGTGGTTTGTTCAACTCAGTTCCTTTGAATTAAACAAAATAATACATTCAGGGTTAAAGCATTATTTTACACTCAAACCTCAGCCCTCCCCATAAATAAAAACAGTTGGGCTTTAAGTTGGAGTGAGAGTACCATAAAGCAGACATCACTGCTAACCTGATCATGTCTAGGACAAATAATCCATTAATATTGTCATTTTAATTCCAAGTTTTGAATAAAGTGTCTAGAGCTTTCAGCAAAGCATGACATGACGGCATGAGAAGCAGAAAGAGAGTCCTTTGCAAATGAGAGCAAATGAACAAACAGCCCAGTTGGCCAGCCATGCTGCCTGAGAGACGTTTTAATTAAAACTGTGACATTGTATCATAAAAAGCAGGAATCTAATCATGATGGAATAAGTATAATGTAATTATCGTCCAGGTTATAAATAGCTTTAATTTCATGCTTTGTGAAAAAAAAAAAAAATGAAATGGAAATGGCATCCGGCTGTTTACACAGATCAGCAGCGCCCTCAGCCAGAGCCAGGGGACAGCAACCACGTCCAATTTCTCCTCCACCGCAAATCTTGCTCCACCTGTCCGTCATGGCAGTCATCATCAGGACTGCACTTTATTTGCAGAGACAAATTGAGGTTCGCTGTAAATGCAAATGTTTCAGTTTTAAGCACCTTTCAGTAACATTTTTAACACATCACTGTTCCACCGAGAATAAACTCGAGAACACTTGTCCACAAGCACAAATCAACACCAGTGTCAGAACAGAAGGCCTGTTTTCAGTTGCCTACAGTTGCCTAGTTTAACAGACATACATGTTTTTGGACTGTGGGAGGAACCTGGAGCTCCTGGCAGAAACCTACACAGACCTGCAGAGAACATGCAATGTTCACACAAAAAGGACCCTGGCTGTCCTACCCAAGAATCAAACACAGAACCTTTTTGCTGCTAACCAACCATTTTTAAATAATGTACTTTAAGACATGATGGTAAATTTAAAATCTGAACTAAGTGCTGTTTATTGTAGTCTGATAAAGCAAATTTGTCATGTGACATGACATATAAATGTATATATGAAGTAAGCCCCGCTTGTTGTGTGGGTTATGTTCCAAGAGCATCTGTTTATAGTGGAAAAACCACACATATGTGACTGGTTGGAAAAAAATGCTCATTTTAATTTCACTCAGCTTAATATTACCCTTAAAGAAAATACCCACAGAAAGGCTGCTAACCCCACAACCAATAATAGATAATTAACTGCTGTCTCACTGTTATTGTTGATGAAATGCGGTTAAAATAATAATGTTCTCACTTTCAATAAGACAGTTTAGTTCAGCATGAAAGACATGAAATTGTCATGAAACTGCAAAGTCTATTGTTTTAGCCAGTGTACACAATGTGTTAGAAAAAGGCGTTCTCCCAGCGCTCACAATATGATATTATTAGCTTATTTCACCCGCATTCAGAAATTTACCAAGACAAACTAGCAAACAATTGTTTTATTGGTGTGTTATCACCATAACTTTTTATACCACACCTAACTGTCCAGTATGGCACAGGTTTACCAAGGGTGGTCAATGGGTTCCTTTACACATAACTTAGCCTAAGTGTTCTGAATGCAGTCCAGGTTCAATGCCACCGTCATCAGCTGATTTTGACACATTTGGCAGAGTCTGCCTAAAGTAATAATAATAATAATAATAATAATAATAATAATATAATATTTCTAAGCATATTTCAAAACTCTCAAGGTCACATTACAGAAGTTATCCAGAAATAAAAATTAAAGAATAAATAATTTTTTAAAGAGTAAATGCTATTACGAATAAATGTTTTAAGTCCTTTTTTAAAAGCAGACAGTGGATTGTGTTATCCTCAGATGTTCAGGGTTCCACATTGGGGACCTTACGTGCGGTTAGTTTAAGTGCACTCTCCACAGTTACGGCGGGCCATCTGAATATCTTTAGGTATGATGATGACTATTTTGGCGAGGGTGGCGCACAGGTTCATGTCCTCAAACAGCCCCTCCAAGTAAACCTTGCTGGCTTCCTGCAGGGCCATGATGGTGTAGCTCTGGAAGCGGAGATCAGTCTTGAAATCCTGAGGGATCTCACGCACCAGGTGCTGGAAGAGCAGCTTGCAGATAGCAGCTCAGTGGATTTTTGTTAATGGAGGATCTCTCTCAAATCCACGGTGCTGGGCCTGTAACGGTGAGGTTTCTTCACGACGTTGATCGCTGGAGCGCTCTTGCGAGAAGCCTTCGTGGCCAATAGCTTCCTCTGCGCCTTACCAGCAATGGATTTGCGGGCAGTCTGCTTTGTTCCTCCCATACTAGCGAAGTGAAATGGTGTTTTGCCACAAGAAAAAAAACAAAAACCTGCCTGACGGAGCAGCGTCAGTCTCGCATATAACCTAGAGTGTGCATTTTTTCTTTCTCACAGTTTCTCTGCACCCCCTTTATGCTTACTCTCTCCATCTCATCTGTGTCATATTGAGCTTTTTTCTTTCTGCAGAATTTTATTTTGATTTTATTTAGACTTTATTTAGTCACAAAAGCAAAATAAAATGCAGAGGATATCTGCGGTTTCCACATTAGTGTGGGAGTTTCCATGAATAACTAGAAGTTCGGTTCTCAGGGAAAAAAAATCAGCAACTGCTAAACCGTGTAAAAGAAGGGGTTAACTGTATATAGAACAGTATCATGCCATTTAGTATACAGTGCCTCATAGTCTGACAAAAAGAGGAGATAGTCATTCTTTAACAGCTCAGGAAACAAAACATTTCCATCCTTTTTTAGTCATGTAAATGAAGTGCTTCTGAGACAGAAGGACATTTGACAGTTATAGTCAGCTACCGTTTCATGATCACATAAATTTTGCGTTTCCTGATATAACTTCGAATACATTTGAATATGCTTCACACTTTACAGTGTAATACAGGATGACGAAACAATAATTTGGTAATAACCATCAATTGTCCATGTAACCAGACACAGACGATTAGCATACGTTTAGGCCATGGCATGACTTACTGTGGAACTTAGTCATAACAGACAACACCAGGGTTTGCGATGACAGATCTGGGATAAGACTCCCCCATATTTATAATGTTTTTGCCACTCTGTAGAGCACCCCTCCTGAGATCATGTATGAAAAGAGACCCTGTTGTCTAAAAAAGCTACCTGTAGCATTAGTCGACACACTGACTTTTCACTCATTTTTATGGTTCACTGTAAGTCACAGTGCGTCATATCAAGGCTTTTCCACCTTAATGTAGACCTAGATGGCTGCTGTAGAGGTAATGAGATGGTTTGTGTGTTTATTTGTGGAAGATATTTGGGTGACTGGTAGAGTTTGTTACCAGCGTTGGCCTTGTAGCTCCAGTTCTGAACTACAAAAGCAATATTACAACATGAAACGTCTCGGCTGATCGGCTACATCTGGGACGAGTGGAAAATTGTGCAAATTTGATGTTTTGTCAAACTATTCCTTTAAGCCATACAGCGAGGCAGATGGTTTAATGCTCACACCTACACATTAGTCACATCAAGTGAGAACATCACTGGAGCATAAACAAATACCTAAGCAGACTAAACAAGAGTGTCTGCTTGCATTGAATTACACTAAGAATATGACACAGAGACAAAGCAAACGAGCACTCTGAAAGAGTTTGAAAAGGACAGAGAAAGAGCACATAAATAACTGGGCATTAATAACTGGCCTGCAGAAGAAGAATGCAGGGAGGAGGAATTCATGATGAGGAGTCACTAGTGGCACAGGTGCAAGAGGTGAGAAGTAGATCCGTGTGTGTCTCTAATGATCACAAGGGGTCCTTGAAGTGATCCCTGGGGAACCCCAGTACACAGCAAAAAGGAGAATCAAACAGGAAAGCAGACTATGGTCGGTACTGAGCAGGAAATGTCTCAAATAATGATGCATCGGACAAAAATTCTGCATGTCGGAAAGCAAACAAAAATCTACATCCACTGCTTCAATATTTTCCAAGCCGTTTGTTTTATTACTGTGGCTAAGGCACTTATATCTTCAACAATTTGTGCCAATACTTTTCACCTGTTCTGCTTTAAAATCACGTTTCAAAGGGGTGTAGAAAGAGAAATATGTTTAGTGCAGGTGCTAAGCATCAATATCCGTGCCTAATGAAATTGATTACCATTAAATAGCCAGGACGACAGAATGACAAAAGGCTGCGCAACATTGAATTTTCTCACCTTCTGTCCTTACAGGCAAAAAGTCTTCATTATAGGTGCAAAAAAAGCTTGGAAATTACAGAAAGTCATAAATGACCTCAGATTATCCAAGCACAAATCTGTGCTCCTTTCTGGGTTATGCAGTAACATATCATAAAATGAAAATCCCAAATGGCTATTATGAAGCTGTTTTATGATGAATTCCTCCTACAACCGTAATGACTGTGCTGCCTCTAAAAAAAGAGAGATAATGCTGTGTTTATGTTTATGGCGACATGAAGCCTTAAGCCTTATTTACTTTTATTTTGTGTTTCCACTGCCCCTTCATTTGTTTGGTATTGAAGCCGTCGCATTAATTTCCCCTGCAGTGACATTCTGATAGGAGCAGAACAGATGGAAATATGGGATTGTCCCAGCAAAATTCATCATGAAAAATGCATCCGACACCTGTGTAATTTGCCTAATCATCTTTTCCTAATAAGCTCCCTCCATTAATTATGCACGACTTCCACAATGCAATCAAGATAAAAGTAAATCTGATGACTTAATACCCTTCAAAATAATTGGTTCACCCCCACCACCCTGCACCCCATCTCTGGGACAGCTTCTCTTTTGATTCTTGCACTCCCCCGCTCCTCCTGGACTTTAATTGGGATTAGAGAATATAAAATGCATGCTATGGAGTGCGCAGTATGTCGGCATACGCCTGATGGGTGTTAGGGGCTTGCTAGGTGGTGGAGGAGAGGAAGTTTCCCTGCTGCTCTTTCGTTGGGAGGGAATCCAAAAGTATGGGCAGACTTAAGGACAGCTCTCTCTCTCTCTGTCTCTCTCTCACTCTCTCTCTCTCTTTTGCTCTTTCTGGTTATCTCTCTTGTCCCCCCCTCCAACCTTCTTTTAAGCCTTCCCTGCTCGGTTCTGGCTGGCTGTCTCACTCCTGTTCACAGATGCAGGTGTGGATGGGCGTGCATTTGCTGCGGCAGCTGCAAGTGCCTGTCGGTGAGGCTTTGGAGGCCTAATGAGAGTCAACCTTTGCGAGTGCCGCTGTCTTGCCGTGCGTCCCACCTGTCACTTTGTTACGGCCGGCGTGTGTCTTGAATTAACTGGTCTAAATGAGCTGTGAAAAGGGGGCCTGCCACCAGCTCACGCTGAGGCTTAAAGCTGGAACATGCATGGGGCAAAGCAGGCTTCTTCAAAGCCCTGAGAGAAAAAACGCATATTCTGCACTTCCATTCACTATAAATCTAAATGATTAGGTTTTAAATAAGTTTCTGAAACATTTGGTAAATGTGTCACAGGGTTTGGAAACATTTACTGACATCCGATACCCCTCTGTGTTAAATAATCATGTTCCATTCAGGTATTAAACGCTGCCGTTTAGTGTTTTCCTAAGATCAACTAATGAGTGATATTGAGTGATATTTGATATTCCATACAGAAAAACGTTTAATGGCCCTGTATTGTGAACAAAACTTTTTGGAGATAACAGACTAAGATGGAGCATATTTTGTACTTCATATTTTGTACTTGAGGAGTGTTTTAGCCCAAGCTTATTTTTGTGTGGGGCACAGGGAGGCCAGTCTGAGTAAAGGTAATTTACTTACATTAGTCTTGAAAGTACAGTAACAAAAAGCCTATTTACTTCTAAGAGTTAAAGGAAGTTTTCTTGTAAAAATTAATTATGACTGTTTTTGTTTCATTAGCTCACAGAATTGTCACTTAAGTGTACTTGAAAAAAACTATATGCACAACATATGAAAATGAATGGCACGGGTCTTTTAACAGCTGGATTTACAGTGTACAATAACCAACTGCCATCTACGCTACCAGTAAATGCAAAAAATGACATTGTGTCTACACTGGAAATTGCTTTGGACCGTCTGTGTGCTCTTTTCTCCATAACAATATCCCAACCCTTGGCTGCAAGTCTTACGCGCTCTTTCCTTTATAGCACCGTGGCTAATCCCCTGCATAATTAAATCCCTGCTACTTTTCAGATTTCCGAACAAAGCCCACAATTTCTGATTCCCCAGCGTTCCACCTTTGATCAGCTGCCTCACTCCTGGCGAGAGGCTGTAGTTAATAGGAGTTAATGTTTCTCTCGGCTGTGTTGCCCGCGGAGTGCTGCGCTAAGCCCACATCAATGGTGATTACAAAAGCATATGTGGAGGTGTGCTCCACAACACTACTGCTCCTTACGTAGCGCCGGCCAAGGCTGTCCGTACACACCACTGTCTGCTCGCTTGCCTGGCAGTTTAAATCACATCGAACCATCCACGATTGCCCATGTAGCCAGGCAGTAATTAGGTTCTGACCATTCAAGGTGACATGGCCATTTTTTCCGGAGCACAAATCTATTGCAAATCAATGGATTAAAAGAAAGACAGAGAATGGAAAACACCTAAATGTAGTTGGGGCTTTGCTGAAGGGGTGCAATGCCAGGGAGATCAGTGATTAACCTTGCCTCAGAAAGGACAAAGATAAGTTTGTTGTGGATACACAATGAAAATAACAAAAAGTAGCCGACTATAATTAAATGGCATCAAGCCGTAGCCGCGGAACCAGATCAGAAAATCAGATGAGAATGGCTTTGAGAAGCAGTAAAATTTAGCTTTGTGTCTCAAACGATGCACTAACCAAGCATATATGCCACAGTTCACTGCAGTGATGTTCTAATATTTATAAGCATTTGGGTATCATAAATGGTACCCTACACCCAGACCAACGATATTATTTTGAATCAAATGATGAAAGTATACCCAGCACGTTTATCTACTGAGTGATAATACAAAACATTAGGAAATTAGACCATTTACACCAATCAGCAACAACATTACAACATCTCTGATGAAGAACAGGGGTCGGATAGTGAACGGACAGTTCCTTAATTCGATGTGTTGGAAGCAGGTACCCACCAAAGAACCACTGTAGCACAAATTAATGAATACGTTTATGCTGACTATGATAGAACAGTGTAAGAACACAGTGCATCACAGTTTGGTGTGTATAGGGCTGTGAATCATGATCTTTCTGTGTGCCTGTGCTGACCCTGCCCACAGTGGGCAAGTGAGCACCTTTGCCGGATGGTCAGATGTGTGTGTGTCACTTACCTGGGAAGAAAAGGTACCTGGATGCACTTTGAGAAAAAGGAAAACCAACAGATTCAGTAAAACACTCTGGATAATGTTCTGCTGGGGAACCTGTCCTGGCCTTCATGTGAATGTTAATTTGACATGTACCACCCACCTAAGCATTGCTACAGACAAATTGCCCTTCATGCAGCATTGCCTAATGGCAGGGGCCTATTTCAGCAGGAAAGCCTACAAAGCTTAATGATACTATTACCAGCATGCTATTACTACTACTACTACTACTACTACTACTACAACAAATAATAATAATAATAATAATAATAATAATAATAATAATAATAATAATAATAATAATAACAATAACAACAACAACAACAACAACATTAGGCTATCTCACATGATAACTTTCTGTCATTTTATTATTATTAAGTTATTCATCAGCTGTAAGCATGTGATGTACTAAACCTACAGCAAACGTTTCCGTTTCATACCAATAACTACCAAACACTAACAAGAACAAGGTTAACCAAAGCTTCTGTCCAGAAAGACAAGCGGTTTATTTTTTTCTTTAAGCAGCCTCTGTGTTGTGTTAGGCGCATTACTTGCTGTGGTGCAACTATCGATTGGGAGGATCTTCAGTGTTAGGAGCAGCCTCTCAGTCAGTATTCATGACCCTTTTTTTTCTGTGCACTCTGAAAACGAGCACAGACCGTGTGCCGGTGCGAAATGTAAGGGTCTGATAATATAACCCTACAGAAGTCCAGGTTCTACACAGTGAACACACAGAACAGTGAACAGTGTGTGAACATAGCAGACATAAGGCATGCTGCCATCTACCTGTCGCTAGCTTTTGCGATATTATAATCACAAACATTGGAGAGTGTTTATACCCCATCTTGGTACATGGTTCCAGTATGAGCGCTCCAGCTAACAACACCTGCACAGAGGCAATGATGTGCCTGTGCGCTAAGTAGCTGTTTATGGGAGCTTTTACTTCATTAATTTGGAGACTGCTGAAGTGTTAATCAATGCTGTTGCCACGGCAACGGAACAAACAGCGAGTGCAGAGTCCCCCGCTAATTGGGCTTTATTGTTTCAGACAGAGTAGGCAGAGCAAGAGGGCTTCAGGCTGACGTCTGTTCATAAAGATGATGTTCCACTTTTAGACCGCTGTCTCTCCATCAAACTTAGTTGAGGTGTTGTTTCCATTAACGAGTGGCAACACCTTGCTACCAGAGAATGTTTTAATCAATTATGGTCTGACTCAGTGGGGGCAAACAGAGAGCACAGTGCGCAAATTCATGCTTTTCTTTCCATTTTCCCTCAGCGAACCAGCACACAGGCTGCCATGAACTTTGATATAAGGGCGGAATATGTGTGGCAGACAAAAAACTGTATATGTGCCTGGACAATAAAAAGCTTTAAATTAGAGCATTTAACATTCTGAAAGCCAGGCTAGCATCTCCACTTATCCTCGTTTTGTGAGGCATTCACCTCATAGGAATATAAAAAAAAATCACAAACCAGCTATGAAAAAGTGAAAGTTGAAGGGAGGAAAAAAATCAATAGGAAGTTTTAATAGGTTTTATGTGGGTAATGATAGAGGAGGTTAAGAGGCTAGGGCACGGGTTAATGGTACTATCAGGACATAGACCAAGTTAAGTACAAAGGAAAGGTCTACCACCAGAGGTTAATTAACCTTTTTAAACCCCAAAGTGTCGGAACACACATACATATTGAATGGAAGCTGCCACAAAAAGCCTCTAGGTCACGGTTAATACATTCTGCGAGTTACAATTAAAACATCATCAGACCACTCCAGATCTCGATTTAAGAGCCATTTATGAGGCACAGACTCGGAAGGCAATTTATTACAGTCAAAAGCTATCTGAACGGAGGGCACCAGGGTTACCAGATATATAATTTGAGTCAATGGCAAAGAGGCTAAAGGGACGACGGGGCCAATGATGCAAGCACAAAGGCGTACATGTTTTTTTAAATAATTTTTTTTTTAAACTTCATATTTCAACCACTCTGTTTGCACAGACATGACTACTAATGTAACAACACAAAATAAAAATCAAAATAAGCTCCTTGTGCAGTATTCAGCAGACAGACCTTCACTTATTCAATTGAAACCTTCATGTTGTTTTTTGCTGGTTTTACAAAGACGCATTTCAGAGGAAGCATCCCAAAACTGAGTCATGTCATCAGAACTCAAGTCAAAGCTCAAAACTTTACTTCTCTCTCATAAACAGTTCACAAGACCCAAGGAACGGGTCCGTGGCTACGGAAGAGTTACAAACTAATGCAATATACAGACTACACCCATACTGCCGCAGTTTATACTAGAATATGTTGAAAGCACTCCAGATGACTTAGGACACACTATGCGGCATCAATTGACAAAGTTTCTGCTCTGCACATTCTTCCCATTCCCCCAGCGGCAGGTACCCCTGCCAGTGCCTCCATTCTGAAGTCCTCCCCAAGGCTGGCCGTTCCAAAGGGAGCTTAAGCAGGAAGCTTCTCCTCGCAGATCCTTTTTGCATGGAACGGCAATAGACGGAGTATGAAAAATCATGAAACTCATAAAGATGAGGCTCACTCTGTTTCCCCATGCACCACCACCACCTCCCCTTGAAACTCCTTCTCTTTCCCGTCCCAGGAGCCCGCCTATCTACACCCAAAACAAAGACAACAAAGAAATCCCCAGTGGAACCAGGCCGTCCTCAGCAGCCGGAACTGAAGTGCTGCAAGAAACTGCTCTCCACGCCCATGATGTAATGAACCTGCAAGGGCCTTGTACACCACTCCCCACCCCCACCCCAAAAAAATCCTCCATATCTTCCCCCTTCTCTACACTGCTTTTGACTTTAGGGAGAAAGTTTTCTGCATACTGCAGCGTCTCTTCCTCCCTCTCACGGAGTTTCAGCCTGAGTCTCGCACCCACTCTCCTGCGATGAACACTATTCCCAAGGTGCGCTCTTTCCAAGTAATTGCCCTGTTTTTTTTTCCGAACGCACTGGATCCACCGGCACCACACTGATGCTGCGCTTTAATTTGCGGGTAAATAGGCTTTCTGCTGAGTTTAAAGGCACAGCGCCCATTGGGGGAATTAGCCGCAGAGAGGTGGTGGGAGCCTGGGAGAAATCATTAGGAAAAAGAGGCACCTTGTTCCTGGCTGTGCATCGGAGAAAAAGAAGCAGAAGCATAATGCTGCAAACACGATGCACAGCAATAACTAGGCTGACCCCCCACACACACAATGTTCTCATCATATTTCACCCACTGAAAAGTGCTGCCAATCAATGCTTGACTAGCTACTTTCAGGAAAACAACTTGGCTTGTACAGACAGAACCCCATTTGAATGAACAGTTGCAGAGGATTGCGTTAACCCCATGCTCTTAAAAAATAAACCTAATGGTTTTTGGGTTGACCTTTAATTGGTATTAAAGCTTTACATTCTTTAAAATTATAAAAGGTTTCTTTCTTTAAAGAAACATCTATTAAAGGTTCTTCTATGGCAGGGGTCCTGAAACATTATATTCAAAGGCCCAAATCTGATTTCTAGATAAGGTCAAAGGTCTGGGACGACAAGTGAAAAGCAAATCCCTTTGATCAAATTTGCTTACAACATACAACCAAAAGAAATGGTGCTGTTTGCCCATAATTGTTTGCTTGTGAACCTAATCCACTTGTTTTAGTTAATGACTTTTAAGTTGGAACACCCAAGTTTAGTTAATGACAGCTGCTGTCTTGTTTTTAAGTTCCCATTGGGTCATGTCTCAGTTGTCTTTCATCCCTCACCCAACCCTACGTTTTCGTGTTCCTTCAGGTTTTGTCATGTTTTTGAGTTTTGGCCATTGTGCCTCCTTGTTTTGCATTTAAAATATGAGAGAAAGAGAAGTGGATGTCTGCGTGTGCGCCTCCTTCCCGGACGAGCAAAGCCAAATTGTGACAACAGTAAAGTGCACTGTAGTTTTATGACAAGCTTTAACAATAACCATGATTAACTTAACACTGATACTTGAAACTTTGGCAAAAACATGTCCCACTAAGAAAAGTGCTCATTCTATTGGAAATTAAAAACATTTTCATGAATAAAAATGATCAAGGTTATAATCAGTGGGTCCTTTGCATATATGTGAGTTCTTTTATAGGCTTACTTTTCATTTTTGTGAATTTAATGATTATATGCTTGCCCACCACCTACAAAATCATTTGGCCTCGGATAGGAGATAACAATTTTAACCTGATTAAAAAAACAAAAAGTAATAATTGAATTTAATATCATCCACATCAAAAGAGTACATTGTAATAAGTATTAAAAACTACAAACAGTGAGTTTAGAATAATATTTACTCTTACTTTGTGGTTACTCAAAACATGTCCCACATATTCGCCACCATTAAATATTTATAAAAAGCAAACAAATTATGCAAATGCAAGGTCAACTACATTCCTGAGGACCCCGTTTTCAAACCTTCAGCTCTACTTCAGGCTCTAAGATCAAGTTTGCTATTTTATCTTAAACGTGTTCATATTGTTGGACACTGCCACTGTCACAACCATAACATATCAACGCCGTCACTTTTGTAAAAATAAATAAATACTAGATTAGATTATGACATAAATGTATACTTTTTAAGAAGAGGTCTGGAGAAGCCAGCAACAGAAGGGAAACAAAATGTCAGGGTGGTGACTGTGGTGACAAAAACCTCCAAATGGTTCTCAACAGGGGCTAGAATACAATTGCTGATTACTATAAATACCAATTTGACCTGTGATGATTAAAACTTGTTTTATTCAAATTCCCAAGAATCAGTGTTAATTAGTTTTATGCCTCAACAAATAAAATGGCGACAGGACATAACAGCTCCATTTCCGGTGACTCTTATAGTGAAGCAGGTTTTTCGCTCACTCGTGCTCGCACGTGAATGTCCGTGAGAAATGAAGTGCACCAACATTGCTTCAGTTAATCTCAGGCCAGGATCCGCATAAAGACCTAAAATATGTTATATTTTACAAAACGAATAATTTATTAAAACACTGCATGGCGTAAATGCATTCCTAAAACGAGGTGTGGATTGTGTCCGGAATAACTTGCAGTTTTTCTGAACTTTGAAAATTGCTGTTTTGTGTCATCAGTATAAAGGGCTTATAGACTGATTACATGTTAATGGTATGATTAGCTGCAGCTTGAACTTCATTGTGAGTGGGAGGGGTTGTAGGTCAGTAAGTGGCTGTGTCCGAAATCGCGCACTTGCGCACTTTTAGTGCACGATTTTAGTGCGTAGTGCGTTCACACTGAAAACCAAG
>JBBJLR010000133.1:19777656-19800227 GCA_037577145.1 Brachypetersius gabonensis | reverse complement strand
TAGTGTTCCGTTTAGGACAGCACTGACCCGCAGCAGTGCGCACTACAGAAGGCAGTGCGCACTACGCACTAAACCTCAGTGCACTCACGTAGTGCGCGGTTTCGGACACAGTCTATGTAAAGCAGTGGGAGTTGTTAAAAACACTAATCAATAAAACATTTAACATTCACAGGGGAAGCAAGTCCTTCAGGCTTTTACAGACATACATTTTTGTCTTGGCTGGAAGCACAACTTCTGTATGAGATGAATGCTAGAAACCACAAAGGGACAAAACCACCAAAACCACCACATACACTGTATCTGCATGATTGACATCCTCCCAACTGGAAAATAGTGTGTCTCAATAAAGCTTATTCTATTGCTGTTTGAAAAAATTTGAGAATGAATTATAAACATAGAGTTCCAAGCTCCATTCTTATTTGGTAAGCAAACTGTTAACATTAAAGAATTTATTATGCATAATTATGTAATTTATCAATAGCTTTTAGTAATGCAAATACATAATATAGCAGCTTGTTGAAACAGATGGCACTGTTAATGTTATCAGGAATTATGTTATGTAGGAATTAATTTCCTTCAATCAAATTGGCTTGGTTTAGCCAGTTGGTTGTATAAAATGATTCTAATATGGTAGTGCAGGGAGCCTTTAATGATCAGAAGGAGACTGGAATGGACTGGTTACCTGTCGAAGGTGTTTCACCGCCTCTCGTTCTGTGACTGATGGAATAAGCTCCAGCACCCCCTGCAACCTCGGTTAAGGTTAAGACGTTTGAATAATGGATGGAGGGATGGATAGTAGGAGGCTGACAATCTAACAAACAAAATAAAAGTCAATTTTGTTCACTCCATCTTATAAAACTGGCTGAACTTCGATTACTATCAATTCAGACTCACCTTACGAAGGTTAGTTGAACATGATTTACTGTTGCTGAAGGATATTTTCCTCCTAAAGTTGGTTTAAAAGTGGTCACTGTAGTGTCCACCAAGCTCAGAGCCACACTCAGTAGTGAATAGAGTAGCTCAATCTCACAGCCAGCCATAAAGGGGCTCAGCACTTAAACAGAATATATAATATAACTTAAAGCACCCGCTGAAGGGAAGGTAGCCTAGGGGGAAAAACAACACAGGGATGGGAAGTAAAACAAGAAGAAAGACATGCCCAGTATTCAGTTAGGTAGGGCCAGGACTCAGGAATCATCAAAGAAGTTCCACTAGCTAACAGTTATACGATACATAGGATACAAAGTACAAAAGACGTAATGAGTTTTAGTGTGAGTCTCAGGATACAAAGTGGAAACCCCATGAGACTGGGAAAATGTAATTCATTCCCTTTTAATTTTCTTGACACTTGGGATGAAAGTACATTTCAAAATGAGATAATTACATTAATATCAACTTGATTTGTTTTCCTTAATATGTATAAGTACCAATTTGACATTTTTGACTGTAGGCTGATAAACATCAAGAATGAAGTCACAGTAAAGGTGGTATAAGGCCGATAAACTAAATGAAAGAATGAATAATAACACTGAATTATATTCAATTTATATGTCTTATTTATAATATCTAAACCAGCATTTTTTTTTATTTATTATAACCAATGTAAATGCATAGACGTTTGTGACAGCACAAAAATAATAATGATTTCAAAACAGGTTGTTTTTGCGGCTTAGTCTCCAAACATGGACTGGAGGAGTGAGTGACATGTTCCAAAACTTTAGCACCGTTTAAATGCTATATCCTTCGATTGAGTTGTTGTCTCCATCTCTTATCCTGATACCAGGGTTGTGGGGGCTGTTAGAGCCTATCCTATTGGTCATGGGGCGAAAAGCAGAGAAATGTTAGTCCATCAAAGGGCACAGGCTACACCAAACTGTTTTATTTATTTATTTTTTAAATGGGGGAACATTTGTTTTTTATGGGGCCTTTAAGACATCAAACACACACAGATGCACAAAGGAAAATGTGAGCAAAAAAGACCTAAAGGTAAACGGTCTACATTAAATATTTTCTCAGCAGAGGTTAAGAATAATTCTGCATCAGCCCCACGGCTTATAAGGTTTCATTAAGAATGCACAAACAGTTTTAATATTAATGTCTGCGAGTTTATTGTTTCATAAAGAATTATTAAAACAAAGTGTCCTATCACAAGCAAAAGGTTCGCATACAACTGCAGGCACTGTAAACTCTGCTGAAGTCAAAGCCTTTTGAAACATGGCAACCATGTGCGACTCAGATCCCTTGGGACGGTCTTTTGGGATCTATCAGTTAATTAACCAGAACACAACCTACATGTTATCTTTTCAAACATACAGGAACTTTAACACTAATGACTGTGCACACACTAAAGCACACACTCCTAATGCACAGAAAAGGGGCAGTTTGGTAAAGTTTTACGCTGAAAAAAATTGCTTTCAAGCAGCACTACAACAGACAAAAATGTAAAGCTCACTTCAGAAAGAGCCATGGTTGCTTTTCACATATTTGAGATGTGTGATGGGTTTCTTCAGACTACAGCAGTGCGTTTGCATAGTTAAGTCACATTTGAAGGAGCCAAATCATGCTAATTGAAGCAGACGTATCAGGAGCAGGAGAGTGCTAATAATACGTTCAAATGAAACAAGAGCACACGCGGACCTTGTTTGCATAGAATCACTTTGAAATAAAAGACAAAAGTTCTCATGAGAATAAACCCATTAGAATGAGATAAAAGAAAGCTAAAAATAAGGTTGCAGCAAAATGAATTTTCTGCTTGTTGTGTGTTTGGTTGGACTAACAGTGTTGGAACATTCTGACTTTGACTGAAAGGGCCTAAGATATGATAAACCTTGCTTTTATTAAATAATCTGCAAGGTGGCTGGTGTTCTGGTGGTTAGGGAGTTGCCCCTATGATAAAGTAAACGATGGTCATGATACAAAGGTGTTGGAACAAACAGTTCATCACAGAATATGAGGCTGTGTAGCTGCAGACCGGTCAGAGTTCCCATGCTGACCCATGTCCAGTGTATACCATGAGCATGGGAGCATCAGAAGCAGACCTTCATGGCAACAGTATTCCCTAATGCCAGGGCCCTCTCTCAGCAGGATAATGTACATTGGCGCTCTACAAAATTTGATCAAGCATGGTTTGAGGAACATGACAAAGTGTTCAGACACGGACGTCTGAACCAGGCGTTTTTCTGGCGTTCGTGACGCCAGGTGAGCGCCCATTGAACGCCGCCCGTTTTTCTGGTCATTGAAGCAAATCCAAGCGTCCACACGAGCGTTCAGCACCAGCGTTCGGCCTGCGGCGCATTCGGATGGCGTCAAATAAACGCTGCATGCAACGTTTTCTTGGTGTCAAAATAATACACGAAACTACAGATTGGGCATCAGGCTGGCATTAAACGAAGTCAGACGCCAGTCGAACGCCTTGCTGACGTGGATCAAGCGTCGCTACCAAACGCCACAAAAACGCCTATGCCATTCAGAGCACATTCATTTCGAACGTCCGTGTGGATGAGGCCTAATGGTTAAGGCATTCGCCCTGCGATCAGAAAGTCCAGGTTTGATTCCCAAGACCACTAGGCACCTCTGAGGTACCCTGAGCAAGGTACCGTCCCCACACACTGCTCCCCGGGCGCTGTATTCGTAGCTGCCCCCTGCTTCACTTGGTGAATGGGTTAAATGCAGAGGAAGTATTTAGTGCTGTTCAAATGTGGTTTTTAGGTTATGGCTGATCCGTGTAAATGTTTACCCTACACCCACATACACACATGATAAAGTTACAAAAAGTGTTACAATCCCAAATAAAAGGCAACCAATCAGAACAGAAGTCATTTACCCAAATCAGTCATAAAGAAACCCTAACAAAAACAGGGTGTTTAATATTAAAGGATAAGAGAGGTTTGAAACTTGAATTACTAGGTATGGACACTTTAAGTGGCATCCGAGAGGTTCTAGTTAACACACACAGGGACAAGCCAAGCATAACTTTGCAACACTCGCATTTGCTCTTTCTCTTACAGGTAACAAGGAGCATGGACATTTAATGTCACGATGAGAGTGTACCTTTAGAATGGTCTCCAGTGAGAATGTGACAGGTGGTCCTCCCAACATGGAATGCTGATTTCATAAAAAAAAAAAGTTTTATTCTGTGATTTCCATTCCCAAAAGTAGACGTCTCTGACAAATGCAACTGTGATGGACGGCTACATATCACAAGCACAGCACCAGACAATTCCCAAATGCTATGTGCACACGCACACACAAATGAATGCACATAGAAGTGCACACAAACACATACATGCAAGCGCACACACACACACACACACACACACACACACACACACACACACACACACACACACACACACACACACACACACATTCAATACCCTCTCATTCTAATGCCTGATGGCTGAATGACAGCTTTCAAGAGAGTTAGTGTCCCCCATCGTCAATTAGGAGCAAACCTCATTGACACGCATAAAACCCAGCCATCCTGCGGTTGAGGTAATTGCAGCCATGACAGTTTATCATTATCCATGAAAACCACTGGGTTTTGCAAGCACCACGCTTTTTTCAATGGCCCTCCTCAACTGAAGAGTCACTCCATTTTTTCCTCTCTATCTTTTTTCTGCGTGTGTCTATTTGTTTCCATGTGATTATTTTTTTTCCCAGGGCCAAACAGTCATTTTACTTTAATGAGCACACCGTTTTCAAACGTGCCAAAACAGCGACAAGTATGGAGAGGCAGGTTGCAGAGGCTGATTGAGAGCTTTAATCAAGGCCACCAAAGGTAGACAATAGGCAATTCCAGTAAATTGCTTTTGAAAATCCTCTGCAGACTTTTTCCATCCATTTGTATTGTGCCCACCAACACCGCCCCCCCCCAACCCCCCAACCACCACCACCACCAGAATCTTCATAAACGTCTGTCTAGTCGTCCATTCAACTCCGTCCACTACTTTTGTCATTTGCTGGAACACTGAAAGCTAGTAGTCATCAGTTAGCACCTTATTTAAACAGTGCTAATGGGTAACTACTAACGTTATTTTTATCATTATTAGCATTAGTAGAATTACTTGCTGAGCTATATTTACGATTGTAACATTTCAGGATGAGGAAAAGTCTTTGTGTATGCTAGGAGACACTGGTCACTCAAAGAACTCCACAGTACACCATAAAACAGCACATGACTACACAAGTGGGGACTGGACTACACAGAGGGCAAAAAGAACAATTGTGCAAACACAAGACCAAACAATACATCAAAAAACTGTTTAATACTGTATTGTATAGGATCTAGCGAACAGGGGAATGAGTAGATTTATGATGAAGGAAATAACAATAATAAAAATTGTTAAAATCAAAGAATGCCAATGAAATAGCAGCAACAGGATAACATTGTAAGAATATATAAACAAAGCAGTGCATGGGGGTGCAGTTTGAGTGTAATTTGTTTATTGGGGAATTGTGTATGTGAACAGTGTGTGTGTGTGTGTGTGTGTGTGTGTGTGTGTGTGTGTGTGTGTGTGTGTGTGTGCGTGCAGGAGAAAGACACCTACAATGCATTGTAATTCACTGTAATCAAGACTAACAAGGACAATTACACACTCTTATAGAGAAAGTGCTGGCAATCAGGCTTTTAATAAGGCATCATGCTGTTACTTCCAGAAGATTATTTAACACTTCAGAAGAAAAATATTGACACTTCAAAAGGCTTCCACGCGGCAAGGCCATAGATAGTGGCAGGCTAAACCCGTGTTTGTTTTTGACCGAGTGATTCACCATGGTCTGGAGCTACAGCCTTGTTGCTTATGACATCTTCAAGCTTACCTTTTGCTTACATATTTGAATTATTCATATGCTGAAATTCAATACTATTGGCCTGGACTGAGGGGGCTTAAAAAATTTTTTTTTAAAAATAAAGCTGAATCACAGAACATTGCATTCTTTCATCTCGTGAAGTTTTTGCAAGGAGCAGGGGTCATTTAAGAGTCCTCTGGCAACGGTGAGGATGAATAATGCACCAAGGGGCTGGAAAACCTTGGGAGAGTTGCTTTACTTGTGTAGATTATTGACGCTCATACCACTTTCCCCTCTCCCCTCTCCTCAGGTGAAAAAAGGACCCTTGTCTGTGGTGTCTCCGACTGCTCCTGCCTCAACAGCCCCAAGGCAAAGTGGGCCTAATTTGCACAGGTCTGTGTGGGGGCCAATTATTATAATACCAAATGTTCTGGAAACAGAATTAAATAAATAAATGAATAAATAAAGGAATAAATAGTAGACTTACCCATATCATCATACATTTTAATGAATCTCTCATTAAAAATGCATTTTATCAGTCTGCCTATTCTTAATACCTGCTCTCTTTGCGGCGCTTAACATTAGACCTTACCTCTGATCGCGAGGTTAGGTTTGTGGTGTTCAGTCTGTATAATCATTGTGAACATTTTTTTTAAAGCAACTGAAACCTCTCGTCAACCTCCGTTTAGGCTTGTATTCACTGAAGGCGCTTGCAATTAGTCACTGGTAGAATTTACCCTTTGTGTTTTATCCAATGAATTATGGGCCCAGTAAAGAGATATAAAGCTCACATCTGTGAACGTTGATGTTATTGCTCCTGACACTGACATCTCTGATATGGTCTGGGATTCATTCAGTGCCTGCAGTTTTTCAGCATGACCATCTCTCAAGGACACAGTCTCATTTAGCACTTCAGTTACTGTGTCTGCACCAATACTCTTGCTAGTTTCATAGAAAACATCATATAGCAAGCGCACTGTAGACCTGTGCAATAGATTTCAACTGCAGTATATAGAGCCTACTTCAAGCTGCAAGAGACAAATGTAGGAAACATTAATATGTACGTACCTTAGGCGCTTAGAGTGAAGCCCTAACCTGTAGTGGACATTTGATTGAGAAGAATGTAAAGGAAATGTCTATTGATCAAAAAAGAAGTTACTTCTCTAAAGACCACTATTTAGACTGATCGCCTTCAGAGTGCCCCATAGACAACACTAGATGTCAGTGTTCTCGCTAATGTGGACTGTGGGCTTTTTTAGTCTGGAGAGGTTGTGATTTTTTTTTTTTTTTGGAGGGGTGGAGGTGGGTGTGGGTGTGGGAGTGGGAGGGGTGTGGGAAAGGGGTTAAATTTGATGAAGAGAAATGTCAACCCTTGCACTCTAGCATTACAACTTCCCCCATTGAAGTACTTGTTCTACAAGGGGCTGTCTTAGAGGGATTGGGCCTGATCATGGTGACGATCATGGGTATCACTTTCATCCTGCCCACATTATAGAAATTACAATCAAAAATTGCAGAGATGTTATTTATCCCCCATTATCTCCTAAAATGCATAATCTTGAGTATAATTTCCATTTTCACTCTCCTAAAAAGTCAGTGAAATAGTATGGTTCTCCATCATTGAGGGCTTTTATGTTTGTTTTTGGATCATTGTATGAAAAGAGGACAATTTGTGTCCCCAATTATCCCCCCTTTTAGCTTGTTATCCATAATTTGGTATCATGGCTGATAGTAATAGGGTTTAGATTCCCTCATTATTCTACTTCTGCTGAAAGCCATTAGACTACATTGTGCCCATGTTGAATTGGACATTATATAATTTATTATAGTGTATGATGCTAACTTAACAGTTTGTCCATCATTGAATTTCATCAAATTCTCAAACATTTAAAAACTTGCATTTAGTCTTCTACAACAAAAGATGATAGTTTTACAATTTATTGCATTATAATGCTATAATAGGCTTGAGTGGCCTGGAAAGAACATGTTGTATAATTGCTTTAGCACACATTTTGGACAACACCATGCTTCCAACTTTCTGGACACAGTGTGTGGAAGGCCAGTTTCTATTCCAGCATGAGGTATGGGCCCACAGAGCCCTTACCTCAACTCCATCCAACCTTTGGGATGAACTGGCACGGAGATTGTGAGCCAGGCTTTCTCGTCCAACATCAGTGCCTGAACCTCAAAAATGCTCTATAGAATGAATGGGCACAAATTCCCACTGAAACAGTCTTGTTAAATCTGCTAAGACTATAAATTTAAAATGTTACGTGTCCCTTTGTCATATGTGAACAAACCACAGCACAGCACACGGTGTGAATAGCACATTCTTTCTCGGTACTGAACCCATTCACCAAGCGAAGTATCCTGGACCACAGCGCCCCTGGGAGCGGCGTGTGGGGACAGTACCTTGCTTATTGGAGCCACTAGCAGTCCTTCTGATCGCAAGGGCAACTCCATAACCACCAGAAGAACTCCGGGGAGGGGAACCAGCTCCGTATTAAAGCCTTTTTATTTGAATGCAAATGTTGGTGGAATTGTCAAGCGTCCCAATACTTTTGTCCATACGGTGAATTAGATGAATTAAATAAATTGGTTTGGGATTTTCACGAGAGACCCAATCAAATCCTGAGATGCCTCAAGTGACGTCAGTGCGTTTTTCCCTGATAGCCAATAGCTGTAAACGTCAACCCGGAATTGGTGACACTGAGAAAAGAGCGCCTGTGTTGAATTTGAAAAGGAGCAGCAGCAGCAGCAGGTCAGTCTGTTTAGACCATAAAGTCTAAAAACACACACGATTATGGGTGAACACTTTTTTTTTACATGTTATACAGGCGGTAAGGCTGGTGTTGTTGTTTCTAATTAGACCGAGGTTAATGTTTGTGTGTCTATTTACCACCGAACAACCAAAACAGCGACGCTGAACTGAGCGAGGAAGATTTTTCACATGAGACTAAAACACCTATATTTTCTCTCAAACGGCTATCTTTAACTAACCTCTCAGAAATGACACCTCTCCAAACTCCTAAACGAAGCTCTCTTTGGTTGTTTTTATGTTAACCTTCCGTATCCAATCGCAAGTCCAACTGAGTCGAGCTTTTCTTTCCCCATCTCTGTAATGTTTACAGTTACAGGCCTTACAGACAAGTGTAAAGTGTCCATTTGTATTTAACCCATTCACCAAGTAAAGCAGCGAAAAGCCAGGAACACACTGCCTGGGGAGCATGACACCTTGCTCAGGAGTACCACAGTGTTGCCACTGGCAGTCCTGGTATGCAAACCCACAGCCTTCTGATATCAGGGGCAACTCCCTAACCACCAGACCACCAGCTGCCCCATAGCACAATTCCACCCATTTTTAAAAAATATCCACAGAACTGTTGGTGTATAAACACACTGACGCAGAGCGATTTGAGAAATGGTTGAATGTAGAGACGCTTGTTGGTTCTTTGGATGAAAAGTTACTATATTTGGCAGTGAAGTGAAGTGCAGATGAGATGGGTTCCTTGCTCTTACTTGCCTGAGTGTCCAGATTTTAAGCTGTACTCTTAGAAAAGGGTATAAGAGAAGGTTATTTGCTAGCTGGTTCCATAAAACACATTTTAAACATATGGGTTCTAAAAAATTTTTTTTTCCTTAAATGTAAAATTGAAGGACCTTTTAACGTAAATTAAAATCATTTTTAAAAGAAATTTTCTAGCAGGATCCTTCAAATTGCTACGTTTACATTATGTCTGTCGTTCCAGGGCAGCTGAGGGCCTGTGATTAGGGAGTTGCTCCAGTAATCAGAAAGTTGTGAGTTTCCCAGGATTGTTCCATTGCTATACAGTGCTCTCCAGGCACTGTGTTTCTGGCTGCCTGTTGCTTCATTGGGTGAATGGGTTAAATACAGTGAACAATTTCACACTGTGTGTTGTGATGTGTTCACATGTGACAAATGGGTTCTTTACCCACGCACATTTCTAATTTAAAATAGTTCTTCACGGAACTAAAATAGTACTTCCATGGGTCTAAGAACCCTGACTAGGGTGGAGTAAGCAAAGTAAAACTCATATCATATTTAATAGCTTAGATGTGTATTGTTTCTTAATAACTAGCAAACTGATCATTTTATATCTCACTTTTTGCAAAGAGAACATGACATTTAGGCTGACTTAGTCGGCGGATGTAAACTAACAGGTCCCACCTTTAAAATTCAGGCAAGCATATGTAACAAACAGGACAACACTGGATGATGAACACATTATATCCAACCTGTCTGGTCAGGCTAAGACATATGTCCAGAAATTTAAATCAGATTCATACAAAAGAATTTGGGTTTGGAAAATGGATTTTCAGACAGCATAAAGTGACAAAACTGACAAAACACAGCCCAGGCTTAAATGGAAAAAAATATTTTGCTCCCTCATGATTTTACTGCACCAGTCAGAAGTTAATGACGTCTCAGTTGTTTTGTACTTTCTTTTATTTACGTGTGTATCCCTCAGCTGATAAATTCTGTTAGTTGTGACATAAACAAATGATTGTGAAAGTTAACAGGCAACTGTGGCCTGCTCAGATAGTTGGCGTTTATGTAATAAGTGACAGGCCTGTTGATTTGTAAATGAATAAGTCACTGAATGAAGTTCTTTTTATTTGCATGAGTTTTGAAAGAGTCGGCTCAGAAATTAAATGAAGTGTGCCTTATCACAGTAAAATATTCTGCTCATTAGACAGGGAGAGCCAGGCAGCTGTAATCTTTTTGGTTCTCTTACTGAAACAAATTTCAAAAGATATTTGACTTGGATCTACCAGATACAGCCTGAGCAAAACATAAAATTTTCATGTATTGCCTGCAGAAATTATGCATGTATGTAAACTTGTTTTTTAATGTAACCTAGTCTGCTATGTTGTGACCCCCTTTTCGTTTTTGAACATTGGTTTAACATATGGATGCAGTAACCCTTCTGAAAGTTTGCCCAGTTGTTGCACACACTGATTCCTGTGTGTAAAATTGAAAAATAAATTGTTTTTTATATAGACTGTCCATTGCTTAAAATGTAAAAACAATAATCTTACATCCATTGCCATTGCATCAGACACACTTGAATTCTTAGAGAGACATATTACCTGAAAGCTTAAGGTGCTCACCAGACAGTTGGTAGCAAATTTTTTGGCAGGGCTATAATGAAAGCAATTTAAAATGGCATGTTGATATGACCAGTGAACATCTGGTCAGTGTTCTGCAAAAGTTTCTATCTTGAGTCCATTAGTGTTGGTTTTGTGGGAGTGTATTAAATTTTTACAGTTAGGCCTTATAAACACCAGTTACCATTTAGATGTTTCACATACATTTAGTTTATTCGTTGTGATTGTTTTTAATCTATGAGTATTTCATGCACAGTTACAAGAAGAGCAAAATCACTTGAGTAAACCTAAAAATGCAGTTTAATGTTTTTTTATCTGGAACAGAAATTAAGCAGCACTGCAAGTGCCTCAGAAGACTTCTCATTTGTAGAAACTATTGAGCTCCCGCTGTTTTTGACACAGTCTGAGTATCGTTTCCAAAACTTTAAAGCTGCTGGTATGTTCAGTCAGTTTGAGTGCCTGTACTGTGTGGTCATCCACTAAAGGGGCTTGCGATGCAGCACTTGCTTTGGCACTTTAGTCTGTTTCTGATTTCTCAGCCAATTTACTTGTTGGAAAACTTTTGTCCCTGCAAAAAGAGGTCAAGTGGTAATGAAATGCTTTCTTAAATCCTAATTATGGTATCAGAAAGTAATCATATTTAACTCATGTGAGCTGAGTTTACCCCTCCTTATGAATACTGTCGATTTGCTTACTGTGCACCCTTGATCCCAGCCCTCTTCAGTTGGCTTTTAATTGGCTTCACTGGGCCAAAAATGCTGCTATATCTCTCAAAATTGGATGATTATGAGTGCAAGAGGGAATGATGCAATTTACAGTAAGTTGCTCGTAAAACAGTAGCTTGGTGTTTCTAAACATACATAAGGCCAGGGCTACATGGTGTACTTATCACTTCAGGCTTTTAGCTCCGTTATTTGTGCTGTTTCACCAACGTGCGTATGTCCAGACAGTGGGGTGACTGACACTGCTCACGCAGGCTAGTGGCCACTAAATGTGGACAAACAACAGATTGTTATTCCACGCTGTTAATCCACTTTTTCCGTCACTCAAACTGCCGGCATATACTGTTAACAGGTGCTTTGCTGGCAGTCGCTTTGTGTGGCTCTTAAGAGAAGAGAGTAAGCCTCCCCCTGCTTTGGTGGCACTGATCGAGGTGGCTTGTTTACAGTGTGTTAGAGAGCAGCTGACGCCAGCCTCCCTGGGGACAGCACAAGGGTTAATTGCTGTTAAAGTGGTGGTCTCGTCCCTCTCTCCGGCCCTGATGCTCCATTAGAGCTGACACTAATGAGGCAGTGCAGGGAGGACACCCTAGAGCTGGGGGACCATGCTGCAGGCAGGGCAGCGAGAGAGAGCGAGAGAGATTGAAGAACTGTGCTTACCAGGGGTAGAGTGAGAACAAGCGAACACTGGGTCATAGATCAAGAGAGTGCTGTAGTGTTAGGGCGTGTGTGTGTGTGTGTGTGTGGTTGTTTGCCTTAATTGGAGGCTCAGGCTGAGCTAAAGGCCTACATATAGTTGTTCATCGTAAATTCTGTAGGGCAATCTAGTCTGTTGTAAAGTTGTTTTTGTAGGTAATATATTTTCCTCTAGTGTTGATGTACTCAATTTTATGTGAAAATATTTATTTCCTAATTATTATTAGCAATTTGTATACACATACACAGCCAGCTTGCTTGAGATACATACACTTTGCTAATAATAATAACTAGAAAAGTATTATATATAATTTTGTTACTTAAATATTAATGTAAATTCAGCTACATTTCCATGTTCTGGTACTGTGGAGAGTAACACAACGAAAGTGTGTCTTGGGATGGTGAAATACAGCTGTACTCAGAGCCAGGTGGTTTGAAATCCTCTTGGATTTTCCACAGTGCAGGGCTCCAGACAAAATAAAAACCATATTTGAGAGCCAAATTACTTTTTAGGAGCCATAATCTCTGTTGAATGTGATCTAAATACACATTTTTGAAACATAGTAAAACTTGTACGCTCTACAATGGGTTGATAGGCTGTCAACACTGCTGTTGGTCATGAACGGGTCGGTTCTTTGACTAAATTTGGGCACAGACATAGAATATTATTAGACTGACCACAGACAATAAAATGTTTTTGTATTTTTTGCCACAGAATCTTATTGTGTTCATCAGAAAACAACGTCTACCTGTATTACTTTACATGCTGCTTTGGCCATGCGCTGTACTATCGCGTGAACTGGGAACACAAGGAATGTGGTGTTTCCCTCTCTGTCTCTGCGTTTAAGAACCAAAAGAGACAAATCTTCTTAGTGATCTGATCCAAATTATCCGACTAATTAAAAACTCCTCACACACACACACACACACACACAAGGAAAACACATTATACAAGAGTTCAAACCACATTGCACCGTAGTGTTTCGGTTTGTGTGACTTTCCTAACAGGTGTTCACTTTTAATTGTTCAGAACTGAGAGTTATTGGTTTAAACAGTAACCGTATGGATAGATAAAGCAGGAAGGAAATCTGAGTTTAGGGCGAAAGTGGAGAAGAGATGGATGGGGGCAGAGTGAGTGCTCTTTTTTTTTTTTTCTCTCTCTCTGTCTTTCTCTGTCTCCCTCTCTCTTACTGAACAGGCTCGTAGTGCTCTCTCACCTCAGTGTTGAGCAGTTTCTGTCCCTTAGTCTTTTAAATACAAGTAGATGTGAGAGCATAACCAAAAAACACCTTACCTTTAACAACAACCCATGAACAAAATTCAATGAATAGATGGGGACACTTGGACTAGACATACTCAGGTTAGATCACTACCAGCTCTGTTCAGTCCAGTCATTACTTTAATAGAACCATTCAGGTGTTATAAAAGTGTTGTAAAAGGATTCGTCCAAAGGAGCTGAAGGCCTTGCTCATCTTAGGTATGATCTGCAGCAGTGATTCAACCATCAGAAAACACTGGACAAAATTACAGGAACAGCCTCACATTTGCCAGAAAACACCTTGACGACCCCTAAACCTTTTGAAATTAATTTCTGTGGACTGTCAAAAGGGAAACTTTTTGGAAGTCACATCTGGCGTAAAGCTCCATAATAAGAACATAACATCAGTCGTCAAACAGTGGTAGTGTAATGCCGCGGGAATGATTTGCTGTGATAGGGCCTGCACATCTTCCCATTTATAATGAAACTTCAAATGGCCTAGTCAAAGTCCTGAATTGAACCCTACTGAGATGCAGACGAGTACCTGCTCAAAAGCTGCCCAGTGTGGTTGAATTAAAGCAATACTGCAAAATTGGGGCTTTGAAGGATTGATCTACTGTTATAGGAAGGATTTGGCTGAGAAACATTTGACACATTTGATATTCATTGATATTCATCTTGCTAAAATTGTTTATGAACTGAATTATAACTATTGCTTTGTTTTTTGTGAATTAGATATCCTTTTTTTTTTTATAAAGGTAACCACCATCTCCTGAGACGGCACCTTCACCAGGTCAGTCATGAGTTTTGCACCGAGCCCATGCATTCCAATAGGCACACGCAATATCCAGGACCAGCGGGAACGCTGGGAGAGAAAGAGGAAGCGCACAGGCCATGAACTGGTCCAGAGTGAACAGAAGTACTGCGAACAGCTGGATCTGATCACTACAGTGAGTTTCAGTATGGTTCTTCACAAATCATGCAAAATTACTTCTGCTTCTTATTTTTCCACTGTGTTTAGAGCAGCACAGATCACAGAACTCTGCACAATGATCTAGGGACTGATCGATAAATGATTGGACTGATGAAATGAACCAATATTAAGGTTGTGCTGATTTATCTGAACTGATGAGAATGCAGAGAATGAAACACCAGTGTTTTGTCGCTGCTGTACAAAGTATGGTGTCTCTATTTTTTGTGTTTCTTTTTTTCTATATATTGAAGGGTTTTACTGGATCAATGAAAATTATCCAAACTAAAATTGAAATAAAACTGTTCCATTAACTTTTTTTTTTCCCTTCCCTTGTAACACAACTTTTCGGAGATACCGACAGTGACATTTTATAATGAATAGAATTATAATATTTGGACAATGGCTTGTTTCTAGGTGTTTTATTAGTTTCATCAGCCTTAACAGTGACAGCTGAGCTAAAAGACTGTCAATCACTCACTTCTATTTAAGCGGACACACTGAAAACGTGATCTTTAACATCCAAACCTGAAGACAATAGATTATAACACATGCTTTTATGTGAAAAGAGACCAATTTCAATAATCACAGTCTGCTCACAGCTCAATGACTGTATTATTTAAGACTTTGTAAACGAATTGTATTTGAAATCTGTCTGTTGGGGATACAAGTCAGTGTTTTCCAAGAACGAAGGCTGTTGGATTTGATGGACATATTAGCCATTTTATTATTTTGATTTTCTCTGTTTTGTGTTTCATTTTTCTGCCATGCATAACGTAAGTCAGGTCAGTGCACTTGCACTGTAGTTGTGTCCATTTGCTACACCTGTACCAAAATATCTTGGCATAATTATGCATGAGTTATTATGCTTATTAACCAGCTGCTTCATACTTTCAATGTAGCACTTTATTTGATTCATGTTATTCAAGTTAATGAATTTAAAATGCCAATTTGACTTAAAATAATGTGTGTTGTATTTCGGTTTGCTTGTGTGTTTCATGTGTTACTTTAGCCTACACAATGCGAGCTTCAGGTAAGAAAGTCTAAAATAAAAATATCAACCAACCATGGGCCAGTTTGGTTGAAAAGAAGTCACAAAAAATGTTTGGCTATAAGAATTAAAATAATCTTCGCATCCCTATATAAAATCATTTGAATATATACAGTAATTGCTTATTAGTTCTACATTCCAGTCAGGATATAACTTGTAAAGTTTCTGTGTTCTTCTATGTGTTCACTTTGAAATATTTCATGGTGCTTTCTTGTCCTTCTAATTGGGATGCTTCTGTCTCAAACTAAAAGTTTCCGTTTTATTATCGAACAGTCCTTGCCAGCGTCACACACTTTCTTTCTGTGCTTTGTAACTCACTGAAGGCCTTAAGCACATTCAATTTGCTCAGCTCATTTTATTACTGAATGACCTAAAAGCACTGCAGCTGGTTCTCTGTATGGAATCACATTGTGTGGCCTAACACTGCATGCTGCCGTGTCTGGCTGAGGCTCACCCACGCACATAGAAACAGGATGCTACATAATGATCAGCATTTGAACTTTGAGAGCCTACACTGTGAACCACCACTTTCATTCGTATTGTTCTGCAATATGCTATGTTGGTTAAGTGGCTGATTATTAAAACCCACATGCTTTTTTTTCCCGAGAATCTGCATATTCTCCTTCATGTTTTCTTCTGCCCTCAGGTCGCGTTGAATTAGCTGTGCACCTAACCTGTTAAAAGTAATTGAGATGCCACTGATGTAAAAATGCCTTCCTCCGTGTCTCAGGGGCGTGTTGTGTGTAAGGTGACACTCAGCAAGATGAAGAGTTATGAACGAGTGGAAAGATTTAATTTTCTCCTCCTTCCATCCCCCTCTCTCTTCTCTAGTACTTTGTGGAGATTCTGAAGGCCAAAGGAACCCTGAGGCAGGACATTAGAGAGAGCATCTTCAGTTCAATTAAATCCATTCATTTAGTAAACCAGTAAGTATCCTTTCAATAATTAACTGGATATTGCTGCTTTGGGGAGGGCAGGGCGGTGTATATGATACCACTTAAAGAGGACGAGAGGGTTGGGGGTATTAATTGGGGTCTGACATAAGAATGAACTTTGAGAACTTGGTGATTGCCTGGTGGTTCTTATCTTGTTATTCTCTCAAGTCGGATCAGGAATCAATGAGGGTCCTGCATTTAGGCTTATGGCTGCACTTTCTCCTAAGAGGATCGCTCTCATCTACCATTCCTGCTATCGCCACCTTCCTCCCTCATAATAACGGGCACTCGTCTCTTCTGAGCTTGTATAAATGCAAGCCTGTGCAGTCATAATGGATGTGCTGATCCTTTCCTGTTATTTTTTTTTTTTATTTAATGCCTCCTGTTGCAGGTTGCTAGGCTTCAGAAAACAGATTGTTTGGTACAAGGCTTGCTGTTTTAATGGGATGGAGAGCTCTCAGTACTAATTTATGAAGCCCAGTTGTGACTCTTGCAGGCCTTCTAGATTTCCTGCTCGTGGGAGCTTCGCTTCATGCCAGCCGACACAAACCAATAGGCAAGGTTAGAAAGAAATGAACAGGCAAAGATGAAATAACAACATGGGGGGAAAAAGGCTTGAAGTCCAGTCTCAGCATTGATCTTCCAGTGTGGGTAGAACAAACGAACAGCAAATTAACCTAACAACTGTCAAGAATCCTTCTCCCGTTAAGGGTGGATTTTCTCTGAGTGTGCGGTACAGGCTATTCGTGGCATGGAGCTCTTTTGGAACATCTTGCGTTTTTGATTTACTGAAGGTTTAGTAAATCAAAAGTCACACACAAGCAGCAACTGAAAGCAACACACAAGCAGCCAAATCCCTCTCCTAATGTCCAATAGCCGGAGAGCAAACAAGCCTCCAGGTTGTGTTTGTGGTTTTTTTTGTGTGTGTGTTTTTATTTATTTATTTTATTTTATTTAAAGAGAAAATTTATTAAGACCTTTGGGGCTGCAACAGTGAGATTACCACTGCTGGAGTCCTGACCGGCATTTGATATTTAACAACATGATAAATGTCTGTTCATTTGTGTTACACGTTTGGACAGGCGTTTTTTAACAGCAGCAACCCAGTAACAGTATTTCATCATCCCCCAGCTCAAATTGGCTCGAGATCTAACGTGATTGGACGGTGCGGGGCTGCGCACTGACTGTGTACATTTCCAGCCTTCTAAACAACGGGCAGAGAGGAGGGAATGACAGCCTGTGAGGGCTTCATCCTGGCCTTGTTGATTGAGAATTATATTTACAGTCTGAATAATGAATCACTGGGGGTCCCTGAGGCTCCCATCAGTGCCAGACTGACGGGCCGCTCAGGCTGCAGAGGCTGAATGAAGATGGAGGGCTGAATTTCAGAGCCTGATGTATTGGATAAATTGGTACTCAGTTTCCATATATCATCATTAGAATCGGTTATTGAATCGGTGGGTGAGCCATAATGGCAGCCTCTTAATTTAGATCCCTGAACAGACAGTAGTGGTTGACTGATTAAAATGAATAGAGTGCTCCAATACTCCTAACCCTCCATTATTGGGTAGTCTTTTTAGATGTGCTTGCTTATGCTTCGCACCGAAAGTTTGTTTTTTCAAGAAATGATTTCTTGAATTACAGCAAAAATGCAACATGGTCCAGTTTGGATTGAAGTTGTACAACATGTTGGTCACTTTGAATGATATTTTTGTTCATTTTAAATTACTGTGATTCTTATATTCAGTGAGCCACAATGAATTATAGTATGTGTTTTTCTTTTCTTAGCCAAAATTGATTCCAGTTAAAGGTTAGATTTCAGTCTTGGTTTCAGTGAGATTGAGGTGATTTACCACATACTTTTCTCATGCCTTTACTAGCTATTCTATCTTGAGTATATATACTTACATTTTAACTACAAGTTTGCATGCACAAGACAACCCTGTAGTTGCCCTGCATTGATTTGAAGAGCAGGTTGCATGTGTCCTTAACATGCTGTACCGATAACCAGTGGAGGCAGTGATTGAGCAGTAGACTGAACAAACCACAACAATAAGTGAAAGTGATCATTCTGTCATACGTGAACACACCACTGCACACAGTGTGAACAGCATGAAATTCTTCCTCTGTATTTAACCCATTCACCAAGTGAAGCAGGGGGCAGCCATGAACACGGCGACTGTACGATGGGGTGTGCCTAGCGGTCTTGGGAATCGAACCTGGACTTTCTGAGCACAGGGCGAATGCCTTAACTAGGCCACCAGCTGTCCCTAAGAACGTCTGTTTGCTCTACTACCTTAAATAATGTGATCTTCTCATCTGTTGTTCTGTCCATTGTGCAAATCTTTGTAGCGAAAGTAGATACTCTTGCACTGACAGTGGTGTTTGGCTCTGACCAATCATGCTGTTTATACACCCACATGTCATGGTAAACAGTAAGTATATTGCAAAATTGACTTGGACTAATGTTCATGTTTTCAGTGGGAGCTAGACCATATTCAAGACTTAAGTATTTGATTTTGTTTACTTAATTTTCTCCTATTAGAATCTGGATTACTTCCATATTTACAGTGATATATGTAGCAACACAATGCATTTTTTTACCTTTTTGATCTATCTTTGCCAGGGATGCCAGCTAGTAGCTTTGTATGCATTTTGAATGACATTTGAGAGAGTACCTGTATCAGCTAATTAAGTGTGCCAATTATTTGCTTAGTGGCATTAACATACTTGGTGAATAAATAAAATGTTGGAATAGACAGACGTCCCGGGGGATGGTTTCCCAAACCCATATTTGACCCAAGAGTAGTCCATTGACACTAAAATTGTCAATAGACATTGTTAATGGAGCAAGCAATAAATGTTGTTAAATTGTTAGGTGCAAATGTAGATTTGGTGCTAGTTTCTCACATGTGGATTTAGCTTAATCTTTGACTCAATTTAATGTCTTGGTGTTGATGGAAATAATGTCTGCAATGCCATTCTAACCACTGGTCTCTTAGGGAAAAAGATATACGAACATAACAAATGCAAAAAAAGCGCTATCTGTCATCTGTTGAACTAAAAGAGCTTCAGTTCAAATAACGAGATTCCAGGTTTTGATGTTTCTGGATTTTTGTTTGTGCTTGTTTGTACACTTCTGATACTCATGGGCTGGCGAAGATATAATAAATTCCCAATTCGCTAAACGTTGCTGAACAAAATAAACAAAAGGTAAAAAAAAAAAATAAATAAAAAAAAATGATATACTGATCCACCGGTGCCATTCATCATTGTTATTGCTGTTTATCCAATGAGAGGATCAGGCAATGGAAGGAGCATTCCAATTATCCCAGCCTGCACTCTAACAAACCATGATAACCAACTTGAAAACGCTGTCACTTTGTTGAATACGTAGCACAAAATCAAAAACACATCTGAAAGATAAATATTCAGAGCGAGTGCGCCTGTTTCTTCCTTTTAATGAGAGTAAATGTGGTGTGGAAATAGATCAAATAATATCCCATAAGAAGGAAGTCGGTCCTTGTCACCAGTGGAGGGGAGGAAAAGCATGCTGTGCCGACTGAGTGCTGCTCTCTGCACTGATTGGGCTTCTAAAATGTGCTGTTTTTTCCTCAGTGGTTTTCTCTTTGCGTGTGTTTGCATTGTGCTAACTACCCAGCAACAATAATTAGTATTCCTCTGTTCCAGCTCTCCACAAATGAAGCCACATAGGCCCCCATTGTTTAGTGGAGCCTGTGCCCACCCCAGATGTCGCAATTGCGAAGAATTAATGTGGATTAAAGTGACGCAGGAGGAATGCTAATGTTATCTTTGTCGTCTTCCTGACGGCCGGAGAATTGAATTGCCCTAAAAAAGAGCATAAAAAATGTAATTCATAATTTCATATTTATTATAATAGCCTCTGGCTGTGAGGGAAGGGGGTCGGAAACACTGTTTTTCCCGCCCTTTGCCCTTGTTAGAACTCTCTCGGCTGCTCAGGCTTCTCCAGCTTCTCCTGATTACGAACAGAGGCTACCTTGGCTTGCAACTTCATTAAAATCTATTTAAATCAACTTCAACTGCAAAGTGCTCCTTCCTCCAGCATGTAAGAACGCTAAGTCTCAGGGAACATCATTAGTGTGTGTGCGCTACCTTCCTCCAAGTTTGGATAATAAGCTACCTCGCAAGTGTCAACACCCTCACCCTTGAATTCCGTCCGTGTTGCTGTAATGTGCGAGACAGCCGCGGCGTCTGTGCCTGCATTCCACTTGAGCACGTTTTGTTCCAGGGTTTGCAGTGAGCTCGTTCGCTGTAGAAAGTGCCACACGGTTGCCCTTGGGCACTAGCCCCACTGCCTTGGTCTTAGAACAACTGTCACCCCACAGGGAAAAAGGCCTTGGATTACACCACACAGAGCAAATGGCAAACACTTACGTTTTCAAAACAGCTCTACCTCTGAACTTTACCCTCTCATTATTTTCACAAAGTGCCTCAATTCCCAAAATAGTGCCACACTGTCTGCTTTATTGTTGTTCCCGAGGTGTGGCTGCAATGCAGGAGAAGCTGCTGTGGTGCAGCTTTATTTCTCAACAGAATTGATATGCCCCTGTGTTAAATGGGAAATATATTTCTCCCTTCTATGCTGCATATGCATTCAAAGTTAATTAACGCTTTGATAATGTCCAAGTTAAATCTCTCTATGTGTGCTAAAAGGAAGGACTTACACAAAAGTATTTTGTGCTTCAAACAGGACACTACTGGCTCATCTGGAGGAGGGAAACTTTGGCTATGGATTTGAGCAATTCACCCCTCATCTTCATTTCTACATTACCTACATTGACAACTTCCAAACTGCAAAGAAGGTTTTGATGGTAAGTGAGGTGCAATCATAAAGTGATTATGAATAAAGCTTGGTATCTAAATTAAGTACCTTTATAGTCTGAAATGAATTATTTCAGTTCTACAGATAATTGGAAAATTCAGGGACATCTGTGGCTGGGATTTCCAGAGAGCATAATTGCTATCTCTGGTGGACACGATGACCCTCCCTCTCCCCCATTCACTGACGTATCAGAATTGAACGTTAGCGTTCTCCAAGTCTGTTTGGGTATTCACTGACTTTATGATAAAATGATTCTCAGAGGAATCACATACTGGCCCTCATCCTCCCAGTGTTGCTAATATTGTGTGATTGGAGAGTCCGATTTAGCTGTTGAAAAAAGATTGACGCTAAGCCTAAAACATAATTACTACTACCACTGCTGCCACTACTCCTTGGTTAATAAACTCAGTCCTGCATCAAGATGGTTTCTTTAAAGTAAGTGAAGCTTAAACCCTTTAGAATTTTCTATATTTCTGCATAAATATAACCTAAAACATTTTCCCAGTCCTGAAAGTTAATAAAGAAATCCTAGTGAACAAATGAGCCAAAATATTATACATGAACATTTATTTATTGAGAAAAATCCAGTAGATCCAAGGGATCCAATTTTACAAATGTAAGAGTCAAAAGTGCCTCTAGGATTGACAGTTCATTCAAAGGTAAAATTAGAGTTGAGTGTTTTTAGTCAATGAGAAGACTGTGAGTGGTATTGTTCTACCAAAAGAACATAGCGGCCTGTCTAAATTTGTTAAAGATCACATTGACATACCAGAAGACTAGATGATGTTGTGTGGATGAATGAGATTGACGCAGAATGAAATATCATGTTTTAAGATAAGATAAGAAAGAACTTTATTTATCCCGAGGGAAATTCTTTTGTCATTTACATGCTCAATGCAACAAGAGGAATAAAGATATACAAGGGGAATAAAGGTTTACAATACAAATTAAAAGAACAGTAGAATACTGCAAATGGAATATAAAATAGCTCTAACAAGTAACAATATAACAATATCAGCTACGATAAAATTAAATAAATAACATAACAATTAGTGCAGGTGATTCAGAAAAGTGACAGTGAACAATGAATAAAATAGAGTAGCAGCATATGATGGTGTGATGAAACAGACATTCAATAACATACATATGAGTATATTG
>JBBJLR010000133.1:19743842-19772384 GCA_037577145.1 Brachypetersius gabonensis | reverse complement strand
TCTCTCTCTCTCTCTCTCTCTCTCTCTCTCTCTCTCTCTCTCTCTCTCTCTCTCTCTGTCTCTCTCTCTCTCCCTCTCGTTAGTGACTTTTCCGGAGCGCGAGAGGTGGGGCGTGGGGGGGACCTGGTGTCCCAATACTTTTGCATTACCCGCCAAGATATGCAACTTGAAAGGGCACTGAACAATAAACTGAGTGTTCTAGGATATTTAGGGTTTACACTATAAAAATAGGCTTCTTTTTTTTTAATCCAAATCGCAACGTTGTTTTTCACTATACGTGGGTGCTACAGGGGTTACTGTATTCATACATGCGCACACACACACACGCACAGAGTGGGTCCTCGAGTTATGACACAGATCTGTTCCTATGACAGTCATAGTCTAGTCCCTAATCTAAGTCACTTAACTAGCCTAACACAGTTGTAAAATAATAATCTAGAACATGATCAGACAATTAAGTAACAGAAAAAGAATGTAAATATACTGTACTTGTACACTGTACTGTAGTAACAGAAAAATTGAAAATAATGCATAGGAGTGACCTTCGTAAACTAACCCTAGCCCTATATAACCCCCTATTTAACATGATACACTAGCCTAGTGGTCGCATATAAATATAAAAACACTAGGCATGCTTTATTTCACAATATCATTATGGTGCTATATTGTCACATTTATTTCACAGTCTGAGTGCTATGTAATAGTACTTGTACTGGTCCTGTTTAATAGTACATTGCAGCATATAAAACTACTGAAACTTTTTAATTTGTGATTTTGTAAATAATTGCAATTACAGTGTCCTCTTCCCAAAGTAAAGCCTATATCTGTATTCTGTAAATAAGAGCTGCTGTTCAACACACACAGCCCAAAACATGCTAATGATCTAGCTAAATGGCTTAGTTGAGTGTCCTCAATAACGTCTCAGGCTGTTATTGAGGTGGCAAACGTTATAGAGATATATAAAAGAGACATGTTTTGTTTTAGGCAATGGTAGCCTTTAGCCTAGCAGGCTGCTATCCGTGCTTCTGTACTATCATGGACCACTATGGTGCCGCCTCAGTCAGTTGCATCAGATGGCGCCACGGTCTGTGGGTACCAAATTCCAGCTGTATCTGATGAGTGAGGACGAAAGCACAAATGTGTTGCTCATATGAGAGAAATGACTTGAGAATTTTTGACATGAAACTACATTTAGCTCTTGTTTATGCTGTGCCCACTCCTAATATACCACATTGTTATATTTTGGGCATATTGTTATGGCATATCACCCACTATTACATAATTCCATGTGGGGGAAAAATGAATATATTAAGCTGTTTCCTGCTGTAAGCAAGTCCAGGAGAATCATTTAAACTGTGCATTAACAAAAACAATTCCCTGTACCTAACACCTGATAATACCTAACTAATCGCTGCCTTGAGCACACAGTCATGGCAGCCCTAATGTATACCAATGTGACTTTTTCTCTCCTTGTGCTGTCCCTCAACCTTCTTCCACGGCCTTTAAGCCATCAAGCCTCCTCAGGACGTTATGGACCACGACCCCTTTACAGAAGCGAGGTCTGTTGCCATTGTCTGATATTTACACCATTGAGAAAAGAACAGTTGTGAAGTTGTGACCATGTTACTATGGTGCTGTATTACAAAATTGTTCTACTTCAACATGGATGCATGCAAAGGCCCATAAAGAACCTGACCCATAATTTTGCAGTGAGGCTTGTAACTGCGCAGGTCATGGGGTCAGGGCTGAGTCTCTTTTTTTATGTGGAGAGAGCAGAGAACGTCTTGTGCTAATGGAGCTGAACACCATTATGTAGACGTTGAGTTGAGGCTGTTATGTGGGCCTGTGCATCGACTACTGTTGAGTTCATTGCAGTCTGAGCTTCATGTGGAATATGGAGGTCACAAGGTTTTGTCCATTTAAAGACCATTTAAAAGAACTGCAATTATTCAAACATATTTGAAAGCATCTGTTTAGTTCTCTTCTATTAATCATGTTTGCAGTGTGATTTGAGATGGTGCCGTTTAGACCCTGAATGGCATTTACACTTTGATGCACGACTGCCACTGTTAACAGATGACAGCCTGAAATGTCTTCCGATATGTTACTTAGTGAGTCCTAGTACGACCTTGCCTGCCCTCTATCTTTTGATGTCTGCGAATCAGGGAGTGCTAACAAACTGATTAAGCTTGAGACAAAGAAGAGTGCCAGTACTGTGAACTGTTCTAGATTCTTCAGGCTCATTAAAGAGCTTTATATTTCATACATTACCTCTCACCACTGCCATTGATTCTCTAAATATAACATTACCTTCATATCATCAACCTTGATATGCTGACCTCAAGTAGTGATAGCTTTTATAATGATGGCTTCTTGAGCAAGAGAGGATTTATTAACATTCTTGGAAGCAGCCAAGCAATCCACTTAGCTTATTTTTTGCTTTCCCTTTCAATTTTCTTGAGAACATATAAGAAAGAGACAAAGTGTTGTGGGTAAGAGTGAGAGATATGCCAGTAAAAAATTGAATATCAGTATGGCGAGCGGAATAGTGATATGGATTTTGCAATGTCCAGATCATATCCATTTCATATTATATTGGCAGGTTTGCCCATTGGCATACACATGAAGCATTGCAAAGACATTTCATTGTGCTTTGTGGTGTTGCAGAGTATTACTTAGTGATGACTTGCACTTTTACTCCTTTGTTGTGCAATGTTGAGCAAAACATAACCTGTTGAGCAACACAAGAAAGGGTGACTCGGCTCATAAAACAATCCAACGTGGGGGGGTGGGGGGCATACCTGATGAAGTAAGCTTAATTAAGCCAACAGTGTAGCAAACATTAATTAGTACAACCAACTGCAGGGTGCAGAATAGAACTGGGGATGAGGAGGTTGTAGGACAGAGCGAATAATTATCCAAATGCTTACATGAAAGGATCTTTCTACTTTTATATCGCAATCAACAGTGGAATTTATTTTTTTTGGTAGCCTTAGCCTTAGCCTTGCCAATTATTATATAATTGCTACATTATTATATAATTGCAATTATTATATAATCAACCTACATCACTTGTATATAATCGTAGAACATTCTACTACAAGTGCCTTTACAAAGTTCTTTTTTTTATATAAAAGGTTATAGAGGCCAGCCAAAGTGGACTGAAACAACTAAACTAGGCCACATGCTTCCCATCCCAAAGAACATACAAACTGTCCATTTTAAGTCAGACAATGCATATTCTGTTTTCTGTTCCGATTCCCATTTAATTGCTGTAGTTCGGCAAGTGCAGTCGCAAAGCTTGCACTGCCTTTCACTGCCTCAAAGAGTATTGCTCATACTCGGCAAGCTATTAAAATGGAGTAATTATGCAACTGCCTATGACGTGCTCAATAACCCATGCAGGAGCCTGACAGTTTCTGTTGTCTCTTAATTAGGAATTTTAATCCTTAATGCACGTATTTAAAGGAAAATAATTAGACAGATATTTCCTCTCTCTTCTTCTGCACTGACGTGTGTGTAAGTACAGAATGACCCACGTCTGCTGGGGGCAGGCGGGGGAGAGAGATGAAGATGAGGGGGAATAAAAACATGAAGCTCATTTCATCTGCATATTACAAAGGCATTAGTGTGGCGGGGCGTCTGCGGTGGTAACTAGGCCAGCCGTGCTTTCTAACACGGCGTGCTTCTTCATTAGAATATCTGAACTGTTATAAATATGGCTCAGATTATGTTATTGTCTCGTTATCTTCTCTTTGCTTTGGTGGTAATGAGTGGGACAGGGTGGCTAAACGAGCAAGTTCCATCTACATTATTTGGAATGTGCTTTAATAATGCTCATTAGGCCTCTCTCTTTTTTGTTACGCTGCTTCTTTAATTAGATTTCCTCTGCCTCCCCCCACCAAACCCTAATAAGGGCATTCGTGGCTGATAATGCCTGTAATGTGTTTGTTACTACAACATGAGACAAGAGGAAAAAGGAGTGAGATTATTTCTCTTTTTTAAGTGCCTCTTAATAGACGGAGGCTTAATTGGGTCTTGTTTGGTTTTCCTTTGATTCCTAATGAGTAATACAGCATTTCTCCCTCTTCACCCCTTCCCTCCCCCGTTGCATTCAGTAAGACTTGCCTGTTCTGTTAAGGTTCATTTAGACTGTTTGTAGGCCTGCAGAAGGCTTTGTTCTGTGTTCTGTCTGCTTAATAATCTACTGTAAAGGGATCATGCCATGAAGAATGTTCCATGATTCAGAGTGTGCTTCAAGTAAAAGGCATCTGATAACCTGTACCTGCTTTTCACAAGCTTATACTTGTATTAACCAGAGAACACCACTCTTTCCATTCCAGATCTGCTGCCATAGTCGGTGTAAGGTCCACAGGCTGTGACGTTTTTGCATGTCTCTTTAAAAGCCACCCTGGCACCTGTGTGTCTGCTGAGGCCATCTCAGACAGCAAATGGAGGACTGCCCCCGTCTCCATCTGAAGGAGAGAGAGAGAAAGAGCGAAAGAGAGAGAGAAGAGAAAGAGACAGACACTTGCAGCGGAAATCAATGTCAGTTGTCAATGCACTCCAAGGTCACAGCGCCCCCTGAATGGATAGATTAAGATAGTGACCGCTTAGCAAAACTACTTTTCAGGTGGCAGCAGAGGTCTCCTCCTGGTGCGTGACCCCCTGTCCTCCTCTCTACTGGACCACAGCTCACTGTCACTGTATGTCAGATCCCATATTGGCTTTTCAGCAGTATGAGGAAAAAGCAGTCTTTGTCTATGCCATAAAATCTGACCACTGCTTGTATGGGTGTACCTCAGGTTATACGTCAAATCCCTATTAACTTTTATGTGTGTGCTTAGAATATACCTGGAATCTTCACACTCTACTCTTTTCTTACTGGGCAGTGTGTGTGTGTGTGTATGTGTATGTCAGGACACAAAATGTGCATTTATATGGTCATTGCTCGTAATGTCTGTGATGTTACCACTGTAGCTGTAGACTGTGACTGATCATGTTATAGTTGTACCAAGTATTGAAAGTTACTGTGCTTCAATACAAAAATTTCACAAAGAGTTTCATTATTTTCAAAACTTAATTTAAAAGGTTAGCTTATAGCTAGATTCATATAATTTACCTCCATTATATATTATTTAAATAGTTCTATTTTCATAAAAAAGAAAAACAAATGTTGCTGGTGTAAGCATTATTCAAGATACAGATTTTGATAAACATTTGATGTTCATGCAGCGATAAATTGTTTTGAACTTTTTTTCCATAGTGTTGTTTGTTATAAAACATTGTAAAAAGCAGGGTAAGACCAAGTACAAGTGTAGATTCACACTTACACTATGTTAGTTGTCTGTCTGTTGGATCAGATGCAGTTGTACGATTGTTTCCTGTCTGACTAAAGTCCCTGAAGCTGAAAACCAAAGCCATCGTTTCATATAACTAGTAAAAAGGTTTTTGGCAGGATTTTCATGTTTTAATGAAATATTGCAGAGATAAAGTCTAAAAATGAAAATTGAAGTTGGGGGGGGTTCAGTAATTGGTTCAGTTGTCTCTTAAATTAGATCTTTTCAGTGCTAACTTGCCTGAAGTAGATAGATGTGTTCCTAGTTAAGACTCACTTTAGCCTGTTACTGCATGTCATATATTCATCTAAAGTAAAGCTATGAACATTTTAGTCCTGTTCAAATTTCTTCGAAAGTCCATCAGTATTTTTATACTTGACATTAGCTAACCTCTGAAAATGCCCATAAACCTTCTCGAATTCACTCTTGTTAGCCTACAAGTCTATAATATAATTTGGTGAAGCACCACACACTCCCAGTCACAAAGATGGATCTGACTTCAGTTTGGCTGTTTGTAATTTCTGCTTAATCTGGTACCCTCTGTCTTTGTTAACTTTGTTATTTAACAAAGTTGATCATATCTATCAGCTGACAACACTCATGTTGGGTGGAGGTAGCTCAGTGGGTACTATACTTGCCTCTGGACCAGGAGGTCATGGGTTCGAATCCTACATTCAGCACCTCACCACTGGGTCCCTGAGCAAGACCCTTAACCCTTAGGGAATGAAAGTCGATTTGGATAAAAGTGTCTGCTTAGTGCCATAAATTTAAATTAATTAAGCATGCGACTCTATTGACACAGATCCCAGACCACGCAATTGCAGTAAAATAGGATTTTAATCAAATGTATATGTGTAGTGCCTTTCAGAACAGATGTTGTCAGGGAACAACTTTATACCCAGTGAGCAAACCAGAGCCAACAGTGATCAGGAAAAAGTCCCTCAGAGCTGGAGGAAAAAACTTTGTGAGGAACCAAGATTTAAAGTGGTTCCCATCCACCTTAGGCCAACTTAATACATCTGGCCCAGAAGGATTTTCCCCAGAAAAGATTTAGATGGTTAACTTGGGTGTCTCTTGTCCCAGCAGCCAGAATGTATAGTGCTTCATGTGTTACTGATTGGAGATTTCTCTGCAGGTAGTTACTGTGGTTCATCTCATTTGTGAGTTTACTACTTCTTAACAGATGTCACTCGCATCTGTTTGTTTTTTCCCCCCCAAGTCATAAAAGAAATCAGTTTTTCAGGTTCTAGTAACAGTGCACAGGAATTCAGGTGGTGTTCAGCAGATCTGTCTGTGGGAAGCAAATGTTCAGAGTGCGTAATCATAAATTAATACCCCAATAAATGAGTGAGCACAGTCTGGGATTTTGCTTCTCTGGCTTTTTAAGTGGAAAGCTTTGCACTGATATCCTTCAGTCACTGTTGTGAATAAATACACATGCACCCTTAGCTTGAGCAGGAAACCGTATACTCTCTGCCTATATCAACTTCATTCCTTGCGAAGGAGAGAGTTTTGAAGGGCTTATTGTACAATCTCTCCCTTGCTTGCTCGGTCTCTCTCGCCGTCTCTCTCTTTTTAAGGCCTTGAAGTCACAGCCCCCTAAAACCGCTCCTCAGAAGCAGAGTTTAAAGTGTGCTTCTCTCTCCCTCCTTTCCATTTCAACCCCCTCTGCTCGTCATGGGTTGACGGCTGACACAGCGTCGTGGCGGCTGCCACCGTTGTTTACACTACTTCGACATGGCCGCGGGGATCACCCATCACCCTCTTCCAATTAGAAAAGAACCTGTTTTGCAGCATCTCTTTCGCAGAACCAGAGATTTTAAGCTTAACTTTTAAGCCCTGGAGGAATTAAGCAGTGAGAATCACCAAAAGAGAAAGGCTCCAGAGGTGAGAGTGCATTTAAGCACATACATTATCTGCTGGTACCAAATCAATGCCACACCCTTGACTTTTTTTCTTTCTTTCTTTCTTTCTTTCTTTCTTTCTTTCTTTCTTTCTTTTTTTGATAAATAATAAACTCGTCTTCGGGTTAATTACTTGAATGTTCTGGGAGGTTTTATTCTGTCTACAAGCCTTCTGTAGAAGAATGTACATTTGCATCGCTGAAGATCCATTTCTATTACGTTGAATTGTCTTGAAAATCAAAGTTCCAACGCCGATGGAGAATCAAACAGTCAGCGCTGACATTAGCACAGCGCCCAACTTTTCTGAGTGCCGTCTCAATCGAGAGAGGCCTTTGATGTCTTCAGATGTTGGAGTTCTGTTTAAGTGAGCTATAATCTCCGGTATTAAGGTTCACTCCGTCTTTATCTGTGGCTTTGGAACAGTGAAATGAATAGCCCCCAAATTTCTCTCCTCCTCAATTTAACCTCACCTTGTGATAGGGGTCATTTCCTTAATAAGGCCCCTGATTTGGACGGCCATTAATAACCTTTCTTTTTCCGTTGGACAGCACAATAATCAATATTTAATTTTTATCTTGAATTTGTGGGCTTGACCCCATCACATTCATTCTCTTGTTTATGTGCAGTGGACGACAGGAAATATATTCCCCTCCTTCCGTGCTCTCTCTCTCTGACTTTTCTCTCATTTCTTGTCTTGTTTTTCTCCCTCCCTGTCAGCTGTAGCCATACGACGGCATAAAATAGGTCTCTGTTCTGTGGATGAGCGTAGCCGTGTTTCTGTGCTGTGTATTGACTAGCAAGCCTTAATTGAATAGCTCTTTATTCTTCACCAAAAAGAAGAAAACTATCTGTTTGTGACCCGGCGACCTCTTGGTGCGGATAATCTCATTCTGAGTTGAAGACGCCTGTCCGATCTCTTCACCCTGACTTTACATCTCTGTTCTTTTTTTAAGAATGTATTTTTAGACATGTTGCAATAAGCTGTTGTTTTAGCTTGTTTATTTGTGGGTTTTTTTCCCCAGGTACAAGCATTTCTTGAGGGACTTGACAGAGAACACCAGTCCAGACAACCCAGAGTTCCAACAGCTTTCAAGTAAGAGCTTCTGCCGTCTCACAGCTCAACAAACGCTCCTTTATCCTGTTAACGCTCGGTGACAAAATTGTTGATGGGTTCAGCCGGGCTAGAATTCTAAAACATTTTTTTTATTCTCTATTTATTGTCAAGATCTGTATCAAGCAGCAGATTCACACTCACCCAAAGCCACACTTGTTATGCATGTCAAATTTTGCCTTCCATTCTAGTTTGTCAGATTTATTGAAACCTCAAAAGATCACTCAGTGTTTCTGTGATCTCGCGGTGCTTTTGCGCCGGTAAGCAAGAATACCTTGGCCCGTCGGAGGGAAAAAAAAAGGTGCCAAAAGTGGTGCGTGTGGTGGCAAAACAAATCTGCCTCTGAAGAAGTTTTTTTGAGCTGGCAATGGAAAAGAGCTTCCCTTGTCTTTGTTAGGGTGACAAACAGAGCAACTTTGGGCTTTCCTTTCATCGTTCATTTGTGATTATTGTCACAGCACTGCTCTGCTCGCCGAGGATGAAAGTACGGCAAAGCTTAACGTGAGTCTAAATTCCCTGTGTGGATTTTGACATAATTAATTGGGACCAGATCAGAGGATATCAAGCGTGTGGAAATATAAATAAATAACATCTCCAACATCAACAGAAGCCCCGATAATGACTAATTTCTATCGTCAAATAAACAGCAAATCCAACTTAAGCAGCAGTGTACACAAGGAATTATTTATGTGTATCAATTAAAATCTCATTGGTTGCGTGCTGCTTTTGCTTACAAATTAAAACAGCCCCTGATTCTAAGATGAAGGTACATATCTAAATTTGCCCCTCCACCAACTCTTCCTCTTCTCATTAGAGACGCTTTTTTCAGCTCCCTCGCCTTCCTTAAGTTTCTACGCCCCATCCTGAGCACATTGTAAAGGGAATTATTTAAAAACAACCCCAGACAAATCATACTGTATCTGATTAAGCAAACTAGCTGTGAGATTCACAGTAGGCTTTGTTGTTTTCCTGTTCCCCTTGTTGTGGAGGTTTTTATTTATTTCTTTTTTTTTTTCCCCCCTCCCTCCCTCTCAGTGTTCAGCGTGGAATGGCTTGGCTTTAATTGTGGTAATTGCTACACTTCACACTCTCCGTCTATCATATTTGAAGCACTTTTTCAGAGCGTGCCTCTCAGCCAACTGCCGTTCTAGCCAACACAACCCCTCCGCACCCCCCACCACCAACCATTCCAGTGCTGTCAAAGGTTAATTAAAAAAAAGTTAACACTCGAGCTGCTACGACCGAGTTCTATTTAAACAAACTCGATGGATAATATTAAGAGAAAAAAGATTGGGTGAATGTGTCTGTGGAATGTGAAATGAGATGGTTTGTATTATTAATGCGTCAGGCAAGGCTCTGTTGAAACACAATTACAGAGCGGGTTTTCTTAAAAGCGAGGGGGCTGAGGAGGTGTTCCGAAGGCCACAAACAGACGCCGTCTTTGGTTTCTGGTGTAATTCTTCTGAAGATAAGTGGCCCAATTAGGCAGTGATATTTTATTATGGAGAAGCCACCCCGGGCAACATATTCGGAGCTGTGACTGTCTCTACAAGCAGACCAAAGAGTGGAGTTTAAAGTCGGTATCCATCTATTTGTTGTTGTTTTCAACTGTCTTAGCTTGCTCAGTTTACAAATATAACTGATTTTTTCAAATTTCTGCATAGTTCAATTGAATAAAATCATTAAGAAGTAAACGGTCATTTAGAGGGGTTTGTTGTGAAATGCTGTGTTCTAGAGAAACAAGTTAGAATTGCTCAGTGTGGTGGTGATGCAAACTAGACATGGAAGTGTTTAAGGCCACTCAAAGAACATCTGGCTGTATTACTGAGTTTTACATAATTTTGAGTGAAGATTTTGGCCTAATCAGATTTCCTAAACCATTTTACCACTATCACCATATTGGATTTACAAATGGCCCCTAGTTTCTGTCACCACCCCTGTGAAGAAATCTGAATTTCTCTACATCAAACCATTTTGCATCAAAATTTTATTTTGGTTTTCATCTCAATACAGAATCAGGATTTCTGAAAAATCATATAGAACATGTTGAAATAATTAACCATACAACATCAACAACTGGTGGTATATTGTAATATATGTTCTGTAATCTTTGTGAAATTAATTGATTCTGATATCAGTTAGCAGAGCATTCTTTGTCCCGTCCATAGCCTTTTCCTTTGAAGGCTAGAGTAACGGTCTGTAGCAGGGTGTGTGCTCTACGCCTAATTAAAGGAGGCACAACAATATGTACACACCCTACCACAGCAGATCCAGTTCAATCAGTAGAGTCTGAATGTGTTAATTCACTCTTTCTGGGTCATCTGTCTCTAGGGGGTTGATGGTAAAATCAAACATGATGGCTTGATGGGTTCCTCAAACAGACCTGCGAGGGTTATGCCCAATTATATGGTCCACACAAAATATGCAGGTATATGACACATGTGCAGGTAGGGTTTTTAAACTCTCTGTGCAACTTAAATTTTCCACTTTTTCATGTTCGATAATATTATGCTGATCCTGCCTCGAATATCTGTCGATACTGATCTCAATTCAGTAATGTCTTTCTCCTCTCTATTAAAGGGGACATATCATACCTCTTTTTAAACAAGTTATACTAGGTCTATGGGCTACACAAAACATGTTCATGAAGTTCTTTGCACAAAATCACTCTCTCATAAAGAGATCTCACCAGCCCTTTCAAAATGAGCTGTTTAAGGGCTCGGTCACTTGCTCCCATGCTTATGCTGCGCGTTTAACACACGTGACAATGGCAGAAAACAGAGGCGCTATCCAGTCCTATATATTCAACCCAGAGTCGGACCCCGAGCAAGATGAACACAAGACTTCATGTGTCACTTGCCTTTGCCTGTAACCATAGCACTTCAACTAATCTAGTGGGTGGGGGCTCAACAGGTGAGGGGTGGTTCTATGCAAATTTCCTTAGACTGACATCAGAATTAAGCAGCCGCCCCTAAGGCTCATAGAAGCATATGATTCCTAACACCAAAATCTTTCATTTGATGGATATTTTTTTGCACTTGGAGTGTTTATAGGAGAGCTAGAGACCCAAATGAAAACTCAAAAGGATGCAAAAAGTGAGTTTTGCATAATATGTCCCCTTTAAACAACAAAACTCTTAATAATACTCTTGTCTAGGTGCTCTTTAAATCCAAAATGGCTCCCTACTTTCTCTGTGGTGTGCTAGGTAAATTAATAAAATTGGAAGCTTCTGAATCCATGTATAGGATTTCGCACATGCGGTTCAATCGCTAATGGCTCTTTCTTAGACATACACACTGTGTGCAGCTGCCTGTATCTGAACCTACATAGTGAACTATTTAGGTAGTACGGTGCCATTTAGTACACAACCATATTGTTTATCTATTTTTACAGCATGTTGCTTAAAGTTTAGTTTAACATTCATGTTTTTTCCCATATGCAGTATTTTTGGGCATGTATAGTTTGTAATTGTCATGTGTTGTACTGTTTATCAAAAATATAATACTCACAATATTATGATTATGGTAATTAAATAGGTCTTTATTAAGATATGTCTTGCTTGTTTTTAGATTTGATAAGTTGAAACAAATAAACAAAGCATTTTACTGTTCAAATGAAATGTATTCTGAGCATATGAATTGGATTTATGAATATGAATTGTCATTTTTGCTCACTCTGCTGCAATGAGTATGATTAAACTCTTATAATATAATCTCTTTGTAATAAAGCATGCATTTAGATTACAGATAAGGAGAGCAAAAGTAATTGGACAAAATAAGTTTAGGTTTTGGGCTGTAATTCCTTTGTAATGAAGAGCCGCCTGAAGTCTCAGACCCATAAACATCACCAGATGGAGGATTTCTTCCCTGGCGATGCCCTGCCGCACTTTCTGCTTGTTTTGAGAGATTTGACTTTAGTAAGTGAAATGTGATATGCTGCTGTACACGTAGACTTCTGAGGTATTGGACTGGATCTGAGTGGTAACTTTTGTACACTTCCGGATTGTGTCCTGTGATTGTCCTCGGTGGTTAAGATATGAAACTATCATATGCTGTGCGTCACGAGCAGAACAGCTTCTGCCTATTTGACTTTCTATGGGCTATTTTGTGCTGCTTCTTTCTTTTTTTTAACCAAACTGTAAAGTGGTCTTTTTCTAGAGGCTTGTCATTGATGTTTTTGTTAAAAAGCACAGTGTACTCTTTTCTTGTTGTCTTTACATTTCTCTATATATGTGTCTGCAGAGATTTAGATGCATACAAGGGTTTCAGTTCATGTTTGGATTTCTTGTTGATTCATCTATGACTGTAAAGGTCCGTGATACAACAGGCAGTTTGCTATTAACCTCACCAACGTGTTCTTGTTTCTTAAAAATGTAACATGTTGGTTTTGACACTTACGATGATTCAAGTATATGTGAAATATATGGGCACTGGGTTTCTTTCCTGTGCATCTCTAGTTTATTCTATTTTTTCGGTGGGATGATGGCCTGCTTTGCTGGCATTGACACTACTTTGGTATTTGTGTGGAGAGACAACAGCAAGTGCCACATATAGAATCGAGTACAAACCTTTTGTTAAGTCTCTTGGGCATGACGTAATAATGCAGTGACACTCAGCTGGCAAATAAACAACTATGCAACCAGTTGTTCAATTACTTTTGGTAGGACTGTGTGTATTAATGGATGTATCGTGAATTTTAAAGGTATTGTCCATTTTTTTAAATATCCTTTTTAAAAAACACCCTAGCACTTTTCCCTTACTTTAAATTTATATTAGCCCAAGTCTCAATATATATCAAATTAATTGAGCTTTAATGTGTCAATCTACCATTTTACATTTGGACAGATCCAATTTTATATTAAATAAAGGAAAGGAACATTGGAGGCAAGTGATTGTTTTGCAGTAATGTAATTGTGAAATAACATTTTTGTCTGGGTGTAGCAGCAGGACTCAAATACATCATAAACCTGCAACACTAACTGGCCAAAATTAAAACAATAAATTAACTGATCACCAATTGCATGTTAGTGAAAATTGCTTTATTCTGATTGGGCATTTCTAATGTATTTCTGCATATTTCTTCTGTGAACTTGAAAAGTCTTTGCCATTGTTTCGAATTACAAATGCAGTGTGACAAAGCTGAAATGACAAAAACTGAGTCACTGCCTAAATATTTAAAGAGTTTGTTGTATTGATTTCACTAATCTCAGTGATGCCATGAAGAAACAATTCACATTTGTCTGCATATCTCCAAGTTCCCAGTGTTTGCAGGGAGGTTTGGATAAGCGTTTCATCTGTGCTGTGGTGTGTGTCGTGCTGCTGCAGGGGCTGTGAGGGCCGTCTCTGAGGTCGCCCAGCGGATCCAGGACAACGCCCGCAGCCATGAGAACCACCTGCAGCTGCGCAGGGTCCAGAAACTGCTCAAGGGTCGAAAGACCAGGCTGCTGGCTCCAGGTTAGAGTCTGTGATCTGCTATTCCTTTCATCTCCATCTCTCTTTTTCTCTCTCTCTCTCACTCTCGCTCTCTCCCTCTCACACGCACACAAAGTGAGGGAAGTCAATAACAGATACAACGAGGTAAGTTAAAGCACCCCACTGTTTCAAGCAAGTCCAGTTTTCTGTAATCAGTGAAGGTGACGCAATATAAGCTTGTCTTTGCAGGGCATAATCTTAGTCTCAGAGAATTAAATGAAAGTATCGACCAACTCTTGGCACTAATTGGAAAGGCGGAGCGTGCCCTCCGTCAGTTTTTTCCATCTTCTTCTCTTTCGATACTTGTGGAGTGGAGGTCCTTTCTTCTCTGTTGTTTGTCCCAGGGGAGAATGCCCATGTGTAACAAAAGAGAGACAGCTAGAGAAAGAGGGAGAAGGAGAGAGAGAGTGTGAGTGAGAGAGAGAGAGGGCCTTGTCGTGAATGCCTTGGCCTGCCAATCTCCCCCAGGACCAATTAGCGCATCTCCTCATCTCGTGGACCGGCAGATGAAAAGCAAGCTGGGAGAAAGAGGGAATGTGTGTGTGTGGAAGCGAGTGTGTACGTGTGCGTGCACAAAGGTGGTTCGAGGCTGGTGATGAATACCCAACGAGTGATGGTCTCATTTCACGCTGAGCCGGATGTAGGAAGTTTAAAAAGGCCCTCCCTCTTATGCAGGTTTTTCAGGCCCATGGATTTCTGCTGAGCTCCATGCTCTCGCCCGATACGGTTTCTCTCTTTCCGCCTCTTTGCCCACTCTTTCTTCTTTCTTCAGGCAACTGAACCTACCCCAGTGTATGCACTTTTCCCATCATTTGCTCTGAAGTGGCTAAGAGAGACTGATGCTTGGTGAGAGGCATCGGAGCCCCTCAACAATATTAAGTGGCGAGCGTGGAGATAAGGACGAGAGTGATTCTCAGACGCAAAGCCCGAATCAATGGGACATCGATACGCCAGACAGTCTGTCTGTTTCCTGGGACTCCTGAGTGGGGCCTCTGCCGCCACTGCTGCTGTCCACAGGCCCCAGCTCACTTCCCCACTTTCCACATAGAAAACAGAGAGTGACAGAGGGAGAGATATACGTTACACCTCATTTCACGTTACATACACACTCATTTCTTTTTGTCCCACGTTACCTATACTTTGGGCAACCTTGCCTGCTCCTATGGGTGGAGTTTACAGTTTGCATTGACAATGTATATCCTCACGGTCAAAGCATCTTGTATCTCCGAAATGCACCGACAGTTTTAGTGCTAGAGACTTATCACTGTTTTCAAACAAATCATTTGATCATAAAATAGGTCATTTCAAGTTGCTTTTTCCTGACAGATGAGTGCCACCTTTAACTTTAATCTTAACACATATCTAGGAAAATCATAGATAGTAAACTGAATATCCCAGAATTGATGGGAAAACCTCCAATCAGTACTGGTATTGTTATTTACAGTGTTGGAAAAACATCAACCAAGAAGACAATTCCTATAAATAGGCCCCAAATACATCATGTAACTAAGTATATGTTTTATTTGGAAGAATTTCAGTGCAGCTTAATAATGTACTTGAGGGCTTTGAAAAGCTTTTCCACTGAAGGCTTTGTAGATTCCTGACATGAAAGTATAACCTATCAAACAAAGTCCTCTCTTCAAATTAACAATGATCATGCTCTGTGTCATCCCGTCCCCCTCGTTCGGAGATGGGCTTTCATGTGTCTCCTGGTCTTTGGCCTGGTCACATCAGGAGCACCCCTGCGCCTTTGTAGTGCAACCTTTAGCACCTAGAAAACTGCTGGGCCTTTGTAGCTGGGCAGAGGTGCTCTTTGACAGGGGGAGTTGAAAGCGTACGACACAGAGAGGGGAGCTCCAAGTTCCTACTCTTTGAACCGTGCACTCTTGATGGAGCAGACAGTGCCTCCTTGAACGTGTCAGTCCAAAGCACGGACAAAAGGGGTGGGACAGAGACTGAAAAGTGCATGAATGTCAGAGAAGATTGTGTTCGCTTTATTTAGTGCATCCTGCTTTTGCTTTAGTGTATACAGAGAAAAAAAACAGACCCCTGCACCTGTAAGCGTTTATTATTCACCACATTCTTTGCTATTGGAATTCCCTCCTCGTTGATGTTAGCTATGGTGGGGATAGTCTCAGAATAGAGATAATCCACAGAATAGTGTTATTATTGCTGTTCTATTTAAATATAATTAGATTGTGACTCATGAATTACATTTACACTCTTAATGATCATTACTTTTTACTTACCTGCCAAAATGAATTTTTCATGAGATGCCATATAGGAGCCAATATTTTTCACTGGCTGCATCCTGGAGGATAATTTTTGTATCAGACACCTCATCATATTATAAGGGTTGTAGGAAGAACCTCATCATAAACTGTTTATCCTTTGAATACAAATATAGTATTTTTTTGATCGTTTACAACACGCACTTTCAACAGAATTTCTCTGTGTATTTCAATGATATATGAAGATTAAATTACATCAAATTTTTGGTATGTAACAATACACTCAATGCACAGTTTGGATTATATTGGGTTCATGATTTATTCTTAATATTGAAAGTTTCATGTATACGTGTTGCATAATCTTCTAAAGGCACTAGAGTAGGGATGAAGGGTGTAGGAGTCACATGACATGAACATGTTCGACAGGGTTGTTGATTTGTCATTTGCAGTTTGTTGTTTTAATGCTAAGTGCCTTAGTGATCATGTTTATTAAAATATCCATTCTCCCTATGCACATTTACCATGTTTTGCATTGATGTTATGGGCTGTCACTATCAATTATATTAGTAAATGAATAAGGTTGTTTTGACAGTTCTTCGTTGTACTTTTTTTTTTTTAATAATCAGTTTTAATAACAGACTTGTTCACAATGATACATTGTCTATATTTCTGACAATGACTATGACTTGTCAGGGTAAAAGCAAAAGGCTTTTTATGGAACGAGTAGAGTTTGCCCAGTTTAAACGGATTTAACCAATTTTCAAAAGCCATCAAACCCAATCTGCACGCGCCACCTGGGAGTATCGCGTGCCGTGTCCTCATTGTTGTCACATATTAAACCTGTGGCATTTTAAAAGCAATTTGACCTCTGCTTGGCCCCACTGCTAATCATAAAAAGTGTGTCTTTTGCTCAGAGTGTCCATTTTGAACCCTGTGCTGCAGCTGTCTCTGGACTGGCAATCACAAAGTGCACCAGGGCAATTAAGAAATCAGTGGCAAGGCTGAAAATTCATCTTATCTTTCCAAATGTCAGCACCTAATTTAGTAGACATCATATACCTGCCAGTCAGTGAGTGCACAGATTCTACAAGCACCTCTAGAGTTTTCTATTTACCTTTATAAAAACCTGTCATTGTATTCATAACATTTTGGTTGATTTACGCTTAATCAATACTAGGATTATCCTATTAGAGATTGGTACATTTTTACTGTAAAACCACAAAGGACTATATTTTTGATTTATTTCTCAATATACAAGTAGATACATTAAATGTCATGTAATACTATATTATCAGGAGAACGATTCCAGCAGCACATGTAATCTCGCCTTTTTTTCCCCCCTCTTTCTCAGATCGGTGGTATATTCGTGAAGGCTGGCTAAAAACAGTGCCACCTAAAGGGACAGAAGCCAAACCCAAGATGTTCTTCCTCTTCTCGGATATCTTGATCCAGTCTAAGCCATGCAGCCCCATGCACCCCACCAATGGCGACAAGTTTGCTTGCCAGCGGGTCTACCCCCTCAAGGAGTGCACTGTTGACAAAGTGTTTGGCCATACTAAGAGCCAGGGGGGTCTTATCAGTGTGAGTATAAAACCAGGCAATGTAGTTTGATAGGGCAATTAGTTAACAAAAATGAGTATGCTTATAAAAAAAAAATCACTTAAATCATTTATTCACAGAGTTGCATTGATATAGAGCTCTTAAAGAGCAGTTTTACTGTTACCGTTACAGTTCCATGAGTTGCTTTGCATCTAAAAATAAAATGGCTTTGTGATATTGATTATGCACATGAGGTCACTATGACAGATTTTGGTACACTACAGTAAGCCCAGTTGGCAATATAGCTTTTATTCTTTCTTTACACTGGGAGATATAGCTTGTTGCACAGATGAAACCTGAACATATGGTGCTGTGATGTCGCAAACAGCAGAAGGATACTAGTTTGATTAGTTAATAAAATATATATATATTTTTTTTAAACATAGAAATAGCTCTTCATTGCAGCCCAGCTGCACTACGGTTGCTATTGCTACAGCCAGTAGGTGTTTTATGAGGTAAAATTACCTGAGATGTCTTTCTTTAGAAGTAGCAGGTATAAAGAAATCAAGATAATCAAAGTTTTGTCCATTCAGGCTCTGTTCTACTCATTAGCCTTCATTCTCTCTAAATCCTGCCCTTTACCTTAAATATTTTAACGCACTTAGAGTCCAAAGATTACTGTCTTTTTGGACAGATTTGTTCCTCAAGTTAGCAAAAAATCACCCTGTCATTTTCTTCTGCCTCTAATTGCACTGGTTCCACATAAGGGTTCAAGCTTTAATGCGTCTCCTCACTGCTTGATCTCTTTCCAGGCCTCTGTTGCTGCTGAGTGACAAATTAGATCTAAATGGTCTCCGCACTGTCATGAAACATTCAGCTGAGTGTGTTGCATACCACTACGCTACCAACCAAAACAGCTTATGCAGCCGTGTTAGTCAACAGTTGGGACTATCAATATTCATACAAGGATAGGTCTTTCTTATGTGTGCTCTACTCCCTTTTTAATTAGGCCATTTTGTAAACTAACTTAATATTCTCATAAAGGACATGGATTATCACAAATATTATGTACTATTATGAACTAATTTGGTTTCATTTTTGAAATCTAAACAGTTTAATACTGAAATCCTGAAGTTCTACATTTTTCTGTATCACTGTAACTGCTTTCATCCTGACAACTTTTTAAATGTTACATTTTGTGAACATTTGGCTTTTATTGTGGTGGGCCTCTTATGGTGGTCTCAGAGATCCGCTGGGATCATGCCTAGCTCTGTGCTGTATGGTTTGGGCATCACTTAAAGCTCCCTGATGGACGGCTTAACCACTCATTCTGAAGGAGAAAGAATGCTCTTGCACCACTCCATCAGATTAGACCAGAGAGCCATCTCTTCCTACCTACCAGCGAATACATCTTCCTCAAGCACTGTCACCGCTCTCTCTCCTCTCCTCTGTTCCTGCTGCCTGTGTCTCTGCCAGTACAGCCACTGCTGCTGCACGTTATCTAATGGCAAGAAATGGCATTTCATTAGCTTGTTATCCCACAGAGGGCTCAAATGCATACTCAATAGCATTAGGCGTAATTTCTCATAAGGACACATTATTGATCCTTGGTGCACCCCCCCCCCCCCCCCTCCTACCTGGACCAGAGAGGAAAAAGACGGTCAGCACTCTCTGGCCCCTCCTCATCCATGCCATGAAGAATTAAAGCCAAATTAAATTTGACAGCTGGAAATGCCATGGCAATCTATATGCAAAGTTTGAAAGAAGAAGTAGGAGGAGAAAGAGGCGATGGGCATTATGGGGGAGGAAAAAAAGCACTATGAAAATTCCGCTGCACACAATTTTTTGCCCTTTTCCATGTGTTTAGATGAGAGAATGTTTGCATTTGGACAATTTCGTTCCCCTCTGTCTCTTTCCCCTCAGTGCCGTTCTTTCCATCCTCTCCCTTCTTTCCCTCTTAGTTTTGCCCCCTCCCCTTTCCCTTTTCCCCTTGAATATTATTCTGCATCCATGACAGATTCCCTTTGATGTATAAATAATCAAGTGAAATTATGTGCGTCGAGAAGGCTCCATGCACTGCCGTTCATATTATACAAAATTATTTCTACCTAAGAGGGTCAGATTTCCTGACAAATCCCTAATTACCGCGTGGCAATAGAAGTGGGATCTATTTGTGCATAAATCAAGCCTACCGTCCCCCAAGTGGCGGGCCCCTAATATCGCGCTCCACACCGACTCGGGCCTCGCTCACTGAACTCTATAATTAGATAATACTTTTGATGATAGCGCATTTGAAATCTTAATCCATTTAATATATAATAAGAAACACCCCCTCCAACCTCCCCCTAAATTCTAACGAGGGCCCCATTATTTTTACCAGGTATCCATTAGTGCTCCGTTTCCTAGTCTTCTTTCTCTCTCACTCGCTCGCTCTTCTGGTCGTTAGGATTCTGTTCTCGGCCGTAATAAAGATTAGAGCTGATTATTGATATGCCGCCGGTAACCACCGCTGTTTCCTCTATTCCGATGGCCTCAGGTAAATGTGAAAGGTCATTTAATATTTTCCAGGCCCCCCAATTATAATCCTCTCTAATGGGTTCCGGTTGTAATTATTCAGGGATAAAGCCCATGCCTTTTTGTTTGGGCTTGGACAGTGCCCATTGTGTTGTTTGACATGCGTAATCTCTCTGTAAAGTCTCCTCAGCATGGATGAGTGATGGTAATTACTGTTGACTCTAAGGATGAGCCAGCTGATAGCAGGAGGACGACGAGAGAGGGAAAGAGAGAAAGAACTGCGGAACTGGAGAACAACTTTCTCAAGTGTAGGGCAATGCCAAATTAGCATCTGAGAGTATGAAATGGCACAGATGTGTCTCTTGGTCTAGAGGTCTTTCGCTTTCTTTCTCTTTCTCCCTCTCCAGCTGTTCCATCCTCCATTTGATAACCTACTTTATTACTTAGCTGACATCTAACCCTGACTCATATGGGTAGTTTTGCTTGGTTATTACAGGAGGTATACACTTCTTAAAGGCAAATTTCACAGATTTAACAAAAAGGTAAAACAAAACAAAAAAAAGGTTTCTTTGAGCGTTGTTTTTCCTTACCTTGCCCTGCATTAATAGACTTTAAAATTACATTTAAAGTGTATTAAAAACGAGTCTCAAAACTAAACAGCGTCTTGGGCATCAAGCTGCACAATCATAACTATTTCATGCAAACTTTCTGAGGGAGTTTTAGAGGTGGATGCCTGCTTCCTATCATCACTACTTTGAGCAGTACTGACCTGGGACATCTCTCTAGAATGGTGCATTTCACATCACTCATCACTGAACAACATTGTACATCTCAGCCATTTATTTATGTAAAAAATCTTTAATAGGCAGATGCATATCCCAAACTCCCATTAAAGCCCACTTTTGCTTTCATTAGTGAATTAAGTATGTGTTACTTACTGTCTCGGTGTCTGTTCACATCCCTAGCCCACTGCTAGTATAGTTAGTGTACACAATCATATGTTTACCACCGGGAGTATTAGGAGTAGTGGAGGATTCTTACTTTTTGTGTTACTGGTTCAGGGATGCCCTCTAGTGGACGAAGTGGCATTAGGATCATGGTTTTCACAAAGTCACTTTCTGCCCCGACAGACAGATGAGCAGAAAGATGAGCAGGTCAATGACCGGCACATGCCTCAGCGATAGACGATTGCTCTATAGGCAGCTTAAAATGACACTGTCTCCATCTCAGCACTCCCTCCCTGACTCTCTCTCTCTCCCACTCTTGCCACCACAATCTATTTCTCATGTTTCTCTCTTCACTTTCTTTATGTGTTCCAGTTGACCTTCGCTAGAGCCAAGCTCCTCCTCATGTCCAGCGATCAGGAGGACATTAATGATTGGTACCGGAGTCTTTGCCTGGCCGTCGGGTACGTGCCTGCTGCGTCCATTCCTTCACTCCATCGAGTTTAATTGTTAGACTCAGAGCTGCCTCCTTCCCCAGTGGCAGCAGCCTATGGAAGAGTCAGGTCACGGCTAGCTCAGCGTCATCCCTGTCTCCTTCTTCCAAAGGACGCAGGGCACGGCGAGGTTAGCAGGGCCAGCTCCTCACAGGGGAAAAGGCCCAGCTCTCATGGCTAGGCTAATTAGTTTATAGGCCTGTCAGAATGATGGGGAAAGAGAGGCTGTCAGTGTAACGCAGCCCTCACAGCGGGGAGCCTCTTCACTGCTGGCCCTCTGCCCAACCCGCAAGCCCAGGGGAGTGCAATTAGCCACTGAGCCGGACAGGTTGTGGTGGCCGAGGTCAGAGGCGACCTGGAGGAGGTGTGTGTGTGTGTGTACACATGTCAGCGAGAGAGAGTGAGAGACACTTAAGTAATGACCTGTTGAGGTGTAGTCAAGTGAGTCTTCCGGTATGTTACCATTAGCGGAAATCCTTTTGGATGACTCTGTAATTTATCTGCTCTTTGAGATCTACTGAAGAAGCACCAGTTAATTTTCAGCCCACAAGAAAAGAACATGGCCCTCAGCTGCATGGCCATTTGTAAAGTTTATCTACACTGATTATGTGGCAAATCTGCTCCGGGAATTATGATGGCCTAATCTGCCATTGTTTCCTATTGTCATTTACTCAATTTTCTGTTGAAGAGCCGTGCCTCTGATCTATATCATGTTGTAGGCTATTGCCTTTCAGAATCCATACTTTTAGTGATTATCAGTAATGCAAATAATCGTTTCCTTTCATCCTTAGCTATCGGATTTCTACTATTAATATAGGATAACGTTGTTGTTATTGCTAGCAGTTGGGAAATCCAATCCTTCTGCCTAATTCTGGTTATTGCATACCAGTAATTTTAATGTCACTGAAGCGAGCTCTGGGAAGCAAAGGCCATTGTAGCTTTTCACAGCAATAAAACAGTTTAGGGTGTCTTTTTGTATGTTTAACTATTCTGATGAATAGTTGATGTTAGAAGTGCACTTAAGCCCAATTGGGATTCATACATACAAATGCAGAGACTTACTGACGCAGTGCCTTTGACAGATCGATTAACTCAGTGATGTAAGGTGGAGCCTCAGGAGAAAACTGAACTTCTCTCACAGGACACTAATCCAGCTCAGGAGGGGGAGCCAGAGAGACCTTAGGCTCAAACGCTTCCACACACTCCTCCACATTCCAAACAGTGTTACCCCTTAATGTAGACTATGTGTAGATCTTGAGTCAGCAAGTCTGACGACCTGTTTATTTTTTTACCATATTAATAAAACAAGATGAGGATTGCATGCTGAGGTTTTGATATGATAAACTTTCTTAATTAGTTAATCTTTTTGTGAAATTGAATGATATTCAGGTTTTTCATGATACCATAAATTTGACTTTGATTTGTTTGAGTGCAGTCAGAATACTTGATACAGAAATTATACTATGGCAGTAATTAATGCCTTTTGGACTGAAAACAGAAATTTTCAAAGACATTTAATACAGCTGCGAGTCAAAACTTTCAATTTTCAATTTCTTTTTGGAGCATAAAATCACACGTTAATTTCTTGCCTATTAGCAAACTGAACATTCCCATTTCCCACTAAAGTCAAATTCCCACGCTAACAGTGTATTAGCCTGTTTAAAACGGAGTATTAATGTATCGTATTATTATGGCACTTTCAACACTGTGTCTGGCTTTGTTTATCTTTCCTGGCAGTCAGTTGAAGACAAAGAGCACGGTGGTGCACAGGAGAGAGGAGCTTCTCCGGCAGCCACTCCGCTCGGCCACAGACATCCAGCAGAGTCCTGCTGCCTCCTCACAAGCCCAAGGGTGCAAGAGGGCAATGGTCAGTGTCTCACACCTTCACACATTCATTTACCAGAGCATGAGATACAGAGCTCTTAAATCTATGCTACTTTTAAAGGGACAAACTGAAGAGGTAATTTATTCAATTCATCCTGTTATTGCAATTGAAAGTTTGTGTGTGTTGGTATTTGTTGTTGATGCAGGTGTTGGAAGAAGGGCCAAAGAGTAGTGAGAGCCCCTGCAGCAGCAGCTCCAGACCCCGAGCTGAAGACAGTGCAGCCAGCACATCCAAAAAGATGAAGCTCTCTGAGGATCCTCCTGTAAGGTAAGCTTTCAGTTTACCAAGGTCTGACATTGGCTTCACCAATGAGTCCAGTTGCATTTCTACTGGGTCTCTTTACTTTATCAAGTAGTGCTTTTATTTAAAAAAAAAAAAAAAAAGCTCAACAATAAAAATGTTTTTATGGCAACATATGGACAACCTTTCCAAAATACTGTAATTACATTATACAGTACAAAATATATGCAAATAGACTCTATTTCTTAGCTTAAGAGAGACCAGTAGGAGAATTTAATATTTGTACAAACTGCAAACTATTTCCTGCAGATAAATCTAGAATGTACATTTTCATTTGTAATATACATGTATCTAAACTACACATTTTTAAGGAGCAGCCAAAGATATTCAGTTAGTCACGGCATCCCTGATGTGACTGTGGCATTCCTAGTGTGATGAAGAAAGAACAAATACTGTCTTAATTTGAGTATTTCTTTCATCTTGCTCTTCCGCAGCATGTCTGATGTAAGGCGTCATGAATCTTTCACTTTTGTAACAGATCCCAGGAGTCTTCAGGCTCGAGCTGTGTCCTTCTGTGAGGGGATTCAGATGCTGCTTCATCATTTACCACACGAGGCTCAAGAGCGGGTGGGACTGCTGAAGCAAGATGAAGAGGGCTTATTTAATCCAATATGACATTAGAGCTGCCCTTAATTTCACCTGAAAGTACAGAATTTGTAGCACACATTCTAACCTTTTAAGAGAGATTGTCTCTGAAATGTTAGGTGTATTTCTTTATGCCAAAGAACACGGATATCTTAAGGGTTTATTAAACTGGAGGTTTTTATATGGAATTTTTTGTTTTCTTGTTTCTGCTGAGTGGTCAATCGTGCCTCACGTTGTTGACTAAAGTGCACTCACTCTTAGTGCCATATACGTTCAACCAAATTACTTATTTCAAAATTGTATATTCATTTTCCAACATTAATCTCAATCATGTGTTTTCAGTTAACTGCTTCTTTTTATGATGACTAACTGCATACACTCCAGTACTGAATTGCTTTTTAACACCCGACAGTATATCATGCATTTACTGTGTTATTGTAGGATATGTACAGTGCAATATCAATGGTGCTGCGTGCAAGATCATAATGCTCTTTATTTTACTTCATGTACTTCAGGTGGAGGTGGCCTGAGTTTGCTACTGATTGTTGTTGAACCATTTCTCTGTTTTTAATCATGATACCCTTGTCCGTTTTTAACCAAAATTAATTTTGTTCTGTGTTTTATTATGCTACTGATTATAACGTGATGTCTCTAGTGCTGCTGTTTTAATATACTTAACACACCCACTCTTTACTGCCATGGGAAAATTATTGCAATGGAAAGCTCTCACACTGGTCAATATTAGATTCATTTTCTTTATGAATCAATAAAATCTCTAGTGAGAGTTCAGACCTGCCGTTTGTGTGTTGACTCTGTGTTTATAAATGGAAATGATTGGCCAACTGGTTAAATGATTGGTTTAGTGTGTTAAACTACATAATCTGAGACTCATATTAGCATCACATCACAATTTGTTAAACTTGTTTTTTAACAGTCCATATTACTTTGAGTCCCACCAACTGCAGGATTTCATGTCTTTATGCATTACATGTACAAGAGTGCTCTCTCCTGGTCAATGTTATAACCAAACGCTGTCTGTTATAACCAGCTTTCTAAAATGTCTCTATAATTCAATAATCAAAATGTAAACAGTTATTCGGTAATTTCCCGTGAAATGTGTAATTATCTGAAAACTTTTTCAGTTTTCTTCACAGTCGTGGTGATTGTAACAAGGGCTCACAATGTCCACAATATAGCTTTTTTATTTCTAAATCAACCAGTGAACCAACACATGTCTTCTGTTTTTGTGTGTATTGTTGATGACATGAAAACAGTTGTGAATTTGAAAAAATATTGCCTTTTTGAAATCTTTATAGCACCTGCATTTGAGGCCTGACACTCAAGGCTGTGTATTCATAACCATTTGATGTAATAGCTCTCTGTGATGTAGCTTTTTTATCACCACCTCTTGCAGTAAGAAGCTTATCTTTAATTTTAGGTTTGAATATATGTAGAATATCAGTGTTTGTGTATAAATATTGATCCCATAGCAGTCTGTTGCATCCAACTCATTCACAAAAATGAAGCAGTGAGCTGCTACAGAGTTGCCTGGCAAGTAGTGTGTGGGGACAGTACCTTGCTGTATACCTCAGGGGTGCCACTGCCACTCCTGGGATTCAAACTCATGACCCTTTGGTCACATGGGCAACTCCCTAACCACCAGGATGCCAGCTGCCCCCAAAACTCTCCTCACAGAGGGAATTAAACTAGCTCTCTTTTGACTCTGTTTTCTCAGAGCACTGCACATTACTGCTCACCCACAGAGGGGCGTTACAGGATATTTGGGGGGAAAGCAGGAACTTTTGGAATTAAATCCTCATTTAAACATTCAGCATTTAATAAATAGCACACCATTTGGCTGAAAACACAACAAATGACTAAAGCAGGCTTTTGAGCATGATTGTGAACAATAAGGCCACGGCATGTTCTTCCAAGAACAGCCTGGTCACTTGTAATGACTTCATGGTGGTTGTGAATTAAATCACTGAAACTTGTAAATGTATACCAGTCACATCAGAGGGATGTGAGACAACAGCCTTCATGCAGGTGTGCTGGAGCTTTCATCAAATCTTCATCAAAGTATATCGATTTGCCTCACTGACGCCTGAATGAATGAATCAGTGAACTACACTCTCCTGAATCATTTTCCTTTGAGGGATACACTTTCATGGCGACCGCTGTTCTCTGTAGTTTTAACAGGTTTAGTTTCCAGATAAACAAATGTGAAACGTTAGGCTAGCAGTAATGAGAAGAGAGTGAGACTCGCCAGCCGTAGCAGGCACTAGGCAGGAGCGACAGAGGGAGATAAGTGTTGTTTTCAAGTGTATCCTGAAGAAAACTAACTTTTTATACCTGTGCTAAATTGCCGCTGCAACAACTAACGTACAGTAGAACACAGCATGCAACAAGTAGTGTATAAAACCCGCATTTTGAGAAAATGCGTGACTCTCATTGCGACTATTTGCGAGGGAAAGGTGTGAATTCCTCACTGAATGCACTGTGGGGTATACGCTCAGTGAACAGATCACTCACTGAGCCCAATTTGTTGAGTAGACCAGTTAAAAAACATGACAGGAGACTCATCAAGACTTAAACGAGTTTATTTTTACAAATGTGTTTTGTTATTAAAGGTGGTCATGAAATGCTAGAGGAGAACTTGACGGTTGATAAACAGGTTAGGGGTCTGGTGTTGGCCTGAAGGGTTCTCCTGTTCCGGAATGAGGCAATTTCTCCTGAACCAGTTGCAGGCACTTTCTTCTGAAGTTGCCCTCTGCAATTTGTGAAAAGTGTAGTGTTTATTTGACAGCAATATCCTGTTCGATTCATCTGCTTAGAACAAACATGTTTTGTTTGTTTTTTTCTCACTACTGTATCCTTCAAATGCTCTGCTTCTGTTTGCAGATGCTTGTGGTAAACATAATGTCAACAGAAGAAAAAGAGGTTGCTTTTGTTTGCAAACGTCTGCAAATATTAATCAGAAAGCGCCTTGGGGTACCTGTGTTTGAGCGTGCGTTGTTTAGTGGAAAAAGCCCATTCAATTTCCCACTGAGGTGAACTCGCCGTCTACCGGCCTTCTCATCAAATTCCTGAGTGGTGCTGAACAGTGGCCAAGAGAGGGCAGCAGCCCCTTTACTGAAAGAGTTCTCTCTCTCATTCTCTCTTCCTCTCCCTCTCTCTTCCTCTCTCTGTCTTTGTCTCTCTCTCTCTCTCTCTCTCTCTCTACCTCCGTCTTTCTTTCTGTCGCTGTCTCTCTCTCATTCTTTCTCTCTCTTTCTCCTTGTGTGTCTCTATCTCTCTGTGTGTCTCTCTCTCTCTACCTCCATCTCTCTCTCGCTGTCTCTCTCTCTCATTCTTTCTCTCTTTCTCTCTGTGTCTCTCTATCTCTCTGTCTCTTTCTCTCTCTGTGTCTCTCTCTCTACCTCCCTCTCGCTGTCTCTTTCTCTCATTCTTTCTCTCTTTCTCTCTGTGTCTCTTTATCTCTCTGTCTCTTTCTCTCTCTCTGTGTGTCTCTGTCTCTCTCTCTCTCCCTCCCTCTCGCTGTCTCTTTTTCTCATTCTTTCTCTTTCTCTATCTCTTTCTCTTTCTCTCTCTTTGTGTGTGTGTCTCTCTCTCTTTCTCTCTGTCTGTCTCTTTTTCTTTGTGTGTCTCTCTCTGTCTCTTTCTCTCTCTCTCTCTCTCTCTCTCTCTCTCTTTGTGTGTCTCTCTCTGTGTGTGTGTGTGTGTCTCTCTCTATCTTTGTGTGTCTCTTTCTGTGTGTGTCTCTCTCTCTGTCTCTCTCTCTCTTTGTGTCTCTCTCTCTTTCTCTTTCTCTCTCTCTCCTTCTCTCTGTCTCTCTGTCTCTCTTGTCATTAGGTTGTGTATTACACAGAGGACCATTCTTGGTCATAGTGAGTCCATGTGTTTAGTTTGTCTTTTGACCTGGCCATCATCTCTGTTCCTGTATCAGCGACTCCGCTCTGCAATGCAAAGATTTATGTTGGATGAGGTGCAGTATCTGACTACTGATGCTTTAAACAGAACTAAATAATCTATTATGATTTGTTACATTTGCAGTTTGTTTAAATTAAGGTCTGGTTCAATCTTTGACTTTTCAGTGTTTCTGAGCATGTTGACTTCATGATAGCGAACAATAAGACCATGACATGAGACACATGCCACTGGGTTAAAGAACAAACTAAATACATGGAACTACTGTGATCATTTATCCAGTTTTATTTAAGACAGA
>JBBJLR010000133.1:19724517-19735389 GCA_037577145.1 Brachypetersius gabonensis | reverse complement strand
TATATATATTTGATATGTGTGGTTTGATGAGTATGTGTTTACTGTTTACCATTTTAAAACCTATCATCATGAAGGCCCAGTTACCATCCAAACTAAGATAATGCTTCAGATAATCCATACTTCATTAAATTACACCAGGTGCTACTGACACAAGAAAGTCAGGAAACAAATGTGTATTATTTATTCAAATGAGTTCTAATATTATAAAGTGTTTTTACTTACAGAAACATGCCATGCCATCTATCTGCCCCTGTAAGTAATCTGAAGCTTTGAGACTGTGGCTCTGAATTGTTGTCTTTGAATAGCATTTAAAAGACTAACCAGATGACTCAGTATTTGGGTTCTGGCAGTAGAGTGTGCTGATGCAAAGTTGAAAAACATCAGTCTAGTGTTCAGATGTAGTATCTCATTTGCATATTCTTCTGGCCGATCTGTGTGTGTTGCTGAATGTCAAAAAAAAGAAAAAAAAGCCGGTTGCATAACAGTCATGATTCAGTGGGAGTGATTATGGAGACAAATAGCTTGTTGCTTTATGGGCAGCCCCTGTGTTCTTATTCAATGCAAACAACTCCTCCGCATGGAACATATTTTACATATCCGCAATCCATGAGTGATTGCACTGCGTGAATGTTAGCCGGCGTCGTGGCTCATTGCTCTCCCAAACAGTCATGCTTCAAGATACAAAAGCACAACCGACAGTCCAAAGGTATGCTGCCAGATGAATGTAGAGAGATCCATAAGCCCATTTATGTTTTCATCCAAGGAGGCCTAAAGAAAGTTCATATTTGCAAAAATAATATAATTTACCACATTAAAAAGTGGATTTTCTTGCATATGTTAGTGTGGTTTAGTTAAGTGACTAAATGTTGCATTGCTCTCAGTTCCTGGCCTCGCCTGGAGCTTTGTTTGTCAGGGCCTCAATTCTGATCCAAAGGAAATGAAGGTCCTTCTCATTTCCCCTACTCCCTTTTTACAAGGATAAAAATATGTTGCTATTTTTGAGTGTATATCTACATTTTTTTCCAACTCCTGGAGACCTAGATATCAGTTGTTAAATTAGCAGAAATTACTGTTGTACCGATTCTTCCAAGTGGAAGCAACTAGGGGAGGGAGGGAGGGCATTTATTTTTCAAGCTGGAATCAAACCAAGTTCAACAGAGCTCTCTCTTTTCAGATCCTGATAGCAGTGGCACTGCCTCTTGCCTCAGTGAAACTAGTAATAAGTGAATGTGAAATGTATGAAATAAGCATCTCTTTAGCAGAGACTTCTTTCAGCTTCTTAGAAAGCCAGCTCTGCCATGATCTTGACCTAATTTGTGTTCTGTACAAAACCAAACCACACTTTTACTTTTGTACAAAAATTACATTGAGATTATGGAAGTATTCTGTAAATAGTCTAGACGAAATCAGTTCCTGGTATTAAGGCCTAGTACTGGGCATACAGCCAGTATATCCAGTACATGTCATACTTTGAGTTTGAGGCTCCCGAGTGACATATTTGGCTCTCTTGCTTCCAATTGTCCTGATTCCACGGTCAGATGTTCTAGAGACCACAGTTAGCCCTGTCGTCTTGGAAAGAATGTCCCTTTCTGTTTTCAAGATGTCAGCACTGCCCATTTCTGGGCATCTGTTCACATAAGTGATTGATTGCAAAACTGTGGTTGTTATTATTATTATTATTGTTATTATTATTATTATTATTGTTGTTGTTGTTGTTGTTGTTATCAAATATTCAGCTGTACTACATCACATACATGTTTAAGAACTGAAAATGTACAAATGTAAGTCAATTTAAACCATCTAAACAACATATTCTGGAAACTATGTTTACCAGAATCTAACTACCAAAATCATTTAGACCCTCAATCTTTTTCAGTCTTAAAAAAAGAGGCTACTTCTTCGGATGAGCTCATGCTAAAGCTAACGTTGGTGCTCAAACTAACATTAGATACTAAAGAAACCTTATCTGTTTTACCTGAGATCTTTCAGCAAACTAATAAAACAATGCAAAAATGACATGGGTGCTGATATTCATCTTTACACACAATGTTATTAGCAAATGTGAGTCGCACAAATATTCAGTCTTGCGTAATCTGACTGATTTATCAGACTGTCAGCAGCTAAATAAAGAAAAGCTTGTTAGTTAACTGGTTAGCTTTTGGAAATATCTTCTACTTTTAGAGATCTTTTTCTAATTGTTTTCAGATTCAGGTATGAGACAAAATATTACCCTTTTGAAGATTTGCACAGCATATATATATGCATATATATATTTGAAATAATGTTGCAGTGATTGCTCTCCTCCAAGCCTGAGTGAGTTGCTCTGATTGGCTGTGTGCGTCTTGCTTAACAATGCTGAACTCATCCAGATTTAGCTGGTGTCAAACCTAAGCAAAATATCAGACGGCGGATTGGACCTGGTAATGATGATGTACTAGAAGAGATAACTTTATCTAGCTAATGAAACAAATATTTACAATTCTGGAAAACAGAAATTTTCACTGAGGAACGTTTAGGGTCTAAATGCAGCTCTGACACATGTGTCAAACAAGTTTCTTGAGTTTGAGCATTTTCCAAAACATCTTGAAGTCTTTAGTCTCTGGCTCTGCATTCCAGTTCTTTCCTTTAGAATTCTCAGTCCGGCTGAAAGGGTGGGACCCCTTAGACTGTGCATGACACTGTTTGGTTGGAAGTCCACACCACTCAGGTTAAGCTCCTAAATCCTCACCTCTACTCTTGCTGTGTTCCGCTTCACCTCAAGAGATTGGAAATGCGATTTGAAAGCTCCCTAAGGCGTAGCTCAGAAGAAATCTCGGTCCACTTCCTGTGTCAGGCCTTTGAAAGGAATCCACGTTCATTCAATCCTAGTGTTTCAGCATGTAAACACAGGGCTCAGGTAGGACAACACAGAGTGTGGAGTCAGAGAATCCATCAGTATGCGCAGCATATGAAACACAAGGACTGCTGAATTAACGGCTAACATACTTACAGTTCTTTTTTCCTTTGAAGCGCAGCTGAAGAGACCGTTGACAATTTCATGTGAATCTTTTCAAGGCATGGGGGGTTTTCGTTTTTGACAGTGGTCACTGATCCGATGCTTCTTACGTCGACAAATACACAAAAGCCAATGATTGGTAAAAGGTCTAAAAAACAATGGGGTAGTTTCTTATAGAAATGGGTGTTAGTAGGTCTGCTTGTTTTGATCTTCAGTAAAAAGTGCCACAAAGGTTGTTTTAATATGTAAGTATAAAGAACCTTTTAGACACATAAAGAACCTTCACAGACCTCCAAAAGCTCTCATATAGCTGCTCAAGTAAATGGAACGTTTTGTTGATATTGGTAGTGAAATCTATGTTGTGTATCATTAAAACCTATATGATTTTTGAATCAACAAAGACATGTAGTTCTGACATGCAAACTTTTGTCCGCCATTGTAATGTAAAAGAGCTTTACCAAATTAAGGGTTCTTGTAAGAACCGTTTATATTATTTGGAGGTTTAAGAAGGTTCTTCACATAGATCATTTCAAAAATAGTCCTTTTTCCAGATTTAATGGCATGATACAAAGAACCCTTTCTTTCAGCCGTCTTTTCATATTTTAAGAGTGTAGACACTTCCTCCAGGACACCACATGCTTGTTTACCTGTTTGTGCTCCCACACCCTGAAGACATGCCTGAAGACGATGCCTATCTTGCTGAGGAGTAATACCTGACTCATAATGTGTTATCACAAATTTGTTGTACTCTTTTTCCTGTATTTGATCACGAGAGGTGCACTGAGACACGTGGTGACATGTTGCAGCATTTCTGGAGTGACTTAGGTTTGAGCGTCTATCTCAGGGGCTGTCAGAACCAGCGGTTAGTGTCCTTTGGTAACTTGCCCAGGATTCAGATCTTGGTGTGTTTACCTACTTAGATACTGTCACTCTTTTTTCACAGTTAATTAAAGCTCCAACACTGTTTGTCAGGATGTGTGGCTGTTCCTGCTGGATATTTTCAGCCCTGTCTCATGTGTTAAATTGTGTCAGTTACATAATCTGTTTGGAAGGAGCCTTATTCACTGCTTTGTCTTTTACTCAGTTGACATTTTTTGCTCAAGTTGGGGAAACGTTTTGTTCCTTCAATAGTGAGAAATCCCAGAACATGTCCTTTAATAACAACTAGTCAGGGATGATCTGCATCTGTGTCCCTTGGCGCCCGCATTCCTCTTACAAGAAGCTGGGCCATGCTCCCCATCCTCACATGAGAGGGCATCTTGGCATAGCAATGTTCTTCTGAAACAGAAACACTTTCCATCATGTCTCACGTGCAGGAGTTATGAGCTCCATTCAGAGGCATGCAGTGATCTGTGATTTTGTACAAGGATAAAAGCACCTTCCATCAAATGGTAAGCATGTTGTTGATCTCAAGACTAGGCAGCTTCCCTGTGGTCTGCTAGAAGATGGTTTGCAGAGGGTTTTGGCCATAGGAATGAAAGTGGTTCACAAAACTAATGTGATGTATCTTCTGAATAATCCTAATAAAAATGTGTTATTCTTATGACAAAGTGATGATACAGAACCTTTACAGACCGTTGATCCTGAAACCTTTCCACCAAGCTCTCAAAGCGTGTAGCAGCTAAAGAGCAGAGTTCACTGGCATTGCTGAAACATTTCTTATTTTCACATGAAAAACTCTCTGAAACCTTACATTGACGAAGATAACACACTAATGGATGGCAGGGCTTTAAGTGGGCTGTGTCACTGCTTTTTGATTGATTGAAATGTCAACTAATTATTCCATCACAATATAGAAAGAGGGCATTGGGGGTTTTTTTTTACAACAAAAACGGAAATTCAAACTAACAAGTGGGAAGTCAATGTAGTCAGTTTGAATTTTTAATGCTGTGAGAAACGCGAAGGTGAACCAGGACATCGCTAATGTGTTAACTGGGTTTGATGTTCCTCGCATAAAAGAATTCTGAGAAAAATAAAAAAACTCAAAAACCTATAAATAATAAAAGAGCACAATAACAAAAGCATCTCGGACAGAAAATCGTTCCGCTGGTACGACTCCATGGCCTTTCTTTTGGGACAACAACCTGCCATAAACTGTGGGGAGAGAACTACGCTGTCAGAGGCTCCATTACCGGGCTACACTGAGATGTAGAGATACACTGGAAAATCAAACTGTACTGCAAGCTCCGTGCCATCGCAGTGTGGTTTAGGTCCTGTACGGTCCCTGTATGCCTGTGGAAAAGTGCTTTAAGTAGCATCTCTCTTGTATTTGGTTATTTGTATCAGTTAACAGAACCATAAACAGTGGCCAGCCCCCCTGTGGAGGCCCATACTAGTGACCTTTATCTGGCGCTTGTGATGATGTGGGTCAGTAGAAGACCAACACCATGGTCCCCTGCTGCCTTCAAGCATAAGAGAAACAGATCAAACAGTGGAAGCAAGACAGGGGTTCACACCATCAACAGTGTGCAAGGGCAGTGCTGTCCGTGAGATGACCTAAACAGTCACAAGTGCACCGGGTCATTACAGTTTTATGCCCATGTGACATTTATGTGAGCAATAAAAAAAACTTACACCTCCAGTAATACTCTACCACTTTACATGTTTCCTTTCTCTTTGTGAAATAGTTGGGCTGTCTGGGGCACCTCTTAGACATTAGAAGTTAAAAGTAGCATTCATTGCTTCTGATCACAAGTAATTTTTACCAGGTCCAAGTCAAGTGTTAAGTCTTTGTGCTCGAGTCCAAGTCAAGTCTCAAGTCTTTGAGTTGCAATGTTTACAAAAGGCGACACTAAATGTGGGATTTTTGAGCTGTAAATGTTGAGCGCTAAACATTCAGAAGATATAATAATTGGCCACGCCCCACAATTACAATGGGCTGTGGGCACAATTACAATGGGCCTAACCCTAACCCTAACTTAGCAGGGGTCTGGACTGTGTGCTGTGATATGCCCTCTCCAACATGGAGGATTTGCCTTAATGATTTTAAATCAAAATATTAAATATGAAAACTGTATCTTGCACTCTAAATGTGAAACTTCGGTGAGATGCTGCCATCGACCCCTCGAAAACCGTTATTAGCTGAAAAACGTTTACCTCACATAAAAGTAATGGGACACAGGGCGAGGTGAGCGGTTTTTGGGTTGTTGGAAAGAGTGCAAGATATAAATAAATAATTTGATGAAATTACGAGTCACAACACCCAAGTCCGAGTCAAGTCTCGAGTCGTTGAGGGCAAGTCACAAGTCTTTGTTCGTGCGACTCAAGTCCGAGTCTCAGACTCGAGTCCCCATCTCTGCTTCTGATTAAGATATATGTTTTGAGCAGCTTTCACAATAGTTACGTAAGTACAATGTTTTTATCTGACCTACTTTCTAAACACTTTATTTGTAGTACCTGAGCTATATTTCTTCTACTGGTTGAATTTATACAAAACAGATAGCTCGGCATATACAGTGTTGTCCAGAAGTCAGAGACCACCCCAGGATCTGAAAGGAGAATGGAGCTTGATTGTCTCTTGTCTCCAGTTTATCTGATGCCAACAGTTTTGGTGGTCTACCAGGTGTGGTGCAGGAGAGGTGGAACCACGGTCAGAGCTGCTTTAAACACTTTAAAACCTGAGGTTCTCCAGTCATCCAGATTGGCTGGACAGACTGAAACTTGGAAAGTGTGAGTTCAGTCAGAGTAGAGTGTATTTCTGTTTTATTTTGTTTTGTTTTCAGGGATTTATGAATAAAATCTCTGTTTGGCACTGGTGCTGGATTCAGTGTCAAAATACATAAAATAGACCAATGTTCAGTTGATAATGTAGTGCATTATTACTTAAAAGTAATTTGTCTTCTTAACAGAACTCTATGGCTGTCAAGTAACATAATGGTTTGTAAAAGTTTAGTGCATTAACGCTGATATACTGGGGCATACATGTGAATACTATGTCAATGGCAATGGGTTTGAATGTGCCAATCATATTTCAGAACCAGAGCTACAGTAGTGTGTAAGTTCCCTCTCCAATCCAATCCCCCAATCTAAACTCAACTGAACTTACTGAAAAGCAGACATAAAATAGAACTGTGCAAAAGTTATGGCACATTTTATGTTTTATTAAAACAGTACCTAAATTATGCAATATGGTTGTTTGTATGTGTACTTACTTTCTCTACAAAAAATCAAAAGAACTTGTAACTGGATGTGGGTTGTTCAAAATAACTGTTTTATAAACATAATTTTTCCTTTCAGCAATGATATGCACATCTGAACATTTTGTTTTCTTTTCAGTTCTAGGTACAGTACTTGGAATGACATTTTCTAGAAAAAACTGGTTACCGTGTTTAAAATTAACTGTGTGCTTTCAGAGGGAGGACAACATGGGCTCTAGACTAGGGTCTGATGAATGGAGCTTAAGCGTAGGTCTTTCTGGCAGCATGCCTTGCTTTTGTGAGACATATTATGATAGCGTGGGTTCTCGCTCAGTCTCAGTAAACACGCTCTAGTGTTTAGCACTAGGATACAATAACAACCTCTTCAGCTTCTTAATGCTGGTGTAGTCTTAAAGAGAGATTCACACGAAAGAACACCCATGCCGGCGCTGGACGTCATGCGAAGGAGCAATGAACATCCACATCACTGCTTGTGGAAGCACAAAAAATAGCAGCATGAACCGGGAACTGTATGGAGACTGTATAGAATGTAACACAGACCAGGCAGCCTGATTATGATTACAGAAATAATAGAGATAGCCAATAGTAGGAGAAAATGTTAGATATGTTATGAATCTGATCTGATTCTATAAAAATGAAATATTTCTGCAAATGTTATGGGGCAGCTTGTGCCCAGTGGTTAAGGCCTTGCGATCAGGAAGTTGTCAGTTCGATTCCCAAGACTGCTGAGCACCTCTGAGGTACCCTTTGGCAAGGTACTGTCCCCAGGCACTGTGTTCAACACTGCTTCACTTGGAAAAAGGGTTAAATGGTGAGAAAAACTTTGTAGTGTTCCCAGCGTGTGCTGTGGTGTGTTCACATGTGACAGAATCATCATTTACACTGTGTGATATGCTGTTAACTGTGTTTTGACTGGTTTGAGCATGATATTGAGGCACACTAAATTGTGCTTTTCTTGGGTACAAGTACCGTACTCTGGTGTAATACTGTCCCCCAAACAGTGCACAATTTGAGTAGAATGAAACTGTGCACAAGTGGCTGAATCCCAAATGGCTCATTGTCAGTCATATTGTTTTGGTGCCGGAGTCAGTATTTTCATTCCTGCGTTATGCACGCTGTAGAGAGTAGGCCATTTGACATTTGGTTTCAGTCCTTTGATGATCATGTCTTTTTAATTGTAGGACATTTATGTGTATTATATTAATTAATTAATCTTACTGTAACTGAAATGGTAAATAAAAATAACAGAGTTTAGTCTAATCAAAAAGAATACAATTGTAAGATTGTAGATGAAAAGTGGGGTTAGAAAACCAAAACACAAAAACAACTGTGGCATTAACTGGGGTACACTTCAGCACTTTGGCTGTACCAAACTACTGCCATAGATGCAGGGTGTGTTTTCTGTAAAATGTGTAGCAGCCATAAACTGCCTTTTGTTTGTCACAATTGACTTTTTAGGTAAAGTTCAAGCAGAGCCAGTTTAGCTCCACGTGTTTTTTGTCTACAAGCCACAGGAACTGGTGTGAAATAGAGTGATTGGTTAACCCTGCATGTTGAGCACTATTCATTTAAATCATTACAAAAAATCAATTTTGGCACCTTTACTTTTAAGAGTGAGCTTGAAACTGCGCTGATCACAAACAACATTAAACAGGTGAAGTGAAGAGCATTGATTATTTCTTTAGCGTGGCACCTGTCAAGCAGTGAGAGATATTAGGCCATAAGTGAACTGTCAGTTCTTGATGTTGATGTGCTAGAGGCAGAAAAAAATGCTCAATGGATGACCTGGCAACAGGTACAAGGAAAATAAAGACTTGTCCATCTGGTCTGATCTCACGGAAGAGCTACTGTAGCACAAATTTCTGAAAATGTTTTCGATGGAACACTTTTCTTTAACATCATATGGACGGCTGTGTGTGTGTGTCACTTACCTAGAGAAGAAGAGGCACCAGGATGCACTAAGGGAAAAAGGTACACCAGCGGAGGTAGTGTGTAATTCTGGACAATGTTCTGTTGGTGAGCCTTGGATCCCAGCATTCATGTAGAAGTTACTTTGACAAACTACTTAGGCAACCCAGTGCCAGCGTAAAAAAAAAGGGGGGGGGGGGCATTCGAAGGCATTGCCCCCCCCTAGCAAGTCACCACGCCCCCTACACCCTCTAGTGTCGCTCATATGAATATAGTTCACAATCGATAGTGCCCCCCCATAGTCAGTTAGATGCCAGCGCAGTACTGACATGGCCTCCAAATTCCACAGATCTCAATCTGATTGAGCATCTTCGGAACGCATTGGACAAAGTAGTCTGATCCATGGAGGCTCCACCTTGCAACATACCCAACTTAAAGGATCTTCTGCTCATGTCTTGGTGCCAGATAGTGCACCTTCAAAGGTGTTGTGAAGTCCATGCTTTGATGGGACAGAGATGTTTTGGCAGCACGAGTATGACCTAAACAACACTGGAGAGGTGGTTTTAATGTTTAATGCATTTTAGGCACTGGTTCTAATTTCGGGCCCCTGCCCTTCAGCTCTTTATGGTGAATTTTACTTATCAAGCTTTTCCTTTGTGTTGCTGTTTGATACCTGAAATCTGTTCTGCATTTTAATGCTCTGTGCTAATGGAGAGAGTGAAATACTCAAATCCTCTTTCCTTTTATAAGGAACTGATGTCATGTTTTGGCTGCTCAGAAGCTTTGTAATTACAGATGTAAGAAGTTAAATGGGTGCTCCAGTCAGCTGGTCTGGAATATATCCACTTTAGCCCAAACACCCAATGCCAGTGTAAACCTTCAGGCTATTCAATCTGCTCCCCTGCATAATTACATGTCAAAGCTTTAAGTATTACTTCAGGATCGTGTTTGGGTTTCACCTTAGGTGGCTTACAGTGTGTAATAGTTGCTTTCCCCCTCATTTCAGGCTATTATCTACAGTCATGTGCAGCTGTTTTCTGCGGTTCAGTATTTACACCAGGAAATGAACGCTGAAAGCAACACAGAATGCCCTTCTGTTTCTGTCCCACAGAAAAATCTATTCTGGTAAAGGTGAATAATGTTTTGTGGTGCCATTTGCCACATAATTGTACACTGGGCAGCACCTATATCTGTTTTCATGTTCTTGTGTGTTGCAGTGGACTGAGGCTATGCTGTTTCCGTTCTCAAGTTAAAAAAAAAAAAAAAAGCACTGAGCTGAAGTCATTATTGTCTTGGATGGTTTTGTTGTTTTGCTCAGATATTTTTGGTCCGTTTGCTTTGACTTGTTTTGCTTTCAATTGCTGTTTGACGTTGTCAGCAGGAGAGTAGAGACTGCGCATTGACAAAAGGTCAGGCTGCATCCAAACATCAAAACTACATAAATGCACTGCTAGTATGTGGAGCTGCTTGAAAAGGTGTAACCACTTTATGTACTAATGCTTAATATTGAGAATAGTTCAGCTCTGGTAGAATGCAGCTCAAACAATAGTTAAAAGCATGCCAATTTCTGTGCCACGATTTACGTCATCCTCGTTTAGCATGATTGCAGGCATGCTTTCTGTTTCTTTCTCTGGGGCTAAAACACCTCTGCTGGAGAGGAGGTTGAAAATAGAGCTGTGACATTTCAGCCAAATGGATTTTCATGTTTTAGAGAGGCACTCGGCTCAAAGCAGGCTTGCCTGTGTGTGTGTGTGTGTGTGTGTGTGTGTGTGTGTGTGTGTGTGTGTGTGTGTGTGTGTGTGTGTGTGTGTG
>JBBJLR010000133.1:19696598-19716021 GCA_037577145.1 Brachypetersius gabonensis | reverse complement strand
ATAATGTTTATATCTATACTACAACTTCTACAACTCTGATCTGTCTGAGTGCTGCTGTTCTGTTGTGTTCTATGTTGCACTTATGGTCCAGGAGGACGATATTTCGTCTCACTGTGCACTATATTTATGACAATAAAGCTTTACTTACTTACTTACTTAAGTAAAAACACTGTCAGTGATGGCAATGAATTTAAGGTAAATTGAAGTGGAACCAGACAGAGCCACAGGAAAGGATATTATGTAACAGCATTAATGTCAACTGGCTATGAGAGTATGCTGATGGAATGTTTTTTCTACCTGCTGACGAACCTAAATGCAAAATAAAACTGGACAAAAGGCTTCTGTGCAAAAGCTGCAGTTTTGCACACTTATGAGTTTTTATGTAAGTACTTAAGCAAGTTCCATTTTCTCAAATGCACAAAAGCACCATGCATTAGACCGTTCTAAACACAGAGTACCACATCAAATGAGCATTGAGCTAAGTATATGTAACCCACAGTGAAACCAGTTGGGGACGTTTTACCAGTTTGGAAAATATTCAGGAAGTACCTTAATACATGTCCAGCATCGGAACTGATTTATTGTGGCAATAACCCAGTCCGCAGCCCTACTATATCCACTGTCTCTATAGTGGGAAAGCAAAAAGAGTTAAAAAAAGTTAAAGTAATCTTTGTATGGGCCACACAACCCAGCACCAAATGCTGCATCATCTAACACTGAAGAGTTTGCACACTTGGCTTCCTTTTAGGGATGTGATTTTCTGGAAATGTGGCTCTGACCGTTCCTCTCCTCCTTCATGTTTTTCAGATGCCTTGCTCACAATTTAGCTCTGGCACCAGGCCTGCCTTAACATTGCAAGAATGTCCACTTGCCTAATAACAATATATATACTCTGTCAGAATACAGTACTGCACAGGAACATGTCAAGGTACAAACAAATGTAAATGCAACCTACAACAATGGGATTATTGCGCACATGAAATGAAATTGTTGAACAATACATACACTTTCCTAGGAATGAAAAGCATATTTATTTATCTTATCTTTATCTTAAAGAAACAATACCCCGCAGTCTGGGTAGGGTGTATGGAGTCAGTGCAGCCTAACAAATATGACTGCAACAGAATAAAGTGCAACTGTGTTTCCTGATTAAACAAACTGAAAAAGCAGGTCTAGCATCAGGAGGTCATTGGGTGCAGCAATGCCTCGCCATCCGACCAGCATAGCCCACTGATCTCACCATTTTGTATATATTGACAGGCGATAAAAACAAGATGAAACTAATGCTTGCACATCCAGTTTAAAAGGCTACATTGATTTTGGCTCCTCCATAGTTTTCAGGTGTCTCATTTTTTATTCTCATGCCAATCCTTTGAATAACCAACAGAGTGACCTGAGAACTACCACTTCACTCACATTTTAGTACCTCTTTTGTTAGCAGGCACTTTCAGTCTTAGGTCTTAACTAGTTCCACATTCCCGTAGTTGGGAAGCTCTAAATGGTCTTTTGGGAACCCAAATAGTGTGTACCATGGCATCACTCCAAAGAACCCTTTTAATCACCTTTATTTTAAATACTGTAGTCTTCCGCCACTTGAAACATTACCTTCCAGTAATTCCACTGACTCATATCACCTCTCGACTCAAATAAACACAACGTCTCAAAATAATGTCTCTGCAAGGGACATCATGATAATGGTCTTATACAATCACAGCTGGCTTCTGAGTATCAGAAGACCCAGACTGGTTAAAGATCTCATGTCTTCTAGTTTATTAATGAGTTGTTAGAATGTGAGTTTAATTCCCAAAGCTTACTGCATGAATTCCTGTAAAATAATGAGAAATATGAGCATCAGGGTTAGGAAATAGGCCGCTCTGTTTTGAGACCAGTGCTATTGCAATATTTCGTTTGATGGCAGGGCCTTCAGTAGCACCGATGCAATCCAGAAGACTTTCTACCAAGTATTGCTTTCAAATACGTCCAGATCTACATATCTCATCATAATTCAGTTTCACATATTTTGGTCCGAAAGGAATCAAGTGTCCGACAGGCTGGTAATCCACTGTGATCTATACCTGCTGGCCAGAACCCCAGTAACACGAACAGGTCTTCCAGCCCTTCGAATGGCCCCAAAGAGGAGAAAAATGAAGAAGAGAGGAGAGCAATTGAACAGCAAAACTGGAAGATTTAAAGCCAGGTATGGAAGAATGAAAATGTAAGTTAATTAATTTAATATTTATCAGTCTACCTCAGCTGTCCATGGTAATGTAGTAACTTGCTTGTAGTCTTGGAGAAGGCTGCCTTCGAGGTTACGTAATAAAAAAGCCACAGGCTTAAGGCTATAAGGCAATGGACAGAAATGATCACTTAATTTGGCACCTTTGACTGAATCTGCTCACTGCTGGAGTATAAGCATGACCTTCTTACCTCTAGATGTCTAGGTGATGCAGAAAATAGCTTTAACGCCAAATGAACTGCCTCCTTCCGTGCCAGAGGTTTGTTGATGGAAATTTTCTTCAAGTGTTTTGTAGCCCCTCAGCGTTTGAGAGAGGGTTTATAAACACACTCCAGCGTGGGCACGTGTAGCTCGCTCTAATGTATTTTTGGCTGCTGTTGTCAACCGCGTTAAAATAATCTTTTTAATGCCTCAAGATAAAAATCGTTTGGTTCTCTTGGCTCAGCTTGGCCCTTCTGAAAACCCAGCAAACAACATCTGGGTCTACATTTCATCCCTGCACTCATCAGCGTACACATAGTGAAGGAAACACATCATGATTGATTTCTCCTCATCAATATAAGTTTGCTTTGAACCTTAGTGGTCTGTGGACTGCGCACAGTGTCTAAATTGCAGTGTGTGTTCTACTGAGTACACCTGATTGGACACGGCAGTGCAAGCATATGCAAGAGATCCTGATGTTTTTCAGAATGAACCAAAACAACATCCACTATTTCACTGCATGTATACTCTCCAAAGCACCATTCTGCAAAATAAATGTCAGCTCACCATAACCAGTCTTCACTTGAAATATAGTGTCTTATTGTTTTTACACTGATCCTTGGATCAATTTTAGTGTCCCCGTTAAAACATTAATCAGTCATACATTAAAAGTTATAAAAAAAATAACATTTCATTACCACAGCACAATCAAATTATCCTCATATCCACTGATAGTCTAATAAAAGTGGATTTATCATGAATGGAAAAGGCAACAATGTCCCTTTGTTTGTCAAATAGTGGGCCCACATTCACCTGTTCTGCCATTAAACCTCTGATCTTGCTGGTTGCTTCTCTTACTTTGTCTTCTTCATCAGGTGTTCACATTCATCAGATGTAACAGGTCAATGTTTCCTCTTTATTTGTGTGTTACAGCCACTTACTAAGGTTTTTATCAAACAATAATAAAAATAAAAACTTTCAACAATTCTCAATTTTTAAATAAGGCTCTTATTGTAAAGTAATGCCAAAATACTGAAGACATGCTAGTTAATAAAAAGTGTTAAATGGGTCAAAGGCAGAGGAGGAATTTCACATGCTCACACTGCTCGCTGTGCTGTGGTGTGTTCACATGTGAATTCACTTAAAAAATGCATTTATTGAACAAATCTAATGGAAAAACATATTCTTGCCCACATAATTACATTTACACCATATATGTAGTAATCATATTGCATACTGTTTTGTTATGTACCCTCAGACCCCCACCCGCTGGTCCGTGGTGCAAAAAAAGGTTGGGGGCCGCTGCTGTCATAGATTCAATCTTGGAGAAAAAGAAAGGTTTAAAATTTCAATTATTTAAGTGGAATGTGACTATCCAGTCTCGGAATCACCCAATTATATAAAACACTTGTGTACAGACAGCTCAGCTTGAGGCTTGTCGTCATAGTGACGTGCGCTGCATCTTGCGTTTGTTATTTTTGTCCTCGTCTCCTGTGAGCTGGTGGAACTGGTGGAACACTATCTGCTCTAGGATTGGCTAGTGTCTTGTCTCTTGCGCGTCTATGCAGGTAGTCATCTGTTGGGTTATGATTGGCTTGTGGCCGCGTCTGAGAAAGAACCTGTAGCCAATCATAGTGCAGAAGGCGGATTCTGTGAGCCAATCACGGCGCGACCAGCGTGGTAGGGAAAAACAACGGAGCCCGAGTCAGTGGGCAGTCTGGAGTCTGAGCTGAAACACCGATGTTCACACAGACACACCATGTCAGTGGACGTTTCTTCTTCCTCTCAGCATTTTTAGAGAAGGACGACTGTGGTGTCTCTGTGGCAGGAGTTTCAGCAGCTCTCACGGACAGACTGACAGAATGAACGACATCAAAGTTGCAGTTCTGGGAGGCGAAGGAGTGGGGAAGTCAGGTGGGCTGGTGGAGTTTTTTGGATTTTTGGTTTCTATCCTTTCTTTGTCCACTTGATTTTGTCATAAAGTAATTGTTTTTAAAATGATCAACCCTCTTCTTCCTGACAGCTCTCATTGTTCGGTTCCTGACCAGAAGATTTATAGGAGAGTACGCTTCTTCTTCAGGTACCTCTCATCACACACACACACACACACACACACACACACACACACACACACTCAGACATCTCTCTTCTTCACAGTCCAGTGCTGTTTTTGGCTAAAGATTATTAAACCTAATGATTCTGATGCGCAGGGCATATAATTAGGAATGGCAAAAATGGCTTAGTTTACTTAATGAGTCATTATACAGTACATTACTGAGGGGAGTCTAAGCTTTAGGACGTCCACTATATGGACAAAAGTATTGGGACCACTTACCATTACACCAATAGGGAGTTAACAGACATTGCATTCAAATTCGTGGACTTTTGAGTTTCTACGATGAGTTTGTGGCCCATTCATTCTGTAGAGCATTTATTTACATTTACATTTATGGCATTTGGTTGACGCTCTTATCCAGAGCGACGTACATCAGTGCTCAAGTAGTCCACAATTGTTTCTTAAACCTGTAAACAGCTTTAATCCACATCAACTATTTAACTGAAATACTGCACATTCGGTGCACCTATTTATGAGGTCAGGCACTGTTAGACAAGATGGCCTGGCTCCCAATCTCCATTCTAGTTCATCCCGAAGGTGTTGGATGGGGTTGAGGTCAGGGCTCTGTGTGGGTCAGTCAAGTTCTTCCACACTGATCTCATCGAGCCATGTCTTTATGGAGCTTGCTTTGTTTATTGTGGCATAGTCATGCTGGAATAGAAAAGGTTGTTCCCTAAACTGTGTCCACAAATTTGGAAGCATGGCGTTGTCCAAAATGTCTTGGTATGCTGAGTCATTACCTTTGCCCTTCACTAGAAGTAAGGGCTCACCTTCATTCAATAATAAAGAGCTTGGCACTTTCCCAATACTTTTGTCCATATAGTGTAGGATTACCCAGTTCTAATGCATTACATCTTAAATCTGTCAGTTATACAGAACAAAACTAACCTAAACTGATGGCATGATACTAATTATGGGAACTTAATGGCTGGAAAAAAAGGCGCCTGTTTATTTTACATGCTGGGCTACAAGAGCTCTGCCAAGCACTCACACCGAGTTATTTAGTGTGGCAGTAAAAAGCAGAAAATTGCAAAGTGATGCAAATTTCATTTGCCTGACTGTAAAACATGTTCTTACCCTCAGAGTGCATATACAGAAAACGTATGTCTGTTGATGGAAGGCAGCTGAATCTTGAACTTTACGACCCATGCTCTCAGGTAAGTGTTTAAAGCAGCAGTGAAAGCTGCTATAATGGTCACAATAAAAAAAACGTGTCTGAAAAACAATTGCACAAAGGCCCCCACTCATAAAGATTAACAGACGCATGAGGAAAAACAGGGTTGTGAATATGATATCTGCTTAAAATGCTGTAATGGAAGGCAATATTACAGCTCATGCAGTTGTGATGCAGTTCTTGCATGGAGGGGCTGAGTATTATTCCCACCTCATTTCACAAAGGGAACTTACGATGTGTCAGTTTAGGACAGATTGAAGAAAATTTATGCTGAGCTTTGCTTGCTCAGTAGTTGTATAATTGTGGAACGGCATACCCTTCTGGCCTTTCCATTTACTGGCGTTTCCTTCAGGTGTTGTTTTAGGCTTCTTTCCACTAAATTTGGCGGTGCTAAACATCAGATTTGGCTTTGTACAGATCATTTCATGCTGTCTGGAGGCCAGACTCATCCATCTCGCTTATATTAACGAGTCTTGAAGGCCTGCATAATTTATAGTCTTTTTGTAATGACTCCTCCAAACCTGAGACCCAGACAGATTTTTGTGTGTGGATACAACTTAGTTCATTTGCCTATTCCTATAAATTGTGTTATCAGTCCACTCTCAACATGACCAGACATACCTGCATGAAAGAAATGGCAGTGGGTGTGGCTGTGTGGTGTAAATCTGTAATGTGTGTAATGTCTGAGAACTAACTGTTTTACACATTCACCTGTTGTGCATATTCAGAAAGAGAAAATACTTTAAGTGCCAGTCCATTATGTAATCAGGATGCAAGGACCTATCAGAATTTGTCATGGAGTAGGTGCATAAAGCAAATAACATTTAAAGTGCCAAAAGAAAGAAAAGGCATACTGTGTTGATGTAAAGTTACAGGGTACAAATACATCAGTTTTATTTGGTGCTGTCTTGATGAACTTTGTAGATTTATGAGAGGCTCATCTATTGCAGTGCATTTTTTCACCCCCCTCTACTCCATCCAACAGTGAAAATATGCAACAAAGGAACACCAGTCACCAGATGCTCTTTGGGGTGCTCAACCATTCTCAGCACAGTAGTGACACTAACATAGTAACCACATGTTGGTATGTGTTAAGACTGTATCAGGCACAGTAGTGTTTTGGTTTTTTTTACACACCTCAACATCACTGCTGTGCTGAAAATGGTCCACCCAGACAATGCATGGCCCCCCTTTCCACTGATGCACAGCCACAGATCAGTAATTGTATATAAAAAATGTACCAATTAAACTATAGATATACCGGAAAATAGTCAATAAGTATAGAGGCAATGTCTCTAAAACTTTGTAATCTGCTTATGTCTCCTCAGAGCTGCGAGGGGAAGTCCACTCTGAACGAGCAGATCCACTGGGCAGATGGCTTTGTGGTGGTGTATGACATCAGCGACCGATCTTCGTTCCTTGCAGCCACGGCCATAGTGCATCTGATCCGCGAGCTAAACCTGGGAGTAGCTAAAAGGTAATGCCCTTCACAAGAGCAAGAGTAGGGAGCTGTAGTGTCCACCATTCATAACTCCACAAAGTGATTCTGCAGTGTAGGTGGTTAGTGGATGACTAGGATCATATTTTTGTTCTGGAGAATAGCAGAATGGCTGTTGCTGCTAAGGAGCCTGAGTGGGTGCTCTGATAGCTTAAGGCCAGGCAAATTAGCCTACACACATATTTTCCTCAATGGCTAAAGTCCATTTTAATGTAGTTGTTTGACCTTGAAGATGGTCTGGCATTAATTGCAAGCACTGACAACAAAGCTCTGACTGATTGTCAGATATTGAATGGCAGGTTGCTTGTAATTGATCAGCTGATTCCACATCAAGTGCATGGATCAGGAACATATTTGTCCTCTTGCTTCCCGTATAGACTATTTCGTTTGGAAGCAGAAATTTACACAAGAAAAGTCCAAGAGCGCCAAACTGAAGCAGAAATGTAAACACCCAATCAAATTAAATTTGTTTTAATTTAACCAGTGGAAACATTCCTTTAAGCTTGGGTCTCAATTTAGAGCACTTCATTTGTAGTTGGATTGCACGAGGTCTCCAATAAAGAATGTAAACATTGAGCTGTCTCTGGTAGAATCAAGAGAGACAACTGATGTCTAGGAGGTGAACAGAGTGAACAGGGGTGCTTTTAATTTGTGGGTGATGTCTGAGGACCAAAAAGACAAAATACTATACAGACAAGGAAAACTGGTGTAGATGTTTTTCACTCTGTATTACAATCTTTAGGCTCTTAAATACTACTGCTGATTTTTAGCATCTCTGTTTTGTCCCATCTGTTTTTTAAATGTTTAGAGAAATTTCTGCCTGCCCTCTGTTATTTCTGAACGACTTCTTCGCCTCCTGTTTAGGGAATCGGACTCAGTGGTGTTCCTGGTGGGCAATAAGCAGGATCTGTGCCACATGCGTGAGGTGGACAGGGAAGAAGGCCAAAGAGTGGCAACAGATTGCCGCTGTCAGTTTTATGAGCTCTCTGCTGCCGAGCATTACCAAGAGGTGGCGCTCATGTTCTCCAAGATTGTTCGTAACGCCAGCCTGGGCGGCAAGGCCAAGGATCGCCGGCGCCGGCCCAGCGGCTCCAAGTCTATGGCCAAACTCATCAACAACGTCTTCGGCAAGAGGCGGAAATCTGTGTGACCGCAGAGTCAAAGCAGAGGAAACATGGACACTGCTGGTGCCATGATCATGAGAAACCATTAGAGGAGCTTCACATTGAGGTGCAGGAGGCACCCAATCAAGACTAAAGACCAGCATGGTTATGTTTCCAGCTACTGCATGCCATTTCCTTTCAAGTGACATAGTCGAGTCACAGCAGCACTGTGTTTCAGATGGCCTGTGTGTCGCTTGAGCGTTTCTGTGAAGTGTACTACGGTTAAGACTTGTCTGATCTTTACCAGAAATATCTCAACTGTGCACTCTAAATGTTTATTTGACCGTATATACAATATTGGATGTTACAACAAAGGCAACTTTGCTACTTTTGATAAATGAGGAATGTCCAAGAGACTGGTGTAAGCCAAGTTTAAGTAAGCCAACTTTAAACATGTCGAGTAAAGATTAGATAGAAGTGCCGTATTTACCGTAGAAATTGGTTTATACAACTTTACTGTACGGTTTGTTATTCTATAGTGTGATTACAGAAATGACATTAAAGCTGCATTCTGAAGTGTTTCAGCACTCTGTGTGGTGTTCTGTAATTCTTTCTACTGATATGTTTTGGCCAGTAATTGTTATTGTCAATTCAATAGGTTTACAATGGAAATCAATCAGTCCACCAGTCTGTAAGGCTTTTTTGCATTTCTGTTTGAAATGCTGTCCCCCACCTCGAACAAAATGAACCCATATTTTCTCAGCTACCCCCTATGCTTCGGCAGTTTGCTTCCTGCATGTTTGCACCAGTCCTCAATGTTTTGGAGGCTTTGATTGGTCTCGGTAAGTGTGTCTAATTTTGGAGGTAAGTAGAGCAGGGTGACTTGGCAACTAATTCTAAACAGAAGATTAATTAAACCTTTCTGAATTCTGCAGCAAGAGAGAGGGTGTAGAGAAGTGTAGAGAAAACCATTAGAGCACAGGATGTTTAAAGTGATTCCAAAATGGCACGGTTCACTTTCCCTCTTATCTCGGACCGCACATTTTCCAGAAACATAAAGCCTGATCTTGGCCTCTACTGCACTGCCAGTAGGAATTCACCAATGGAAGTCTTTCTTAGTGCAGGAGTAACTCTTGGGGCCAGTTTTCTAGAGAAGGGTGAAGCCTAGCAGTGGACTAAATTGCACTGATCATGGTGACTCACCAGAGAAAAGATATTTTTGGGGTTAGACGTATGCTGGGTGAAACTGGAACTCTGTGTGAGGCTGGGCCAGGAAGTTCTGCTGTAAAGTTTACTAATCTAACAACAACAGACATTTACATTTATATTTACGGCGTTTAGCTGACGCTCTTATCCAGAGCAACATACATCAGTGCTCCACATCTGTTCTTCAAAGCTATACTTAAATCAGCATTACACACTTTAACAGATAGTGTCAAAGAAAAGTCCAAAATTAAAGCATAAGTAAGGAGAACATGGAGGGAAAAAGCAAGCAATAACAAGAGGCCTAGTTAATCATCAAGGTGCTCCTTGAAGAGGTGAGTCTTAAGATGATGCTTGAAAACAGCGAGGGACTGATCTGATTAGATGAGGGAGTTCATTCCACCACTGGAGGACCAAGACTTTTGAGAAACAGAGTTTTAAAACATGGACCAACACAAACAGTGAAGCATGCATCCAGCAAAGATGACAGCCTGAAAGGTAACTGGGAGAAAAAACACTTCACCATTAACTAACAGTGAAGTGACCTTAATTTGAGCAACTTTTCTGGAGGCATACTTCAGATCAGGTCAGAGATTTGAAAGCCCAAAGATTATATCAAAGGCTTAAATATTAAATAGTGAATATTCTTCTTGCCAAGGACTACATCTGAGTTTGAAAAAGTTCCTTCTTCCCTACATTAGATAATAGTCCATTCTATTACAGAACCCATTGTTGCAGACATTGTGGAAGGCATTGTGTATTACGGTATTCTTGTACAGTGGGGCTTGTGCACTGAACTGCTTTTATAGACTCCCACTGGATTATACTATGTAGTGAATAGAGCATATTTACTGATATAGCTTCACAAGTTCAGGAATCTGTTGGTATATCACACTGACTCTGAAGTTAAATAAGATAAGAACCAGAGAAGTGCTGATAAGCTAATTGCCTGCGCATGACTCAAAGCTCAAATGTTATTTCATTTTGTGTATGAAGTGGATGCAAATGCTCCATTTACTTTATTATATAACATCGCGTACCGGATCATGACTTTGCGGTGCTAATGGAATGCAATCACACATCTACACTAACACGCTAATCATTGGTCATAATGAGGTGAAGCATGCAAATCAACAGTTTTTGCACTGATGGTGGCTAAAGCATTTGTGTAAATGTGAAAACATGATGCCTCACACTGAGTGAATGTGTAGCAAGGCAGTATGAATGCATTTGTAATCCAAACTCTGTTACAAGGCAAACCATTGCTACTGTATAGACAACAATAATCGGCGTTTCATTATGTGTTCACAAAACCTTACGTCTCTGAAATAGCAGCTTTATAAAAGAAGGACAAATATTATTTTTAGAAATGGTCACCTTTGACATTTGAACAAATTACATGTTTTGTTCATTTTCTAAGTAAAAATAATACATGCTCTACAGAGAAAACACTAAAGATGCAAATTTAAGTGCACTATTTAAACAAATACAACCAAATAAAAGTTGAAAATGTATCTTGTGATGTTTTTTCCTTCAATATATTAAATTCAGCAAATAATAACTGCGCATTGAAATGTACTGAATTGAGCTCTCTGTAGAAGATGTGCCATTTCTTTATATTAAATAAAACAAGAAGTAATGTAAACTGACCAGGGGTTCCCAAACATTTGCATACAGTTGTATATTTATGTTATTCTGGACCATCTCTGTTGATTTGTTGAACTATCATAAACTATTCACTCAATGGAAAGGGGAGAAAAAACTAGTTGCAGCTCTTTGCAGAACCCAGAGCAGTCCTTATATGATATCACTCCAATTTATTCTGTGTGCCTTTATTTTTAAGGGTGATTGATATGCTCTCTTTTATCGTGTTATTGTGTGTTTATCAGAAATAATCACTCAACCAACCAGTTAATACCTCCAAAACATCAAAATCACCAACCCAAACACAGAGTGAAGGAGCATATTGATTATGTAAATGTGGAGGATTCGTCTGCAGCTGTTAATCTTCCAGGCTGGCTCACGCAGAGGCCTGCAGTCAGAGCCAAAGCTGTTCCTTTTTGCCCTCTCATTCCTTTGGCAATGGCTGAAGCCTGAGATAGACCATCACAGACCCACTGGCCTGTTGGCTTTCTGGCCAGCATCCAGTATCTCAGAGCTCAGTGACAGCCTACTGTGCTGATGATATGAAGAGCTGGGGGCTGATAGAGCTTCTCCAGTCTTCATACCTGCAGAGGAACGCCTGGGAAAGAGGAACAATCTTTCAAAAAAGGAGGAGGGAGAAGAGTGTGGGTATGGGTGTGAATTTTAAACATGGCTGTTGATTCTGAGGGAGATACAGGCCAAAAAAAAGAATGAAAAATCGGCGTTCCCTATAGGGGTCTTGTCAACATTCCTCTTATCCAGGATCAACACAGACTCAGGCTGTTTGGGCTATTCATCGCATATCCTCAATATTATCTGCTGTTTGTTTGTTCAATGTTCTATTTTTTGTAAGCCATGCTGAACCTGCATTTCACTTTTTTCCATTTTTAATCCATTAGACGTGGAAGCTCTTAAAAGGGCTCTGTAAAAACAGCAGCTCCATATTCAACCAGAATAATTAATGGAACCAAATTGGATGCAGAAGTTCTCTTTACTTGAGGAAACCGATAATTTTGTGTGTGCCATTCTGATTAAACTATGTCTGCATCTGGAAAGTTTTCATGAACTATTTATGATCATTATAATAAACATGACATGCAAATATGGTCCAGCAATCAGTTTGAACCATTAAAATGAAGACATCATGGTTCTTTATAGAACCTAATGGTCATAAATAAGGATTTTTACAGATGAGTGACGTTACAGATGAAGCACATTTAGTTCTCTTACTTTTTTAATGTTCTAATCAAGGCTTCTTTGTAAAGATTCTGTACTGGCTGTTTCGGTTCCTGGGTGGTACTGTGGTTAGAGCTATGGCCTCACAGTGGGAAGGTCCTGGGTTAGATTACCAGCTGTACATTTGCACATTTTCACCATGTCCAAAGATGCATCTTAAGTGAACTGAAGTTGCTAAATTGCCTCTAGGTGTGAATGAGTGTCTCTTGGACTTTTGATCTGGTCCAGGGTGTTTTTCCACCTTTGATCCATTGCTGGGTTTGGCTGCAGGACCCCCACCCTGGTTAGTGGCTCATACGTGGATGCATATTTTTGAACCATTCCTGTAAATGAAATAGGTGTGTGGACACAGAACATTTAAAAGTAATAAAGAACATTCACAAGGGAAGTGTTTTTAGCTCTTAGTGTTTTTAGTGTATCTAGAGCATATTTAGAACCTCTCTTGCTGAGATTAACAGGGCACGGATCAGATGCAACGCTGTGTTTTTACTGCGGGAGAGAAGCCACATTTGTCTATGTCTATGTCTCAGCCACACCAAAATAATCTCAGTGTTTTCACAGCTTTTGCTGCTCCATGATATGAGGATTAGCTTGATAAAAATAGCTGGATTGATTTAAGCGCCATCACTCGCCCCCATGTTGCATTGCTAATCAGGTGGCCTGTGTCAGACAGTCTTGGTTAGTTATGGGGATTAGGAAGAGCTCTATAGTTAGCCATCTTAATGCTATATTTTTCCTTAGGCAATAGTGGCTGCTGCAAGGTGTGGGTGTGTGGGATAAAAACAATGGGGCTCTGATGGTCATCATCCTCCCTTAAGCCCCTGAGTATGAGACAGAATGAATAATATTGTTTATCATACCGTTCTTTTTTCTGTCCTCTATCTCTTCCTCTTTTACTCCCACTCAGCCAGGAAAGATGTGTTGAAAACTGTGGCCAGTGTGTGAGTGTGTGTGCGGAGGGGGCAAGGTGTGAAGGCTCTCATAAATGGTCTCAGTGTGTATAGGCATGTGTGGGCATGTGTGAGCACGCAGTGTGAGTGTTTTTGTTGTTGCTGAAGAGAGAGGACTTAAGAAGGACATAAACAAGCCGTTGTTGGTAATAACAGTGTTGTAAAGTCATGTATAGTCATGTCTGAATATAAGACATGATTGTCTAAAAATAAGTAAAAGTTGAAAAACAACTTTGAATTGAAATAACATGTACTTCAGTATAACATCACAAGCACAAGCAAGTGGCAGAAATAATGAAAACATGTCTTTTCCTTCTACCTGGTTGGGATGGAAACCTGCAGCCACACCAGCCCTTTGTGGATGAGACCGGTGAGTCCTGCTGTGGGGTCTATGTCAGTATGCAGGCTAATGTGTTGTTTTCTCTGCTGTTTTCAAGCATCTAAGTAAATATATTACAATGAAAATATCTAAGTTGCTTTTCAGAATTACGTGAAAAGTAAAAATGAAAGGAAGTCACAAACAAACCTAAAGGGGAATTCCACCATGTTTTCAAAATTTCACCACTGAAAATATACTGTCTACAAAGCTAACATATCAATTTTCTTTACTGTGCCAAACCACCAGCCTTCACATGTCCTGTGAGGTTTTATATGTAACGTAGGTGATGGTAAAATAGTGGTAAATCTAAAAAAAAGAGGTTTTCTTTTCATACTCTTTTGCCTTACAATTTGCATGTACCTCTCCAGCATGACTGAATTTTTAACTCAAAAGCATCACAAAACAATAATAAATCATGATGTTTCAGGCAGCAGACAGTAACTATTTAATGTAATTACTTTCTGTGACATTGAAGAAATGCATGGACGTCAGGTTCCTATATATAAACGTTCCTAAACGGTTCCTGCCTTGGACATGCAGTTCTAGTAAGTCAAATCAAGTCAAGCCAGGTAGAGCTTTATTGTCATCCCAGACATATACATATAGTACACAGTAAGATGAAATATCATCCTCCTGGACCGTAAGTGCAACATAACACAAAACAGAACAGCAGCAGCATAGTAAAAAATCCTGTAGCTGTTTTACATTATGCACGTTAAAAAGGGTTTCATTTCTAATTCCTTGCTTCTCCATTAAGAAAAAGGACTAAGGACATCCATTAAAAAGTTCAAAGGAACCAAATGTAGTTCTTCTGTGGCATTGTTCCAACAAATTCTGTGAAGAGTGTGCTGGTGTAACAGAGGGATAGCGGAGAGCCCCAGCTGTGAGCTGTACCTATGCTTGACAAATGTTGGCTCCCCACCAATCACAACATGTGTCAAAAGCGACCTGTCCTTACAGTCTCATACAGAGCTACCTGACTGCAGCATGATGTGTTTATGTTAAAGATGAAAGTGCACGTTTCCACGTTTTCAAGGGATTATGGGAATTGAACAGGTGTGTATATGCAACACTGATCAGGAAAGCAGCAGACAGACATAGATTCACTTCACACATCTTTCTTTGATTCTGACTGCAGTTACTCAGTGCACTGTGCAAAAGTCTCAGACAGACTGTGGCCCATCTGTGGCTGCACAGTTTAGCAGCCCTTCTCTACCATGTCCATCAGAATAAAGGACCACCATGGGACCAAAGAAAAGCCTTTTAGCGATAATTTGGCTCATCATGTTTGGAGAAAGAATGGTTGCTCACATGATGACAAGATCATCATTTGCACATGAAGCATCATGATTTAGGACTGGTTCTCTGCAAGCTGTACTGGGGCATTACATGGAATCCAAGTAACATTAATAGAGCATTGTGCCTGGTCATGTTAGAGGAAAATCTCAATGACCATGGGTTTCAACAAAACATCCATTGCAATCTCCTGGCTTGCATGCCATTGAAAAAAAAATGGAGGATTTTGAAACTGCACATCCAACAAAGGAAGCCTAATAACCTTGCAGAACCTAAAATGGCTTGCAAAGAGGAATGGGCCACAATTTGGTTAATTGTTTTATACTGTAGACACTTCAAACTGTGATTGCCAACAATGATTAGTCTAATGAAATCTACTATTATTGTTTGTGGCAGCTAAATATTTTTTCCAAATCAAATCTAGACCTATTTTTTTTCATGCTAACATTTGAAAAATACAACGTCATGCAACAAATCTGTAAATCTGATAAGATGAAATACGTTGCATGAGAAGTACTGCACATTAAAGAACCATTGAACTTGAATCTAACTATACATTACACAGGATGTATACTGGAGTGGGTGCACCAGTGCATGGATGAATGAAATTCATCTCCAGCACATAATTTCATGTAATGAAGGACTGATTAGCCGAAGCAGTTACAGAATGGAAAATACAAATATTGGGTCTCAAGGTGAGGTTTAAAGCAATATTATTTATTTTAATATTTTTTCAGTTCTGTACACAGGCACATTAAGATCGTTATCATTATGCCAGTTATTTCGAAAAGTCTATTTGCCTTAAGTGAATGTGTTTTCCATGTAAGATTTTCATCGATTTGCAAGGCAGAAAGAGAAACATAACCCATATGCAGATGGGTTTAACGATGTACTGAATCCCCTCTATGCCGAGACGTGCAACTAATATGCTTCATTAACTGTGTCCGCCAGAGATGCAAATGAAAATGCAACGAAGCGCTGCTCAGCCGTTAATGAGGACATCTGAGACCAGTCACGAATGTTGGCCAGTACCTGGGGAAACCTGATCTGAAGAGAAACACCTAAACTCATAAACTCTTTAAAATATAAGCTAATAAATGCTCTTTAGCTTGTTTTTGTGGAAAATGTAAAGAGTGAAATGTGTGATGTGATTGCATCTAAAGCCTGACTGACATAAAGGTGCAGAAACGTATACAAACAACATAATTCATGTTATATTTTAGGAAACCCAAATGTGTACTTTGGCGAGGGGTGCCCAAACTTTAACATCACTATACTGTTTATGCACCACTCAGCAGATCCTATTGAAATAAATAGGTGCTAATGCTAATGACTGTAGGGCCTAGACCACCTCCATGGCCCATATCAGTGTAAGCTGCTAACATATGGGTCTGATTAGCTGATTAGGGCAGACAAGGTGTTGATTCACAAGTTATAGTCCATTTTGAAGCTCAACAAATGCTGAAACACAGTGGGTGACAAAGAACTAATGTGAAAATGACCAGCTAATTTAAATGAACTACTAATTGATAACAAAGACAGTGGAGCACACTCCCTGAGTTTTGTATTACCCATATGTTTTGTTCAGGCTAGATGTGGCGTGAGAGACGGAGCTCTAATAGACTGACTGATGTCTGAGGGAGTGGAAGTGATATATCCTAATTTACACATGAGACAAAGCCTCCGGAGAAAAGCCATTAAGGAAGAGGATCCGTGCGGTCAAGGGGAGGACAGTAATACAGCTTGCGAATTCTTTCTTTTTTGTAAATCTGTGTTTGTTATTCATATGAGTCAAAAGGCTTTCACTTTGGGGTCGACTAGACCAGTGGCTTTGGAACCCTGAGTAAATCCTGATTCCTGTAAATGTCCAATGACTCACAAAAATACAGTAGATAATGGGGTAATTACACCAAGTTGTGGTTAACACCAAAGAGCTGATGTCATCTAAGCTTGACCCTGTATACCGATAACTCTAGCTCTATTGAGTCCCCTAGCGTGGCAATATTGAGAGGTGACGTGTTTGACTGTGGCTGAGCGCCCGCTATCGTCACACTAATGGACTCCTTTATGACCGCAGGAAATAGCGGCACTTTGCGTGTTTGGACTGCCTCTGGGGTGTGATTGTGGCAAAACTGTGAATATAAACTCAGTAACATTAGACCCTATCTAAAGCTGTTAGGCTCTCCTCCTTTCCTGTGTGATATCTTCTAACTTCAGAGTAAAACTCTTGCACATGCCGTTCCCCTTGAGTAAAGGAGCCATTCTTCAACGTTTTCTGTTTTTCTGATACATAATCCAGTCTGTTACACTGAAGAGTTTCATATGTGCCAAAACTATTGAATACTGAAGGTAAAACTACATCAGTGCATTGCATCGAATCTGTCTGACAACAGTGATTTGTTATTGAAATGTTAGAATCACTTACATGTACAGTTTTTATAAAGTTATTAATATTTTGTATTATTCTGTATTAATAACATTCATTTAATTAAATTACAGTCAAAAGGCTATTACATTTATTCATTTTCGGGCAAGAAAATATATGTTTAATAAAACATTATACAGAACCCTTAGAAGTATCAAAGTAATGACAACTATACATTTAGACGCAAAAGTCCATAAAACCTTGCACCACATCTCAGATTTCCAGTTTGGGTGGTCTACTAGGCTTAGTGTGGATGTCAGGTGTCCCTCCTTCTTTCTCTTTCTTTTAGTATTTTTTTACCTCCAGTTATAGATACTCCTGTTTGTTTTCAGTTGTTTTCTATGTTCTTTTGTAAGTGTATGATCTTCTATCCAATCTCTTCTTTAGTCATTTTAGATGCACATGAGAGAGAAATGTGTGAGGCAGCTGAGGAGTGTGTGGGTCGCTGCATGTATGAATATGTGTCTGTTTGAAGGGGAAAGTAATATCATAGAGAGCTTTGGGAACAACTTTTGTTGGAAGAACAAAGCTGTAATAAGTTGAGTAAGAAAGCTGGAAGAGTTAAAGTGGCAACAGGAGCAAAAAACAAAGCCTGGCCAAATTTAACACTGATAGATGTGAGGCTTTTGTGTTATTTACAATAAAATGTATGTTTCCTGCTTATTGAATGAATAAATTATACTGAATGATCATTTTCACTGGAAAATAAATAAATGGACTGGATTTTGCTTTAGCGCTCTGTTGTTCTTGCTGAACAAAAACTGAGCAGTCTGGTGATCACAAACACGAAGACCACCTACAGCAGCTCCTCTAGGTAGGCGAGTGAGCCCAGTGCACCTTTAATGAATCAGCAGGGCCCAGCACCTGGCACTGCAAACCGCCTTACTGACGGGAACCGAGCACAGAGATGGTGTAGATAGCCCACTGCGTCTCAACTGGTGCGGAACATACCGGAGAGAGTGCAGGTATTCACGATGAGATAAGGTCCAGGGGCTCCCGCTCCGCTCCGTTTGGCCCTGCCATTCCGGGACAGCCCACCGCTGCTATGCTCGGAATGTACAGCAGAGCCATAGAGCAGTTGAGGAAGGCGGCCAGTAGATCTTAGACATCTGGATGGGAACCATGGATGGATATACTGTAGTGCAGGGATGTCCATTGGTGGTCCTGAAGATTCTGACCAATTTTCCATTATTTTTGGGAGCTGATGTTCATTGTTACCAATTTAGTGTATAATTTAACATAAGAACCTGTAATAAGTGAATTCCCTGCAATCTCTGCAGAGGTACCACTGGGTTGCTGAGGGTAGAGGTATAGCTACAGTGTCTGTAGTTTGTTGCTGTATGTACTCTTATTTTTCCTTTACTTGTACTTTTTTTACTTGAGTTTATATTAGAGTTATTAACCACTGTAGTAGGAGTACCTAAACTTATGCTAGGTTTTTCAGTATTCATTTTGACAAGGCCTATTTTCAGGTGCTCCTGAAGACCTGCAGTAACTGGATCACATGTGATTAGAGCCTTAAATCATTTCTGCAAGATAAGAAATCTCCAAGACCAGTTGGTCATCTCTGCTGTAGTGTCCTCGAAAGTTGATTGGGGGCCATGTCAAGTTGTAGAAGGGAGAAAGTATAAAAGACAGAACTGTCTCTGCAGGGCATGGTGCCTTTGGGGAGCTGACTTGACCTGAAAAAGAGCAGGCATCTCAGTAGACATGCTTAACAATTTAGTCAAAGTAAGGAGGATCTTCTGATTTATTGTGCTAACCTACTTTCATGCACATGGTTTGATCCAGTGGGCTTTACCTATTAACCTACTTCTTTAGTTATATCCACACTGATATTCAGGTAAAGTACCATGGCAAGTGGGAGAAATGGTCATACCAAGGTTATGCAAGTGTGTGTGTGTGTGTGTGTGTGTGTGTGTGTGTGTGTGTGTGTGTGTGTGTGTGTGTGTGTGTGTGTGT
>JBBJLR010000133.1:19664276-19682037 GCA_037577145.1 Brachypetersius gabonensis | reverse complement strand
AGTTCTATACTGCATGATAGTTGGTATAATGATCATATAATAATCATATGCTGAGTGTTTGTGAAGAAACAGTGGTGACTGACTGACAATGATCATTATGTCTATGCCACACTGTGGCCTGTCTGACTTCACACTGAAAATATTCAGTTACTTGATTGGTGCCAATTCAAAAAATTGATGTGACTGAAAAAAACTGAAAGCAGATCTGAAATTTGTTGTTGTTGTTGTTGTTGTTGACCTGTGGTATCAGAAAAAGTCTGAATTATCACATAAATGCTTAACTAAAGCTTAACTGAGCAACATACCATAAAGAGAGACACACATGCAGCAAATGTTTGAAATGGCTCTCTACTTCCTACTCCCTACATGGTGCATTAAAATACAGGCTCCTGTCTTAAAAAAGAGCCACGAGTGATTCAGTCATGCATGCAGTTATTACATGGACAATTTGCGCATTCAATGGGCATCAAACACTTATTCTGTACACCTGTACAAGGAAGTATGGAGCCACTTTGGATTCAGACAAATGAATTACAAACAACTTAGTTGTTTAAGAGAGGAAAAAAGACCGTACTGGCTTGGTATCCATATCAGACGCTCATGGTATCATGTGTCATGTGGCATCATGCCACCATGGGTTTAAAGCGGAAATAACAGATAAAATGTCTTTCTTTCAGGGAGCATTGTACATCTGAATGGAACTGAGCTTCAAGTGAAGAAGGTGGGCACCGGGGAGTTCTTGTGTGTCCATTACACATTTTTCAAGAAGCTTCCAATGAAGAACTCAAATAATGAACAGGTGAGATATAAAAGACACTGTCTGCTGATGGCCTGCCTTTTACTGTGAGACAAGAATTTTTGGTTCCCTGTGTGGTCTGCTGCTTAAGGCTCAGTGCTGCAAAAGCCAAGGTCATGGGTTCAAAGGTATCTCTGTGTAGATTTTTGGGGCAGCTGGTGGCCTGGTGGTTAGGGAGTTGTGAGTTTGAATCCCAGGACTGCTAGAGACACCACTGAGGTACCCTTGAGCAAGGTACCGTCCCCACACACTGCTCCCCCGGCGCTGCCTTGCTGGCTGCCTGCTGCTTCACTTGGTGAATGGGTTAAATGCTTAGAGAGAAATTAGTTCACGCTGTCTGCTGTGCTTTGATGTGTTCATGTGTGCCATTTTACATGTTCACGTCAGTTGTGGTGCTTTTTTTTGTTGTTGCAGTGGGCTTTTTCTGTGGATCGAATGGCTGTTGACCAAGGGTTTACGTATTTTGTGTCCGTTGCCAACCTGCCCAAGCCAAATTCAGGCAGCAGCAACTACAACATCAACAAAACTGTTTTTGTGCCAGGTGAGTTAACGAAAGTGAATAATTAACAAGATTAACAAAGATGTCTGACTTGTTTGACGTTCCTGCATCGGCTGTGTATCATCAAGCTACAAATGCAACACAGCACATTTAGTGGACTTCTGTTTCTAATCATTTATTTACAAAACTACAGATTGCGATGATCACACCATTAAGAGGACCAAAAACTGTATTGAAACAGGTAAGGAAAAATCCAACACAGACACAAGCACATACAGTACCAGTCAAATGTCTGAACACATCTGATTGATTATGTATTTCCTAACCTTAAGGGAAAAAATCTAATTACTGGCAGATCAAAAACTTTTTTTTTTATTCCACAGTTTGGGCTGTGTGGAAATTTCAAGTGAACCAATACAAATGGTCTAAAATATTAACATATATCACAACTTAAAATGGTTTATTACTAGAGATAAACCATTCGTTATTTCTTATGTTCGTTCATATAAAGACCTTTTACAATGTGTCATTTGTGCTACTAAAAACCCCTCTATGAATAGGATTGTTAGAATGGTCCTGGAAATGTGTTTTAATGATAGTATCCACGGTTTCTTGGCATGACCAGTCACTCGCCCGTGTGCCCCTGCGTGAGTTTAATTTCCCCCCTGTGCCTCAGGAGCGTTTTGGCAGCCCAACATTACCATGGAGCGCACAGGACCAGATGGCAGGACACTGCTCGTTTCCTTCAACACAGAAGAGCTTTCTCAAACCTACTCAATATTTGCGAGGTGTGGTGATGACAAACAAACCAGAAATCTCCTTAATAAGGTATCATTCTCTCTTTTGTACTTCAAAGCTGAACTTCAGGTTTTTGCATTTGTGGTTTTGTCATTTGTATGGCCTACCACCCTGATTTGGTATGTTATGTGATTATGCAAACTGCATAAAAACCGAGTTTAACTACAACATTTGGTTCATTTCTTTTCTCCTGCGCAGGACAATATGTCACTCCTAAATGTTACCTTTGACCTTGAGGCTTGGCCACCCACGTGCTGCAATTTCACTGTCCAGGTGTGTTTCCAGAAGCTTATTTACAGACTGTCCTGCTATTTGTGTGAACGTTGCACTTCATTTGTGAATGTCTGCTTGTTTAGATCCAGCCCTTCTTTGACAAGTGTAAAAACGACTGTGTCCGGAAGAGCAGGAAGTTTAGCATATGTAAAGGTATGAATACCGGTTCTCTCCATCGCCTGACATTGTATGACCTCAAATGAATGGACAATTGTATGTTTCTTATTTGCAATGTCTGTGTTATTCTAACACAGAGCGAGACGTCCCCCATAAAAATCCACAGATTTGGCTGGTTTTTCCTGGACTCTTCCTCTTGTTCTCTGGTCTTGCCGTCTGTATTTGTTTGCGCTACAGGAAGCGTCAAACAGGTAAGCAGTCTGAGATATTTTTAGCTCCCACTTTTTTATGTTGCCAGAGCCAGAAATATTAGTCACATGTGTATTTATGTAATGGTTTGTTCTATTCTATCTTTCACCCTAATGATTATATATTGTAGCAGTATAAAGATATACTTCAAAGTTTTGTGATCAAGAACACTTTATAAAACGTTCAAATTTGTTCTATATGCTCAATAAATGTTCATATAGCATAAGACACAGTGATCGACCGCACTCATATCTACAGTTTCAAGACTAAGACCTGCATCAAGTTCTAAGCATACCAGTTTATAGTCTAACATAAAAATCTGGAGATCAAAACTAACCTTGGAAACTGTGGCTACTTTAACTGCTCAGTCTGTAAAATCCTGAGATATTCTTGCCTACTCTTATCTAAAGGTTTGAACACATCTGGTAGGATCACATATTTTGTTAAAGAACTTATCCACTATCTATTTTTCTGCTATTATTATTGATACAGCCCAATAAAATTGCAATTTTTTTTTTTATTATTGTTTTTCCTTATAAAAATTCTGAATGCGTACATGTGTGACTTCTGTAGAACATGTGTATAATTTTTCCTTTAAAATTTGCATGCTATATTTATCTGTATACTATATTTATCTAGTATTCTCCATTCGGTCACCAGATCCACACATAAATTCTGCAGTACCCACAACTGAACAGGACCCTCCGGTTCCAGCTCATGAGCACTCTGTGCTGATCATCTACTCTAGGGACCACCCAAAATACACTGACGTTGTACTGAAGCTATCTGCCTTTTTGAGAGCCAAATGCGGCATAGAGGTTTACCTGGACCTGCTGGATACCACCTCCATCGGAGTCATGGGTCGCCTGCCGTGGATCGAACAGCAGAAGCGTCTAATTGAGCAGTCTTCCAACAAGGTGCTGGTCCTCTGCTCACGAGGAATGCAGGCCAAGTGGGGGGCCATGTGTGGGGGACCCCGAGTTTACTTGCAGGAGGATGTCCGTTCGCCGATGGGGGACATGCTGACCCTCGCCTTGCAGCTCATCACACCTGATATGCAACGTCCTGCCTCCTACGGCAAGTATTTGGTGGCCTATTTTGAGGAAATAAGTGAGGAGCATGATGTACCATCCATGTTCGCTGTGCCGGTCAGGTACAAGCTCATGAAGCACTTCGAAGAGCTCTACTTCCGAATCCTGGATCTGGAGAAATATCAGCGGGATAAAATACACACAATCGAGGGCATTGGCATAGATGAGTATTTCAACTGCCCCTCAGGAAAAGCTTTGAAGGATGCAATAGAGGTCTTTCAAGCCTACCAAGTGGAGAATCCAGACTGGTTTGAGAAGGAGTGTCTTGACAGTGAAGACGAAGGTCTGGCAGCAGAGACCAGCCCTTTTCTTGTTCAGTGCACCCAGCCCATACATATATGTGAGCCTGTGCTCAACAGTGGACCCCCTGTGTTTGAGCAAGGCATTGAGGTACACCAAGGGGACCATGCTGAGAGTGTTTGGACTTCTGAAATATCCCATTTGAACCTGGATTTTGCAGAACCCTCAGTACTAGGTATCCAACCAGCACACAGCCAAGTATATTCTCTCTATCCATCTGTGGAACCACCACCTGGCATTTACACATCTGGTGTGCATTCTGCTGTCTTAGATAGTCACCCCTGTTTCTTGGCTGAGCCTGCACTGCAGAACCCTTTAGAACAGAACAGCAGTGAGGTGTTTGCGAATGGGGGATTAGCAGAAAATGACTGTTCTGATAATGCAGATGCCCTAAAAGAACTGCTGGACCTTCAGCTCTCCCTGGCATCATTCCAGGTGGTGGCTCCTCCACCTTCAATGGTTGATTACAACCAGCCAGAGGAGATAGAGGAGAGTGAGATGGAAGAGGCTTCAGGAAAGAGACAGTCTAGGTGGTCGGATCAGGGCTATAGTTCCAGAGACTCCATTGTAAAGGAGGAGCTTCCACCACCCTCTTTTGATGCTCTGCCCAAGCTCCAAGAAGTTATCTACTTAAACAGTCCGATCTCATCAGGCTTCTGCACGGAGACATTGGAGAGCTGATGTTCGTGGATCATAAGCCGGAGCAAGACAGGATTTCTAATATAGTCTTCCAGTGATGGACTGGAATCCTTGTGTGTGCCACTCTGTACATATTTTTGGAATACCTATAAGTGCTAGTGCAAAACAATGACTAGCTTTGCTTCAGTAGAACATTTGATTGGTGAATCTACTGAAGAAGTGTTTTTGTAATACAAAGCAGTACATTATTTGTTATCAAAGACCGATGAAGCCTCCCTCCTTTCTCATAATCTTACTCATCTGAAAGCCAGGCCTTTAAATTATGACTAATGCAACTGGCAACTGCTATTGCTGTTTATTACCAGAAATGGAAGTTATATTAATCACCTCTTTGTAGCTTGAGGTACTTTTACAGGCAAGAAATGACATATCTTAGGATGGAGGAAATATGTACAATGTCCACAGAAACAAAAAAAATATTGGAAGATAATTTAATGTGACATGACATATGGACATATACTTCTGGACATAGAGATATCTATAAACTGTACATGTTTACATTAAATATACAGGTTTGTTTCTGGTAGATGGGTATAGTACACTTGGAGTGTCTCATTTTCTATCACAGGGAACCTACAAGTTTTCATTCTTCAGAACATGTATTTCATTCTCTGTAAATGAGCTTTACATTTTCATGTAAATAAAACGTGAAAAGAGGTCATCTCTCTTCGTGGAAGGTCTTACAGGGGCTTGGAAAATACACCAATCATCCATAACATAAAAACACCGGCCAAATTTCCACTAAAATAGCTCTAAGTGTAGTGCACTGTGTGTTCTGACACCTTTCTATCACAGCCAGCATTAACATTCTGAGCTACTGTAGCTATTTCATGGGGTCGAACCAGAGTGACCCGGTCGCTGGTTCATAGGTTGGCCTTCCTTGGCCCACTTTCGCTAGTTACTGAACACAGCAAACATGGAGAAGCATAAGGATCTGATATCTTAACACGCATAAGAACTATTAACCCTGTTCCAGGTTTCAAATTTGGCCCATTTTAGCAGTTCATTTTCAACACCAAGTACAAAAAAAAACCCTAAAAACAGAATTGGAAAAAAAAATGGTGTCATTTTAAGCCCTTGTGGCAGACTCAGTAAAAGATATGAAGGTCTATGCGTGGCAGATAAGAACGGGAACATTTCATGTGGCCACAATTTTTCATACACACACACACACACACACACGCATTTAAGCATTTAATAAATTAGCATTTGAATCATGTTCATATTGCACGGTGAGGCACAAAATCCCATTGTTGTTAATGCACTGTTGGCCTGCATATTTGACTCCCTCACCCTCTCCTTCTTTAATCTGAAAGTGTGAATGATGGCAGAGTTAAGAATTTGCAATGGTTGTCTACTTGACAATCACTCCGTGACAATCACTATCACAACCAAACCTTTAATCTTCAAAATAGAAAGTGGAGAGGGAAAAAGATTCCTCGGTTCAAACAAAAAAAGGATTTATTCGACTGGAGCGTTTCAGTTGGTCCGTTCTTCATTGCATAAATAGTTTTATGACAGTGACTCTTACCATAACTCAGCTGGAACTGTACTAGCCAAGCAAGTTTTGAAAGCACCTTGATTGTACAAGATCGTTAGATAAGTGCAAGTATGTGTAACTGAAAAGAGTTACGTAAGGAGGGGTTTCCCATTCGAGCGAGATTTGCTTACTCTTCTTTCCTTAGCCCTACTTTTGCTTCCTGTGATTGACCTCCCATGCTACAGCTTGAACCTACACTCTTTATTTGAGTTCAGTCTAAGACAATATTTTTGCATGCACAGGCAAATGTATAAATACCTACTATCCACTGATTCGCGTCCCTGCACACAAAGCTCTATATCTGTAGTAGCCTAATCAGGGCTCGCTTGCCTAGACAAATGACATATCGGAAAGAGAACAGATAAATAAATTGGCTCAGGACTTGAAAAATGAGCAGGAGGATCATGTGAAGAGAGGTAGCCTAGTTCTGGGTAGAGACTGATGAGACGCCACTGCAGCAACACAGTGCATCAAGGCCACTCTCATAAAAGCATCCCTTCGACAGATGAATCTTTTTTCACATAGGTAGTGCTTATTCACAATGGATCAGTGTTAACCACTAAAGATGATCACAAGCCCGTATCGTACACCTACATAATTGTGAATGAACCCGTTTTGTTCATTCACAAGTACCACCCTTCTCATTCCCTTCGTATCAGAATAGAGTAAACGATACAAGACGGTCACTATCTGAAACATACACTGAGTCTAGAGCAGGGCATAGTGTCTATTTACGCCTTTAACAAGTGCATTTTAAAAAAAGACATCCACAGACAGTGCGCCTTATACGCCAACGACTGGGAGACGTTACCTCACATTTAGTTTAAAAATGTTGCCAGATATCCACGAAATGTTTCAATATAGGCCAAGAAAATAAAGCACTAGCTTTTCCAAACTGCACGTCTGTAACATCCCATGAATTAAGTTCTCACACCATTAATTAAAGTGCCTCACAATACAAGTGCAAATCAAACTAAAGCAACGACGAGTCACGCATCACTAATGACCAAAGGTGGCTCACGACCACAGCCGTGAAGGTGAACTGGCTAGTTCTTTTGGGGAGGGACTGTTTGTGAATGTAAGGCATGAGGGTGGGATGGATGGGGGCACTGGCACAGAAAGTAAGGGGGGCTGAATGGGATGAGCAGGGTCCGTGGCAGCATTTCACAAAAAAACATGGCAGTAATGTCTTGTCCGGCTTTGTTTTAAGCTCTGCTTGTATCACAGCTTAATGTTAACTATACACTGGAAGTCAGTTAATGCAAGCAGGACTAGCAGCTTTCAATACCCTCCTCCTCCCTACTAGCATCAGTTGTTTCACGCTGCTGTAAAGTAGTGCTGTAAAACAGTCAAGGGTGGACTGTTATGTCTTCATATTTGATTTTCTTTTGCCTGCTTCTCTTCTGATAATATAGTACAGTCTGTTCCATAGCTACAACAGAGCTGCCATAGATTTAGAATCAGTCTAATCGCTGAAACAAATCTTTATCAGCTTTACTGGCTTTTATTTTTCCATTTTCTGCATGGAAATTGCCACTTTCTGCCATTTGTCAAAGCTGCTCTTAAAGGGACAGGGCGGATGTTGAGAGTAGGGGGGATACAAAGAGAGGAAAGGCTCGAGATCTAGTGGGCCACAGCACTGCAGAGTTTAGTGTCCATAGCTGATTAAGCTCAGCAACTCGACTGATTTCTTAGACGTAGATTGCCCATGGACTAATGGTGCTTTTCCACTCACACAAGGAACCGCGCCATTCCACAAACTAATGATTTTCCATTATAAAGTGACTCATACTCTAGCCATACACTCTAGCCATGGAGCTTCTAGATTGCAGGGCCAAAATCAGTCCACAACCAAGCTTTTAGATTGGTAAAAAAAAACAAACAATGGAGATACAAATTAACAACTGGAATCTCTTTGGCTAAAGATGAATCCTCAGCATCCTGTTCCCAACACAGTCAGCACATGTCCAATACAACAATCTCGCCTCTCTATTATCTATTATCTCGCCTCTCTATTATTTAAAGGAAAACCTCTGCAGGGTTTTGGCCCACCAGGATCTGAGTCTGAAGCCTATGATGGAGGTGGATGAGGTGGGGTAGGGTGGGGTGGGGTGAGGTGGATGAGGAATGGGGTGTGGTGGGCAGGGCTGTTCTTCACTGGCACCATGTGTCGTTTGGTTGTAGCACCTGTCGGAGATGTTGGAGCACGACGTCCTCCGTAAGGCTACTGATGCTGAGGGGCCTCTGAAGAGGACCGGAGGAGTCCTTGCGTGCCTCTAAGGCTGCGTGCTGACGGCCAGCGTGTTGACGTATCCGTGCGGGCCCATGTCGTTCTCCGAGACGCAGTGCGAGACCTGGGCCGCGTGGCCCGCTAGCCGCCGCGCGCTGCGCGCCTGCACGCACTGCTCCACGAGCTCGAGGCACGCGCAGGCCAGGAAGAAACCGTTCTTGAAGAGGAAGAGCGAGGTGGGCGCGCCGTGCAGTAGCACGAGAGCGCAGCGGACCGCCAGGAGCGGCGCGTTCACCAGCGCGCCCGTCAGGAAGCGCGCCCACGCCCAGCGGCAGCGCGCGCGCGTGGCCGTCAGCTCGTACAGCCAGACAACGGGCACGGCCAGCGCCACCACGTGCGCAGCCACCACCGCGTACTTCACGTAGAGCGCGTCTGCTGGCAGTTCGCCCTTCACGAGCGCCTCCACGAGCGTAAAGCTGTCCAGTACGTCCATGCACGTGGCCATGAAGCAGCCGCGGGAGTGGTGGCGCGTGGCTCCGTTCGGGTCCTCCGCCACCGAGTTGATGAGGCAGAAGAGCAGCGGCACGGCGAGTAGTACGGCCAGCTCAAACCCCGTCACCCCGAGCGGCACGCGCTGCGCGATCAGCTCCAGGATGGACGTCTCGAGGATCAGCACGACCTTGGGTGCGCACGCAATCACGTAGATGAGCCACGCGAGGTAGGCAAAGGCGAACTCGCCCAGGCGGCATCCGAAAAGCGAGCCCTTCTGTCGGAAGCCGCACGCACGCTCGCGTTTGCTGCGGCTGTTCTTGGCGAAGAAAATGGCCCACCCGGAGAGGACCACCAGGTCCGTGGCGATCCAGGAGCACCAGTATAGGTCCGTGAAGGCAATGAGGTAGTAGTCCAGCGCGGCTCCCTGCGCGGCTAGCAGCGCGAAGCACAGCGCCTTGTACAGCACGCTTCTGCGCGAGCTCGGCACGAAGAGCGGCGCGGACGGCGCGATCTCGCCCGAGGACGTCATGGTGCACGAGGCGGCGGATGGGGCGGCGGGGGCTGAGGATGATGAGGGGACCAGCGGCTGGGTGCTGCCCCCCTCCAGGGTTGCGCTGCCCGTGCTGGTCTGGGTGGGCCTGCGGAGGAACAGCTGGCCGTGCTCTGGAGCCGAGGACGCGGGGGAATCCGGGAACACCGCCGGGGCGCGGGGACAGCTGGCCGGACCGTTTCTCACGACATGCGCGATCATTGTAGCCGCGCCTCGCGTGTTTTGTCTGCCGCCGTGTGCTGACAGGCGCTCCGAGGAGGGAGGGGAAGAGGATAGAGAGGGGAGAGGGCGGGGGGGGGGGGCTAAGTCCCGTTATGGAGCACGGAGCTCTTTGGAACGGAGTGGGAGAAGGATATATTAATTAATTAATTAATTAATTAATAAATAAATAGATAGATAGATAGATAGGAAGGATAGATAGATAGATAGATGTAGAGAGAGAGGTGGACAGATAAATAGATATGTATAGAACAATAGGTATCGATCTGTACTGTCTTTCATTTATAGGAATAGAGAGAGAAAGAGAGAGAGAGAGAGAGAGAGAATCGTTAGGTTGAAGTAAACCTTTGCATAAAAATAAAAAAACATTTTCTGCGTTTCTCCTCATGTACCTCTTTTCTTAAAGGAGAACTGCATTAAAACAGTGTTATTAAATACGGTTCTCCACTAGGAGTGTTTTGTTTTTATTTCCCAGTGTGTGTGGAGAGATGAGTCTTTGGTCCACTGAGCCTCACAGTCGCTCTGTCTCTGAAGATACTACCTGCTGCAAGAAGACTAATAATCTATAATCTAAGTACATGTATTTCTTTATTATTTATTCACTGTTTGCTGGTGAGCCACAGATGACATTTCAAGTGTGTATAAGTAAGCAATGAAAGCACAGAACACAAAGTGTGGGCAGTTTTCATTTTTCAGGGGAAGTCTAGGCAGATTCAGCCAGGAAAATACAAAACAAGAGTTACTTTGAATTAACCATTGTAATTGTTATATTACATCAGCCTATAGAATAAATGTTACATTTCTTTATAATGCCAAGTCTGGTGGACTGAGCTTGTTTGCCCATTTTATAAATGCTCATGTATGGAACACATTAGATACCACAATTTGTCGAGATTTCCCTTTTTATCTTTGTTATAAAAGGTTCATGTTGTGTTATTGGTAGGACTATAATAGAAACGTAATGACAACCACATCTAAAACAACTCATTATTTGAATACATTCAAATAAATAACCCATAATATCAAGCAAAAAAAAAAAAGGTTCCTGACATTTTAAAATCACTGCATGAAAAGCTGCAATATGATTCACAGTGACTTTTAGAAAGGATTGCATTATAATTTCAAGGCATTTTCATGTTGTTTGTAGTAATTACTGCCTACTGCACACTAATGTGATGTGGTCCAGGAAAGAAAGAAGCCTGAGTGACTCCTACTTCAGTATCATTACCACATCATTTCTCTATGCTATGCTAACTGAGAATAGCCAGAACACTACTAAACTTGAGATGCAAAATATATACCCTCCTCAATCCAAAGTCTCCCTTTGAAGATCACAAACTCCATTACTTCATGTTATGAAAATGTTTTTATTTTGTGAGGACAAATGTACAAGATAAAGTATGATACTTTGATAATAAACTTTAATTTTCAAGTTATGTTGGATGGTTCTGGACCATAGAAAACAAGCACATTTCAGTATAAACATATGCATTTCAACCAAGTTCAACAAGAACCGAATAACAACTGGGTTTTTGTGGATTGGCTACTGACAGCCGAGCTTAATATGCAATACTGAAGCAAACAGAAATCTACAATTAATAGACGGTTAAAGTGATGAAACACTCAGCTTCGTATTTGTATGCATTTAAGTCTGCTTTCGGGAGTCCAATTTCACAAAGGTATCGCTACACGCAGTTCTTAGGAGAGACTTGCCATTTGATACCACAGGTGCGGCTGAACCTGTACAGTTCAGGTAGGTTAAAAACTGACCTCCAGGCCAATTGAAGAGAGAGAGAGAGAGAGAGAGAGAGAGGGAGAGGGGGGGGGGGGAGCGCAAGAGAGAGAGAGCGCGAGAGAGAATGTTCAGTGACATGAATTGTCTTTATGAACGTTAAGAGTGCATGTGTGCATTTGACATCAAGGAAGCTCACCTCCACCACCCACCCTATCAAAGTCAGTGCATGAGAAGAGAGTAGAATATTCCATTAAGCATCACAGCCACCACCAGTTACAGTGAAGTCTTACAGAGTTGCTGTATGCTCAGGATCCTGTTTTAAGCAGGACCATACCTGGGTAGATGCTAAGTCAAACCTATAATTCAGAATAAAACCGTTAAGATTTAATAGCGATAATCCAATTTTTTTAAATGTATAACTTAGTGTCTTTTTGTAACTTTTACATTTTTGCAAATTGTTTGTGTTTTTCTTTAGTACATAAAGTGGACACAGACAGACTCACAAAACGTAGGAGGTTTTCTAGAAAAGGTTTTAGCACAAGCGCACAGACCTGTTTTTCTCTTTTTTTCCTTTTTTTTTTCTCTTCTCTTTTTTTTTTTTATAGATTTCATTTCACTTTGAACTGAATTCATTTTAATGGCCTGCTGAAAGGCACTGCCACAACACGGGGGGAAAAGACGCTACTGCCCATCACTCACACAAGACAGTCCAGTCTAGTTTCTAGTAAGGGGGGGGGGGGGGGGGGGAAAAAACTAATTCTTCGGTGCAGGGAAGATTAGTGAGGGAGAGAGGAAAGGTATTAATAGAGGGGTGCTATAGGTAGAGCTCATAGTAATCGTCCAGCTCTTCGTGAAACAAGTCCCACTCGTCTTCGGAGTCGGTGACGTCGTCGTCGGTTCCCGCGGCCAGAAGCATGAGTAGCATCTCGCTCAGCTCAAACGTCACCATCTCCTCGTCATCGTTTTCCAAGGAGTCGCTGCTCTCCCGCTCGTCAAAGAGATCCCAGAGCGGCGTACGCCTCGAATTCTGAAAAGCATGTGCACGTCAGTACAGGTGTTTACGTTTTAATGGAATAAACGATTAAGCCAGAAAACTGCATACATAAAAGTATGTTATACAGATTAACAACAGCACATTCAGGGCAAGCAACATCACACACCGGTCATTTTCAAAATTCAGAGGAAAACCCTTTGTGCCCATGTTCAGCTTTTTTGGTATAAATTAGTGTTTATGGAAAGGCTTGAAAAGAAGTCACTGACTGGCTTAAAAATTGCAGTAAGTTACACAGGTCAACCAAAACTTTTTTTTGTAATCAACAGAAACCACAACACACCACGACTGTTTTTCATGCTGATTTCAGATCAGATTTCAGTTTTCTTCAGTCACATCAACTTTCTGAATTATGAGTAATATTTCCAATAGACTTGCATGCGATTTTTATTGAACCATAGGCAAGAATTAAGAAGCTGTCAATATTTTCGGTGTGAAGTCAGACAGGCCACACTGTGGCTTAGATATTAGGGTCAGTCAGCTACCACTGTTTCTTGAAAAACACTTAGCATATGATTATTATAGGCTAATTATACCAACCATCATGCAATATAGAACTAGCTTCATCACAAAAACTGTACATGCTGGAAAAACTAAACACAGGTTTGAAATCAGCATATAAAAAAAACACTACAAAACCCACATAAACGTTACTCTGATTATTTTGACTTGTTATGATAGGTATAGGTTATTTGATGTCTATAGGACAGCAGTAACACATCCAGTTACACATGCAACACAGTTTGTTATTTTAAGATGTTTTCTGAATTTGGTACATTGCCTTGGATATTGCGCACTGTTCACATTATAGAAATCATAAGCATTCTCTTCAGAGAGGAAATCATGAGGAAAGAAGCACTTGGGCAGTTTAAATTAAAAGTCAGCCTATGAAAAGTGAGTGCTTACCCTGTTCCTCCCATTGGAGCCCGTTTGCCTTCGCTGAGATTGGGACTGCGTCTGAGGCTGGGCCTCTTCCAGACGCCCATCTGGAAACGCATGCTTGTAGAAGCAGTTGGCTCCAAACGGACAGGTTCCACGACCTTCATCAAAATATCGGCATGGTTTACTCCTGGAGACAAATATGAAGAAAACATAATTGATCACCAAAATGTGAAATTCAGACACTTATACACAAAGGGATACTGTTGTCTGTGTGTTACTCATAACCAGACAAGCTACTCTCAACCAGCAATCTGTTTGTACCCCATGCCATCCTTGTATTTCTGGATGAGATTCTGCTTTTCCTCTTTGTCTTCCACCCAATATTCACTTGGGATGACAAAGTTGGACGTGATGCGACACTCTGGGCAGGACCTGGCCAAAAATAAAATTAAAAATTAGATTTCTTTTGCTGAGGCCGAGGACACAAAGAGTATTAACTAACAATAAACATGTTAGTTATACATACATCAGCAAAATATGTTTTTTTTGCTTGGACTTACTTTATGATCTTGCTCTCGAACTGCTTGGCACTCCTCCACTTGCGGATGCACTTGAGGCAGTAGCAGTGGCTGCAGTTGGACAGGATGCCGAATCGGCGCTCGCTGGGGTTGGCCTTCTCAAACACCACCTCCATGCAAACACCACACATCATGTCCTTACTGCGCTGAATGGCGAATGAAATCTCCATGTCTTTCTCATGGGCTTCGATGCACGCCTGCCATCCACAAAAAAACATCAGAGATACACAAACCTGTTTACACCCTGGTTACCCTGGCAACATCAACTTTTACATGAAAACAGAACATAGTTAAAACAGTGTTTTTAACCATTGCTTTTTTTTTTAACCGTCACATTATTTTATAGTGGTCCCGTTGCTTAAATATACTCAAATGATGGACAAGTACTTGACCATTAATCAAGTTATTACTATTTAAACTTTGCAAATGGCCATCATCACTGGAGAAAAATCTCAAAAACATGCTTCTTATTGTCTGAAAGGGACAAAATCTCCCAGCCGTGTGTATTGTCGTGGGTTATCCACTGTAACGTTAAGTTTAAATCAGTAACTACCAGGAATTACAAAATGATATTCATGCTTTTGAATAGATCACTGGTTTTTCAGCACTGATGCATGTTATTTAAATTCTCCATCAGTCTCCCATTGAGGGGCAGCAGAACATAGTAATCAATATGGATGCTGCAAGAAAAAGGTCACAGACAGGCTTCATGAAGCCTGGTCACATTCTGGTCTTTTCTGCAGACTATTTTATGCCATTGCACACCATTTATGCCACCACTGTAGAGAGGATTAAAGACACTATTCCCAAATTGTGGCAGCGAGGCACAGTTTCAGAAGTGTGTCAGGTGTCTTCAGTGGGGAGCTGTTTAAAAGTGGATAATGAAAATAGCCCAGAAGCCACTGGGTAATATCTGCACCTCCAGTGTTTTGACTAGAGTTAAGCCAGCTTTAAGCAAAACACAGTCAAAACTAGCTACACACAATGTACAGATATAATACACTTTGGTTGACACTGAGAAAAACACAGCAGAGAATAGCTTCTGGAACAAGGCACCAAAAGAAATCAGAAAAATAAAACGTGTCCTGTATACACCACACAGTGTATACACCACACCCCCACACCCCCACTCACTCTTATATGCTGAGAGCGCTGAGAGGTGTCGGACGGATGCAGCACCTGCAGACCACACATATCACACGCGTCGCCGTGGAGATAGGCACAGTTGAGGCCGTAGCGGCACTCGCCCACGGCAGCATATGGGCACAGCTGCTTCTTCAGCTCCTTGTCGGCTTGTTCCTTCTCATACTCGTCTTCAATGAGAGGTCCAGGACCTTCCACAAACACAGTGTCTGCTGAGGGAAAAGAAGCAAAGGTGGTGGGTGTCTAGGGGGTGGATGAGGAATACAGCAGTGAAACATTACAGCTATGCATGTTGCAAAATTCATAATAAAATTTTAAACACATTGCTTGGCTTCATACATTGATTTCATCAAAAGCTGAATAACGCTCTGCGACACAGTTGTACTAAATAACACTGAGCTACATTACAAAGTTAAAATACTAGCTTATTTAAGAGCAAATTATAAGGATGTGTTTAACAATCAAATTGCTAAATTAATACCAGTTCCTGACAGGTCAGTACTGAAAAATGGATAATCTCCTGGACAAACCATGTGGCTATTGGTATTTACACCAATGCATTCTAATATAGTGGCCACGTTTAAATGGCTGAAGTTATACTGGCTACTAAGAGAGAGGGGAGCTAGACAGACATTTATCGACCTCAACCCTGATTGCTCTTCCCTCTTATTATATACAAGAAATTTCAGTAAACATTGTCATTTTAGATCTACAAAAAAAAGATTACACCAGTATCAAGATTGCAAACAGCAAAATCCTAATCATACCCATCCCTAACAAATAATGTGTTAAGTGCAGCCTGTGGATCAGGAGGTTTATTAAATCGATGGGCAAGCAAAATAATTTAATGGACCAAGGATGGGAGGGGTAGTGAGCGGAGATGTGTGGTGCCACACAGAAACACTCGGCACTGCTATCATTTTAATAAACTGGACATTTTAAAGATATCCACATGACTAAGCATGTTAATCCCATACAGCTAACAGACCTGCATACCTCCAGCCCACAATGAGTAATATTTTTCTGCAGTTTCATTATCACTTCAGTTTGTGCAAATGAGGTGGTGCGAGAACAGAAACTGGCAACTGATTTACATTTAAAGAATCCTTGCAAAAGGAGTGCTTCAAAAACATTCAGAAGCATTTCAGATTGTAGAGCTTTCTCCTGAGCATAGTCTCTCCTTCTATGCTGCAGTGACCCGTGTGCTGAGGCCAGGAAGAAAGCAAGACGTGAGCAATACACAGCACAGCATGATTTATTGGAGTTAGGTGGTTATATGCACTGGGGAGCCAGCTTAGAGAAAGGCGACACAGAAATAATCCAAAGAGGAAGACACTGTGTAATTGCAGTGCTTACAAAGACTCCCACTTCGTCCATCTTGATTTTTTCTTAACTACTGGCTTCTTTGTGTGAATTGCTCATTTAAAACTGTATTAATTCTGTCACACCTAGGTGTTGGATTTGGCAGCCTCAAATATATTCATGGTCACATCCATCATTACATATTTACTAGGGCAGAGCTGACCAGTATAGGGCAGGTCATAAAATCCTCTGTATAGCAAAGCTCAATATAAATTAACTACTGCCATAACAAGCACCAACAAAAATCCTGCAAAAGATCACTAAGACTCTAAAATAGTATGACTGCCACATACATTAAAAATGCATTTCAAATGAATATGGATTATATTCTAAACTTGTTCCTACACTGTATATATGCTCCTTAATACAGCAGCGTATTTCACAAAGCAGGATTTTCAGACAGCTCGATTTGGTCTAAGCTTTTTAAGAAACCTTCCCCTTGGTGATATGGTCACCTATAAATCAAAGCTAGTTAGAGTGACCCATCAGTGATTTAATTCTTGATGTGCCACACTCACCCCTCCCACAGTATGGCTGACCAGGCACAAACTCAGCGGCATTGACCCAGTCCACTGCCCCTGAGCCGTGGGGCCTTTCCTGGGCATCAGGCGTGCCACCTGGCCCACTGGGCACAGAGTCAGGGGCACCAGCAAGGGCAAGGGGGGCAGCGGGGAGCGGCGCTGAAGGCATGGGGCCAGAAAGTTGTTCCTCTTGCTTGGCTGGCTTGGTGTGTTCATACCTGTAGAAATTTAAAAGATTTTAGTATAATCCTGACACATACACCTGTTCCTGACAGGAGTACATACACTTATGACAAGAACAAATGTCTTCCAAGTGTTTAAACTTGGACAACTGCAAATTCAGGTGAAAAGCCTGGTAAAAACAAAAAGTATTACATGTGTGCATGCATGCATATATATGGGCTGGGAATGCCAACAATTATTTTATCGCGCGTTAACGCAGGTTTTGAATGTCGGTGCTTTCACCGAAGTAACGCGAGCAGCGGACTGGGACTTTCTTTGAAAGCATTCTTTAGAAATGTTGGCCCATATTGATAGGAGCATCTTGCAGCTGATGGAGATTTGTGGGATGCACATCCAGGGCACGAAGCTCCCGTTCCACCACATCCCAAAGATGCTCTATTGGATTGAGATCTG
>JBBJLR010000133.1:19640550-19655427 GCA_037577145.1 Brachypetersius gabonensis | reverse complement strand
TTCCACCAGCGAGTGGGAGATGATGAATGACACCACACGCGTCTATTCACTGACCATGAACAGGACATTTTTGTTAATGTCTCGCGGGCGAAAACTTAGTTGTAACGCAAGCGTTACTGAATTTGTAACGAGTAAAATATTACTGAAAATTTATTAGTAATGCCTTACAGCAAAAAGTAATATGTTACTGTAATACATTACTTTTGTAACGCATTACTCCCAACACTGATGGTACCTTGCTCAAGGGTGCCTCAGTGGTGCCACGGGCAGTCCTGGGAATCGAGTCCACAACCCAGGACATTCTGATTGCAGGATCAAATCCCTAACCACCAGGGTAGCGATTTGATTACAAGATGACTCAGGTCACTCAAGCTTGTTTTAAATTAATACAAGAATATGAGTCCATCTGAACTTCCCAATTACAATTAAACAACAAAAAAGAACAATGTTACCACCAGGTGCCACTAACACATGTGAATCTTTTTGAAAATCAATTTTCTTTTCACGCAAAATCACTTTCACAATTTCTCCAGCTCTAGGTTCTACCCTTAAGCTGCAGAGTGACCTTTTTAAAGGTTAAGTCATTAAGTTGCTCTAGATTGGATACTGAATTGAACATGGAAATGAAAAATCTACAACGGAAATATCTTTCAACAAGGTTTATTGTTGACATTACTAATAATGTTGATCAAATCAACCCTGCTTGCATTCTCTCATACAAATCCCAAGATATTCAGCCTTAGCTGTGAGCGTTTCTATTCTAAACACACTACAGCCATTTATCAACATCCACAATTTCAGCCACTGCCAACTCTACTTTACATCCTCCTCCAACAAATAGGCTCACAAAAACATGATGACCATCGCACTCATTTTTCTCCCCACTCAGTAAGAGAAATGCTTATAATGTGCAAAAAACAGCACAAACAAGTTAACAGATGTGGACATAAAGTGATGCAAGCTGACAATGACAACTGTGACGGCACTAATGCAATCAACACATCAGATTTCCTTCCTCTTCATACGAAGGCAAAAACATTTCCTTTGAACTTCTCATGTATCTGCACCCCTACTTGTGTATGTAGTGGGGGTGCATGAGAGTGGTGGGTGAGGGGGGGAGGGTAAAGTGTAAATGATGGACTGGTGGAGGCAGCTACTGCAGAATGGCGGAGTGAACTGGGTGAACCCAGCAACAGCAGTTGTGAAGGAACGGGGGGGGGGACATGTTAACACATAGGGTTATGTAATTTCAATGCAGGCTGCAGTGTGCTCTGTCTGGTCCTAAGGGTTTTAAGGAGGTGGGTGGGGGTGGGGGCAGGGGGCTATATGGAGACAAAAGACAAAACAAAGGCAAAATACATCCATAATGAAGTCATGCATAGCTTACATGGCCACTGTTTCTACAGCCCCCTTTAAGACTCCCTCCCACCAGGAAAATAATGAGGGCAGACTCCATATGGGGGACATAAGCTCGACTGCAGCTGAGCAGAGGAATGCCTACCTAACCTGACAACAAAGCCCCGTCAGACATGCAGACGGCGGCACACGACGCAAGCAGACCCAAAACACAACCTCCACTGAGTGGGGGGAGGTGGAGACAGAGAGAGAAAGCTTGAGTGGGCTGACATTATGTGATGCTGTCATAGAGTGAGCCATGGCACACAAAGGCATTCCCTCGCTGCAAAGCTGCTTGCAGCAGTTACTATGGGGATGCACTTGACCGCAGACAGATACGAGGCAAACACTGCCGCCGCTGTCTGGATGGCAGGCTAATTCTCAGACTGCTTCAGAGCGTCGACATCCATCCACTTCACAGTGATTGCTTTCCAGCAGGAAAGACAAACTCCATGCAGGATTTGTGTCTACCCAGTGTGGCAGATAACTCTTCAACACTTGTTGTGTCACTAATAAAGGCTGCCATGCTTTCTTAGCTGTGACTACAGGGGCCGGTTTGGCCATGCATTCCAAGATATGTGATAGGGTTATCTAGAAACAATATAAAAACAATTTTAACTTAAATGGTTTCCTAGGCAACACAAGGCTGTAACTTAAAGCCTTTGGTAAGTATCCAGTAAAGTAAATGTGCAAACCTGTGTAGGTTACCAGTACCAGTCCCTACCAGCAGGCATGGACACTTAACCTCCAAAAGCATGCTGACAGTTGAAAAACCCGTCTCAGATGTCGCAGTCTATGGAGCAACAGTTCACAGAAACCTCCCCACAGGATCATTTCACTCCTGCACACTCGCATGCAGGCCTCACACCGATTACACATAGTACTAGAAGAGGAACAGGTGTTGTTCCCCCGCAATTTACAAAGGATTTAAGCACAATACAAACAATGATAGAAAAGCCCTCTGGGCAGTTATAAGTCAAAACTTGCAGAACTATACAGCTGAAACTGTGTTAGGAACTCAATACAGGGATGTTTGTTTTTCTCAGGATAACAAGAATCTTTTATGCAATGCTGTGAGATGACCAGTGCTAAATGAGGGGACACAAGCATATATATTCTCACATTAACAGAAGAAAACTCAACATTGCTTCAGCTTAACCTCGTTTTATGAACAGTTCACCACATGTCAATGCGCATGTTAGTATCTGCTACTAAAAGCCGGTCTCAAAAGAAAACATGGTTGGGAAACTGCATTGGAAACATCCCCTCTTACCTGCAGCGGTCTCCAAATGCACAGCAGCCTTTTTGAAAGAACTTGCAAATCATGGCTGGCTTGCTGCTGCTACGGTCATGAGAGTATCGACAGTTGTCACCCTCTTTGCAGAGACCATGCATGAAATACCTTTAAAAGAAAGGAAAAGAGAGGAGATGACTGAGAAAACAATGTGTTTACTGCTATATTTTTTTTCATCCATGATAAAATGCACGTGAGTCTGGTAGAGGACTTCAGCCGCTTGTTTTTAAACAAGACAGAAAATGCTTTATGCTTAGAATTTTTAGAATGTTGCATGGATTATTTCTTTAAATTGATACAAAACACGGTGGGTTATTACTCTCGTGATCAGAGAGACATATCACAGTCTTCTGGCAAAGTAGGAACAATGAATACAGCCCATTGTTTGAGAGAATAAATGAGAAGAGGTTTGAAAAAAAACACACCACCACATGCCGTATGTACTTGCTGTTTTTCAGTAAGTCCACTGAATCCATTGTTTTCCAGTGTTATGTGGTACATCAACATCTACAGTGAAACAATAGGGCTCTGCTAGGCTAAACACTTAGTAGTGAGCAAATTTCTGTTTTGTACGAACCGACCGACAATATCTGAGCGTAGGTTGTAATGGTGCTGTGTGAAAGAGAGCACCGTGAGCCGTGTCTGTGTATCGGTTGTAGTCTTGTTTACTCGGAGGCGCTGTTGCTCCAGAGAGTCTGCTGCTATCGGGTTATCACAACAACCCAGCTCCCACCTCCCCCGGACTAAAATCCGTCCCCTCGGCCCCCCGAGCGGCCGAGCCGGGACCTCTCGTTCTCAAAACCCACAGACACCTTCTACCTTTCGAGCGCTGAGACCGACCTGCAGGTAACGTGTTTGGTCCAGCCTCCCGCCGTGCCCGGAGCTGCTGCTGGAGCCGCCGCTGCCTCCGCCATTGCTGTTTATGTTGAAGCCCAGCAGCCGGATGTTCCGGCGAGCCGCTCCGAGAGGAGGCAAGACGAGGCTCTTACCACCAGGGGGCGACACAAGACAATGTCCAGCCTATCACCACCAGGGGGCGAAACAAGACCCTCTGCAGCTCACCACCTCTACAGAGGGACTTAACCACACCTCACCGCCAGTTCCCTCCAGTGTATAATCAGTGTATAGAGAAACGCTAGAGAAAACCCAAAGGGATGGGTGACGCTCTTGATACCAAAGACCTCCATCTCTCTTCCTAAACGATATGAACAAAAGTTTTGGGACACACCTGTTCTAGATCCATTACGTCCAGTTTGAAGACAGCAGCATACTTCCAACTTTGTGGACACAGTTTGGGGTAGAGTGTGTCGGGAGAACATGGAGGAACACATGGTGGACATGGAGGCGGGTGGTGTGAGAGAGGAAGATGCAGAGAAAAGGAAATGGAGACAGAAATCTCCTGTGGTGACCCCAAATCAGTAGCAGCCGAAAGTAGAAGAAGACCCAGGTACAGCCAGTACAGTACAGTACGGGCAGTCTCTTGATGGAGTGAAAATGGAAAATAAGGGTAATCTTGATATCAAAGGACTGCAGCCCTTCTTCAAGTCCAGGTCTGTAAACAAATCAGGGGAGGTTTTTTGAAAGGCGTACAAGTAAAGTAAAGTGGCTCCTTTCCAGCCACGTGTGAAATTCTTTCTCTGCATTTTGTGGACCCAGTTAAGGCCCTCTCCAATTCTGTTCTGATATGACTGTGTCCCAGTGCACAAAACAAGCTCCATAAAGACATGGCTGGATGAGTTTGGTGTGGAAGAACTTGACAGAGTCCTGACCTCAACCTCTGGGATGAACTGTAACTGATATTGTGAGCCAGGCCTTATATTTGGTTTATATGGGTAAACCAAATTATAAATACAATCTGACCTAAATGTGTGTTTGTGTGTGTGTGTGTGTGTGTGTGTGTGTGTGTGTGTGTGTGTGTGTGTGTGTGTGTGTGTGGGGTGGGGTGGGGTGGAATCGCGTTTCAGCATTGTGCTACATCCATGTCTACCATGTCTACAATGAGCCACGTTTCTGTTCCTGCTCTCATATGTTGCATAAAATTGACTTTATTGATACTTTGACTTTAATGTAGTTCTATATTTGTTCACAAAAATAATACAATTGCCTCTCTTAAGTGTATTTACAATAGGATATAATTTCTGTCACAAGTTTTGCTCTTATAAGTTTCATAAAACTAGTTTAAGATAAGATAAACCTTTATTAGTCCCACAAGTGGGAAATGTCCATTGTTACAGTAGAAAATGGACAGTACAAAAGTAAGAGCAGCAAAAACAATAAAAAATAGCCATACACAACAGTATAGTATAGTCGAGCACACTATACAATAATTCAAGGACATCTCATTTATGTGCGTCTAGTAAGTCGGCGGAAGCCATTAAAGTGTTAAATACTGTATTGCATTAAAAATTATTTATATAGTACTTTTTACAGCTGATGTCACAAAGCTGCATTACAGAATCAAGGTCCAAGACCCTCTGAGTAACTTCATGGTTTAAAAAAGAAGTAGACAAGGATGTTATACAATGGGATCATCACGGTGGGACTGTGTGCTGAAAACGTCTGGTATCCCTGCTGCAGTTTGCTGTGTGCCTGAGGTAAGTTTTCCATCACAACTACTCTGTTGCTGTGTTTTGTGGATGTATGTGGCATCCACACACTCTTCCTCAATATGTCGTCACACACCTGTTCAAATATTACCTGTGTCCCCCCATGGCAACAGAAACTCACTGTTTCTCAGTGACTTTTGTTTAAAGAGACCCCAAAGAACCAATTAGTTAAAAGTAATCACAGAAAGCTTCAACGTTTAAAACAGCCAAATGTTTTCACCTCCTCATTGTTTGCTGATAAAGTACAAAGTAAAGAAGCGCTTAGACCTGTTCTGCACTTTGCTTTTTCTGTATCAATGGGGCTTATGTGCCTTCGCAACCCAATAAACTGACACACACACACACACACACACACACACACGGTTATAAAGATTTACTGTCTATTTATTTATTCATTCACTGAGAAGAGCAAGTGTAAGCGAAATGTGTCCAGTGAATTAACTAGCAGGATTTGGGCTGTAATGTGAGTGAAACCGTGTAACTGCCTTATGCTATTCAGTTTGCTAATGTACAGTCATATAAAAAAAAAAAAATCTTGGTCAAATAACGCCATGTTGGTGAAAATAAGTCAGTACATCCCCTACAGCAAACATATCACATAGTCAATCTAATAAATATTGTACCTACCTTAATGCACAATTCTGTTTATTTGCTTGCTGAAGAAAGCAAAACAATCTTTCACTGTTCCGTGTTTTTGACCATAAAAACCACTCTACGGTGATCAGGGATCCGAAACAGCCTGAAAATACCATGGAGATTATAATGCCTTGGTGATTATAAGCTTGTAGTAGGCCTTGATTTGGCCTAAAATAAACATTTCTAAAATCTCACATTAATTCAAAGATGTGCTTTGGTTGAATCAGTTGAATTAAATTCAGTTCAGTCCTGTTCAGTTCATTTCAGTTCAGTTCAAATGAATTCAGTTCAATTCAATTCAACTCAAGGTTCTTGTCATTAAATGTTTACTTGAGTTTACAGTGCCATCGGAGCAAAACATCATTATGCTTCTGTCATGTTGTGCTGGTATGGAGACTTCAGAACAAACAAGGTTTACCCACAGAATGAGGTGCAGGTTCTAGAACACAGAAGTCTGTTCACTCCCAGTAGGACTAAGGCTTGAGGGGGGAGCGCACCTGGCAGCAGTCCGAGTCCGAGCAAGGTTCTCGCAGACCCGTTTTAGGTGAGAGCCTTCTCACTGATTCAGGCCTGTAGAGACAGACTGGAGACACAGAGAGAGAGCTGGTCATCACTGTCTACCGTGCATGCCTCGGGGAAGCCTTAGTCTAGAGGTGTTTCCCCCCGGACTCAGCGTTCCAACTGCCACTTGAAGTGCGGCTGACAGGAGGCAGGTAGAGCTGGACTGGTGAGGCTGAAGTCTCAGTTCCCTTCATCCCACACAAGCTGCAATAAACACATACAGACACAACTAGGGTAGAAGATTGGTGACCACACGCCTTCTCTCCGGACCGACTGGCTTTTAAGCGTGACAGCTTCACTCAGGTTGAAAATATCCAGTACTGTTTACGCTGTGTCAGAGTTTAATGACCATCGGATCAATAGAATTGGTCCACAATAACTTCAAATCTAAAAATGTAATCTTTCCCCATTAAAACAGTTGGAGAAACTATTGTATACCACTATTTTATAATAGTGTCCAGAACCAAAAAAGGGTTCCAATGTTGTTTTGAATCAAAGCATATTTATAGTACTATCAAACCCATTTTAAAAGAGAGATATAGAGCTAATACAACATACACACTGTACAGCTTAAATCAAACAGAAGGTCACACAATCATATGCATGATAAACAATGAAGACTACTGCCCTACACTCATTTGGTACTTCTTCAGCTAAAACATTATATTTAACATTGCCGGTCACAAGGACGATTGTGGTACAACGGTGGTGACGGTGTGATGGTACAAAGAACTAGACCGACCGAGCATGTCAGGCACTTAGTACCCTCCATCAACATTTCCCTTCAATCCTTTAGGCTGAGGATTAAAGGCTGAAGCCCTATGCCTGGTTACCAAATATACACCACCACACATGGACCAAACATTCTGGCGTATTCTGAAAATATTCCACTGCAAATACAGGAACACATTCTCAGTTTGGTCTCTAATCCAGCATTAGTGTGCCGTACGCCTTGTAATGTTTTTCCATTCCACACTTCCAGATCTACTCACGGTAACTAACTGAATTTTATCGCAACTGTCTGGTCTGTTTTCAGCACATTGAGATTTAGCTCATCTAGGCTTAAGCCACAGACGGATAAAAGGTGTAGCATCGATTGGATTGTATAAATAGCCATATCGGACAGTACCTTGGTGCTTTTTTGAGCAAGTGTTTGAGGCACAACAGCTCCCAAAGACTGAGAATGACACCTAGTTGGGTTTTGTTTTTGCTTTTGATGCTAGTAACGACCAGTCTTGAGTGGGTCATTAAAGTTAAGAAAGGTGGTCCTGTCGGGATGCCTCGGGTTTGTCACGGTGGCTTTACATTGAGAAGAAGAGGGCAGATGCAACGCATACCTCATCGACTCAAGCACGTATTCAGTGATTTCGAAAGTAGCAGACAGACCTTGGATAGGACTAATATTGATTATTTCGGAGGTATTGGCTCAAGACATCAAAAAGATGCTCACAGTCAGCAATACGGTCAATTCAACTCAGATGTGGTAAGGATGCTATTGTGTGACTATGTTCCAATCAATAAGCTGATCAATTCATTGCATATCTGTAGCATTTTATCTAGTTCAGTTCCACTCAAAAATGACCCTGACAAAAACCATACACAGTAGTTTCTCCATCACAGAGAACAATTTAACTAAGTTAACCATTTATGCATTAAGATAGTTCTTTGTTTTGTAATTTTTCTTCATAAAAACATTACCTTTTTTAAAGAAACCCTATTTTAAATTTGTGGAACTACGAGCTCAAGTTTGAGGTTCACAGTTTTATTTATTTTCATTGGATCTATTTCAAATGTGATCCATTTCAGACATGCCTGCTTTTAGCTGTTTGTTACACTGAATCCACATTTCGCTCTCACTTTTATTGCAGTCTGGCTGCAGTGGGATCGAGTCCCGAAGGTGCAGTGGGCCATCAGACTGCGCTGGATGTCTGGGTCTCTACACCTGTAACAAAACAATCCAGAATTGTCAACTAAAGGGAGTGTCCCACTCAGCCAGTAGGTCATCCCTAAACATATAAGCATAAAGTATAATAAGCCCAACTGACCAAAAAAGCAATTTCTGTGCTATTTTGAATAATGTCCCTCTCTGAAACAAAACACTTAACATAAAAAGGCAAAAAAATTTATTTTTTTTTCAAAAATTAGAAAGATAATTTTACTCACTTTTGCCATTTCTTCACTTTTGCAATTTCTTCAGCAGTTTTACTGTTTTACATTTTAATTTAAGCATGAAAAACTGAAAACTGCACTGTGAATGACAAACATTGCAAATATTGTTTCTGCCAGTTTAAAACTTATGTTTACAGGGGTAGAAAAACCTTCTTTTAAAGTAAGTTGTTTTGGACATTTTCTATTGGTTCATTCGTAGGGATACTTTCACATAATGTAAAAGGTGTCTGCTGTGTAGGAATACGAAATATTGCTTCATGTTTTTTTGTTGTGGACAGTGATCTTGTGTATTAATGTAACTTTTTTAAATGCTCATTGTTTTTACAGGCAGATTCCAAAACTACCTGGAAAACATCTGAAAACCACACACTGCTCCATCAGAATAATGCAAAACTGATTACGCCCCTCTTTATGTAAACACTTAGACAACTGATCCTAAAATGCAAGGATTTTATTCCTTGTCTCTGCAGTAGTTTCTACCAGCACTAATACTGAAACTCTGGTAATTCCTTGTTGTGTAACTTGTGGCATTAACAGGAAATGTTGCCAAACGTTTTTAGAAAACCTCTTTTTAAGGCTAATTTTTTCTAAAAGAATATGTCATTTTATTTTTGGAAAGAAAGATGTTGAAAAGCGTTTAAGATGTGGTTTGAGGCACTGTTTATTCACATCGCTGGGAAAGTTGTAGGTGGTGAACACAGCTGGCTGTACAGACAACAATATAAGCTTCATGCTTGTTAACGAATACGTGAAAAATCGATTATGTTCCAGAATCTAAAAAAACAAAAGGAAATAAAGAGTTGTTACACACACACACACACACACACACACACACACACACAGTAATCTAGTTAAACGTGTCTTCAAACAGTAGATTAACAACACACATGCCATTTAGTTGATTCCTTGTTAAGATCCATTAAGACATTTTAAGGCAACTTTTAAGTAAAACTAAATAATCATCTTGTGCAGTGAACAGTATGGATCTTCATCACCAGTGTAAGTGTGTTATAAATCCTGTAAAATAAAAAAAAAAGTATAAAGTGTCATCTTTATTTTTTTCATCATGCCAACCACCTTCTGGTGGCGATTCCATCTCGTTTATATTTGTAAGCAAATCCACTTTTTCGATACACAAAGATGGAAATGTTCAACTTTTTTCTTGTATGAGTGAAAACTGGAAGGATTTATCGAACCCCAGACCTCCCAAAAGGCACTGAATATTTAGACATGTCCCATAACAGTATTTCCAGGATTGTGCATTTCCTGAAGATCACCCTCTGTGGTCTTCGCACCATATCCCCTGATGCCTTCTGTAATAATGCAGAACTCCAGGTTCTGAACAACAAACTACAACCAACTGACTGCTATTCCATATTTACCTCTGCTCAGGATCCTCCACCTTTCTGGCAATTATTCTAAGATATAAAGATATCTTTATTAATAACGTAAGATATCTTTATGACTTTGCTGTAGGGAGTCTGAATGCAGCTTCAGTTTACATGAGTGATCTGATGCCTCTTCAAAATGCACCTTTAAAGCACTTCACTTTTGGAGATGGTTCTGAGATGCAAAAATACGAATCTGGTTTTTTTTACCCAGTTCAAGTCATTACAGGAAGTTTTGATATTTTCAAAAGAATGCTCTTGGACCTCAACTGTATACATGTAAAGAAAGTCAGGCTAATCAATCTGTTTTCAGATTAGTGTGTAATCTCAGGTGATGCTTTTGACATCCTCCCTCAACTCCAGTTCCGCAGCAACGTAACCATTGTGGAGACCTGGATGAACAGCTCTGTCATGATCAAGTTAATCCAAAACGTCTGGAAATCACCTGTTGAGGAAGCTGCACCTCGAAATATTACTTACAAAGAAGACACTCCTTATGGGTTTCAGTTCAGTTTAGTTTTAAAATCTTTAGCTTATATTGTGACAATGTTGATTCCTGCCATTTCAATGTTCCCAGAATGTTCCTAATGTTTCCAAAACTTTTCTCTGAAGATGGAAGAACTTGTTTACTCAGTTGATTTTGGTCACTTCTTCTGCACCACTGGGATGAAAACCTGCAGCCCTTTGTGGAAAAGATTGAACACCCCTTGTCTAGGCTTAGACTCTGTTTGAGTCTGGAGTTTGGTCTTAAGACTAAATTGGTTATATGTCCATTTTTTATTTTCATTTTTTTTAATTAAATATTTCATGACTCAGTAGAAGTACTTAAACATGAACAGAACTTCTAATTATAAATCTCTTAAAGAACATTTTAACCTCCTCCTGTAAAATGATCATTTTGGAGACCTATTGGTATATTTTGACAGGATGAACTTATTGATTGAACCTTTTTAACGTGCAATTTCCTTTGCATAATCTTTGTTTTGGCTGTTGGAACCTGTTTTAACTGTTCGGGTAATCTGTTATTGAACTGCCTACTGCACAAATGGTTTAAATTCGTCGTTTGACTATGTCTCCACCTGCTGTTAAATACCTGAAGCACAAGGTTACATATTATGGGGACTCGGATGATCACATGGTTTGTTACTATTGTGATAAGAAATGGTATAAAGGCTTTGCCAATGAAAGGAATAGAAGTGTGTATTTGTGATGTATCAGTACTAGCCATATTGCTTGTAAATTTATGTCTTCCACAGTGTATTAGAACAGATATCACGGATGACGTACTCCTTAGAAGGAAAATATGGCGAACATGGTGTAGTAGGTAACGCCACTAGGTAGCCCAACATTTCTTCATGCAGGAGACCGGCGTTTGAATATTCCCACCATTCTCCATGTAATGTAATCCTTCATTTCTAAGTTTATTAAAAAAAACCCTAAATTTTCATTGCCTTTTATTTTTTCATTCCCTTTATATTTACAGATATACGGGGCAGGATTTCTGAAGTAATTTGAAAAACACCTCTTTAACCATTTGCCATTAGGTATTTATGAGGAAGCATACAGACTTCCTTTCAGTATATGCATATAATTTCCTTCCAATATATGCAATTTATATCTATTTATATATTTAAAGTCATCACAGCCTGGCGATCTTCAACAATATTTCTTGTCATTTCAAGTCGTCTTCAGGAATACTTCTCCAGGCTTCTTGAATGACATTCCAAAGCTCTTTAGAGGAGGTTACAAGCCTTTTGTTCTGTTCTCTGCCAAGATGATCCCACACTGGGATTGCACTGGAATTAGTTGCAGAGGCCCATCCATTATTGAATCGGTAAACGGATGAACTGAAGGGCTCAGATACTGTGACAGATCTCTGCTGGATTTTTTCCTATTTCTTAATGATGTGGCTCAGACAGAATTTACCAGCTGCAGATAGTTTTTTTAATTGGATCTGCCACTACTTCTTTTGTCTTTAGGAGTCACCTTGTTTGTGCAAAACTACTGTCAAATTGCCTAAAGAAATGGGAACAAACGTTTTACTGCGACAGGCTGCAAAGTGCCTTAAGATACAAGGTTACAATATTTACTTTACGCCAACAATTATTTTATCGAGCATCAACACATTTATTATAAGTATTATTTTGAAAGGTAGCTTCTTTGTTGTGCTGGACCACTTCACCTTACTCGGGGTCACTTGCTACTGAACATAGACTGTTTATGAGGCTCCCTAATAAAAACTTTCTGCTGGTACCTGTTCAGAAAAAAAAAAGAAAACAGGTTTATAAATGTTGTTGCTCGGAAGGCATTTTTACATATGTATAAAAAAATACATAAAACGTTAATGCCCTGGCAAATAACTTTGATTTCATATTTGATTTGAATACATTAATGTTTAAGTTGCGGTTTAGAAGAAATAGTTTAACTCCAACTGTGTAAATGTCTTAAAGGGAACACTGCTGTTTTTTAAAAGGGTTTTCAAACCAAATGTTAATGCATTTTTGTTTATATAGCAGTACTTTAAAAATAAAAGTGCGCAATACACTACTTCATTATTGAATTGTGCGTGTAACAATTCGATTAATCGTGATAAAAATTCAGATATATTTGATGGTTATCCATGGTACTACATTGACCATGAGCCACTGCTGTCTGACGCAGGCGCTGTGAGGTTTTACCCCCTCCCTCCCTGTTTCATGTAAGATGGTGGTGAAGAGGTGCAGCCGCTCTACATGCTCATAGAGCCTAGCTGAACGGCTTTTTCAGTCTAGGGCGGAAAATTATCCAAGTAAAGCATAAAATCGGGCTCCCAATACATCGGGGGTCAGAAATCTTTCTCACCTCCACGCCCCACCAGCTGTGTTTAAGTCCAGAGAGAAGCAAATTTAGGCTGGGTGAGTACCCCGGAGGCTCTTCCAGCAGAAGCTCGTCTGAACCGCCGGAGGAAAATGAGGAGAAAAAGTTTGTGGTGTACTTTTGTGTAGCCGTTAAAGTGAAAACCAGACTGGACAAGCACCCTCTCCCTCTCAGCTGCTTGTGTGAGTTGTGTGCGGAAATGGGAGTGTATTTCAGGGTGGTTTTTGAGTCTGGAAGAGTGTTGGGCCTCGTCTCTGAAATAATGACGAGCTCATACTCTGTTAGCATTCTTGCTAGCTTGTTTGGTGCCTCGGCTGCTTTGTTCAAGTATATGGCTTCCAGTTGTGCACTTTTTGGCTCGTATTTTACAATATGGCACTTATAGAGAAGTAAATATGTCTGCATGTGTGTTGTTGATGTCAGACACTTTATTAGACGTAGCTATCAGCTATACCCAGAACAGTTAGCTTAGCGCCTCTAGCTCTCACCTACACTTCTCAATTAACCGGCTGGTGAGTCCTGTGTTGGACACAAGACACCTGTGAGTGTATTTAAAACTTGACAGATAAACTGTGGTCATGTTTTGTCTTTATTAGTCCTTATGACTTGCTCCCTGCTTTCTAAAATCTAGCAAGCCTCCCGGCTAGGCTAGCTCTTCCCCGCCCATTGCTTGTGAAGCTAAGTGGCTAAAGAGCAACACTACTGTAACATTTCCCTCTCAAAATAGAATCAGAAGATAGATGAACGTTTCATAGTATAACTCTATTAACTGTGAGTCAGGACTGATCACGAGTGGTAGTGAAGATTGTCTTGCCTTGCTGTGTCTACCCAGCCCTATCGTTAGATGTCACACGAAATCTTTCTATCCTTTAATCTTTCAGAGTTCTTTTTTATTATTTGGAATGCATCACCCTCTCTTACACTTGAAAATCATTTGGCTTGCTTTTTTTCAGGCTGTCAGAGTGATTCTGTAAGCCAGAGAGAAACAGAAATTCGTTATTAAAGTTGTATTTGCACCATACATCCAATATCAGTCATAACAGCACATGATGTGTGAGATAAACTAAGCAGTCTTATGTGGGATGGGACAGCTGGTGGCCCATCAGAAGGTCGTGGTGTTTGAATCCCAGGACGGCTAGTGGCACCACTGAGGTAAACTTGAGCAAGGTGCTGTCCCCACACACTGCTCTTCAGGGCTGTGTTTTTGGCTGCCTGCTGCTTCACTTGGTGAATAGCTTGAATGCAGAAAAAGAATTTCACACTGTGTGCTGTGGTGTGTTCACATATGACAAATGAACACTTTACACACTCTGTATAATAGTCCTGTAATATTCTCAGTGTTTGGGTAAAGCATTGATACTAAATACCTTGTTCATATTCCCTGTCCTTGCTGTTTGTGAACAGAGCACTTTTTTGCTGGTTGTTTCTCAGTCAGTATTAGGATAAAATTAGCATAGTTTGTGTATAAAGAATACATATTCCTTTTTAGCTATTTAATTCATTGTTAACCTCTGTGCTTACATCTTGCTTTTAAACATAAAAGTTCTTATTGGTGAAATGAGAGTATTTATTTATGTACAAATTGCATTCAGATCCTTTCAGACAGTCGTTCGGTTACTCACTTTAGCAGCAGGGCTTATCTCTGTTTTCCTGTTGCATCGCAATATGAGATAATCGGTTATTTCATTCGCCTTTCTTCGAAGATCACAGGATGATAGAGCATGCATTCTTTCCGGCTGTATCACACTCCTTGATGGTAGGATTCTACTTTCTGAATGGTTAATCATAACATCAAGGCCTATTGGAGCACAGCAGCTCACCAAAAATTAAGGAAATGTTTCTCAGATGTGTGCCACTTGCAGTGGAAATATGTGTGAATGTAAGTGAAGTGAGTGAAGTGATCATTCGGTCATACATGAACACACCACAGCACACAGTGTGAACAGCACGAAATTCTTCCTCTGCATTTAAC
>JBBJLR010000133.1:19609116-19640450 GCA_037577145.1 Brachypetersius gabonensis | reverse complement strand
GTTATCAGCAAATCCAAAGCAGAAAAACATTAACACTATAAAGGCTAAGTTTTTCTTACTTATCGCATGTGATATCGTCATCGCAACACTCAACATTATCGCATGTTTTCCTATCGTGCAGCCCTACTTAATGGAAACACCTCTGTTTACTATATTGAATCTGTCCTGTTCCTCCTTAATATGTAAAAAATCATTTTGGAAAAAAAAAAAACAGTGATGTCAGCTCAAAAATTCACACCCATTTTTTGCTAAATTTGTTCAAGATGAAAACCGCTTCATCACTACACACAACTGTGTTATTTGGTCTGCCAGAGGTTTTTCCTAAACGTTGCCATAAACAATGTAAAACAGAGATTAGATGAAAATCTGTGAATATATAGACTAAACTGACAGTTGAAGATTTGACCATTGCTGGTTTGGTAGAGTTCTAGAGAATCATGAACGCTTAACTTCAAAAGTGGTGGTAAATTGCTTCTTCCTTATTTTACATGAAAAAGTTTGCTGAACAGCACAGGAACATCTTTAAAAATAACAAATTTTTCCTTTTCAAAAGGTTTCCGCTTATATTTTCTTAGCCCCAGGAACTCTATGTGGGTCTTTTGTAGAGCAGCACTTTATTTTTAGGGAACAGCTCCATGGGGGTTGGTGGAGAAAAATGTTTTGATGGCTCGTATTCAACATCCCAGCGAGCTTTGATAGAAAAATTCACACTTGCTCCATTGCCTCAGGGCATGAGTGATTTTCATCATTGCGTGCTCTGCAGCTGTCTGGGGGAAGCGGCAGAGGAACCAAATACTCCCAACAATTTGTCTCCCTTCTCTTTTCATCATAAACACCCCTCTCCTGTACACTGATCAATAAGGGACATTCCCTCTGTGTTCACTGTACATGCAAGAAGGCTTAAGTGCCCCAAAGCTTAACTTAGACCACTGAAGCACACAAGGCTCCTGTTAAGCAAATATCAAATATCCTTGGGTTTAGATCTGGTTCTTTGCATGCCCAGCATGTTATTGCTAAGTAACATTATCCTCCATGGATATCTGATGAAGTTAAAGGGGTTTTGCCCTTGCTAAACCTGCTACAAAGGTGCAACTTTGCAAAATTGTATTTTATTCTGTGAATACAAAGTTACTTCAAGTTACTTCAAAGCTGCCTCATTTTGTTTAAAACATGAATGCTGTTATTGGCCACCTGGTACATTGCTAATCAGATTAGCCTGCAGGATATTTCACCTGTACTGCTCTTCAGTTGTACACACACACTTTTTCAAAGAGCTCTTGTAGTTATAGAATCTGCATTGTTGAAACCACTGGTCTGATGGTATGTAGTTTTGGGATGTAATCACTGGAAATATCCAGTTACATTTTGGTACAAAAGAAAGCAAGATTCACTAGTTTGCTTGGGTTTTTCAGCAGTGCTTTCCAGCTGCTTTTCCTTAATTTTGACCAGGTGGCCACTGTGGATGTAACAATGGGACCAGTAGATCATTCAGGGTTTGAGGTTGGCAACGCTCACTGTGCATGTTCAAGAAAGTAAAACTGAAAACAGTTAAAGGTTCTCACAGCATTTAGATTGATATTTTAATTAAGAAAATTACTGAAAATTACTATATTTAATTGATACAATAATTGAAGAAATTGGAGTTTGCAGAGAGGGAAGAGGGTAATGTATGTCATGAATATGTGGGACTAGATCATTGATTAGAATTAGAAACACTATACATCATGCAGATAGATCAAATATAATTCATAGAATCAACAGTGCCTTTTCACTTGTTCACAATGCATACTCTTTCATTTTAGCAAAGCAGTAATATTTTGATACGTTGTTACACCCCTAGTGGCCACACTGGATGTGATTCCTCCATTTCGATATTTTATCATAGGACTGAGGAATTTCAGTAGTGTTCAGACGACAATAGGGTTGCGGCTCCTGACACACAGCCTACAGCTTGTGCCTTATGCAGGGAAAACCCTGTTAGTTTTGAACAGGTATTGATGCAGTGAGAGGTGGTGTAACGCTGTAATTGTTCTGCTCTAGCCGTATCCAGAGGACCCAGCCGTGTACAAGCCACTGTCTCAGGAGGAGCTGCAGAGGATAAAGAACGAGAAGAAGCAGAAGCAGAATGAGCGCAAGCAGAAGATCACAGAGAACCGCAAACACCTGGCCAGTGTGCGCGTTGTCCAGAGGAACCTGGTATTTGTTGTGGGACTGTCACAGAGGCTCGCAGACCCTGAGGTGAACAGTTTCTCTCACACGTTCACATTTTGTGTTATTTTGTTGATAATCAAAATTAGAACTCTTTATGTGGCATACTTTTTAAACTTCAGATCTGGAGTTCAGAGACATAGATTTGATTATATAAATTGGTTATGTTTTCAACAGTAGCTTCCTTCATTGCTTGCTTGCTGTTGTTCCTTATGAATGCCTGTAAACCATACCCTTCATTAGAATAGGATTGTGTGGATCTCCGATAATTAATGAATCATGGTGTTGAGAGCAGGAACTGCAAGACATGCTTGTGCAGACACATTTCTCAGTTGCTTCTGCTTCCAAAATGCTTTGGCAATTTGGACAATGAGAAGAGCATTGCAACTTTGCATGATAATCATTAGATTCTCCAAATCTCAATATCTTTAATCCCCCCTACCTTCCGGAGAATACTGCTCTGGTCACTAAAGTGAACATCCTCATCTGTGTTTAGATCCTAGAGTTTTGTATGTGTTTTAGTTCTTATTGCTTTCATTCTGTCTCCATCCTCTCTTTACTTAACTGAAAGAAATGTTGTTGCATCTGGCCATTAACTTTTCAAAGGCGTTTATATAATGAGTCTGTCATTAAAATCATTTGATGAAGTGGCTCTATAGATCTGAGCGTCCGCCTTGTGCGCCTTGTCCAGTTATGCTCAACCGTCCTGCATTGTCTCTTCTGGTTCTTGACCACAGTGCAGTTTCTTCATGGTGTTTTCTATTTAGCCTGCAGAACCATTGAATTAAACTGATCAAGATAATTCACAAACGTTAACATAGTTGTAACCGTTAAGGATAGGAACATAGAACCATTCTCTAAATATCAAATTTTGTCTTAAATTTGTGTGTACTCTAAAGAGTGTGAACAATGAATAATTAATGATTGCTATTTGTAAATAATTGCAGCTTCTATATTTGAAGTGATTTGTGACTATTTTTTGTGTTTACAAAATGACATGCCAAGATTTATACTACTCAGTTGCTGAACATCTTGTTCCTTCCATGACTCTTAACTCCATATTTGACTGTGAAATGTTTTAAAGATCCTTGTATTGTATGTCAAAGACTAGCTGCCCACCAGCTTTTCAGACTCCACCAACAGTCTGTGGCAAACTCTACCCCCTTGTTCTCTCTCTCTCTCTCTCTCTCTCTCTCGTGTTCTTTCGTTCTATCTCTCTGTGCTTTCATTGCTGACGTCATGCACCCTGAATAGCTCCCAGCACAGAGCAAATTATTCAATGCGAAAGCAGAGGCAGAGTGAATCTGTGCTTGCACGTTCCAAAAGTGTCCGAATGAGATTAGGAGCACAAAGCTGAAAAAACATTTGGTCTGGCACATGAAGTGTTTATAGACTAAAAGCAGAGCTTAATCTTAAATGCATTTCTATCATTGAGTTTTGAGTTAGGAATAGGCTTTTATGCTTTTTATGGGTGAATTTTATTTGCTTTCATCAATATATTGAAACTTTCTTCATTCATCCTCTCCTGTTTGGTGGAGCAGTTCACATGGGTAGGAGGAATGATGGAAATGGCCTTGTTCAAACAAAGGCCACAAAGAAGTATTTGGGTCTCAGTCTTGGGTTGAGAGTGACTAGAATCTGAAAAGCGTCAGTCTACTGAACTAAGTTCCCCTGCCAATGAATGGCAGCAGCCTTTCTACTGGGCTCTCTTGTTTGTGTTCATTTATCACTTTTGATTTGGTTTAGTTTGTGAACATCCTGTTGATTGTTCTGAATGCAGTTTATCCACTGCCAAGTCCGTTTTTTATTCTCATGACTGTGACTTATATCAGGATTCTGATATAGCATCCAAAATGGTTTACTTACAATGTCTTTTAATGTCTCTGAAAGCGTGCTTAGAGAGTTGTTACCATTTTGTGTTGTTTAAAAAAAAAAAAACTAAATTTTTTTGGGCCTTTTTAGTGTTTATCGTATTGATTTTGTATAACTGGTTAGGCTTACAGTTGAGTGCAAATCTTTCTTTTGATAATCATTGATCAACATGACCTAAATGAATAACACACTTTTAACCTAATACATGAAAAGGATTTTAAAATGCTGTGTGTTTTCAGTGCTTTCCTACAGGAATAACAAATCTTTTTTTGCTCATGTTAGCAATAAAACCTTTACAATCCTGCCAGGTTTCCTCATTTAGTAACTTTGATTTTTCCATGCTGCATTTCAGGTCTTGAAGAGGCCAGAATACTTTGGGAAGTTTGGGAAGATCCATAAAGTGGTCATCAACAACAGCACCTCATATGCAGGCTCACAGGTGCTCATCATCCTGAAGTTACACTGTATAGCCTTCAAAGCTCTTGTTTTAATAGCTAATCTCCTCCTCATTTGTCCACCCTCCCCACCAGGGTCCAAGTGCCAGTGCCTATGTCACTTACATTCGGTCAGAAGATGCCCTAAGAGCTATACAGTGTGTCAACAACGTAGTAGTAGATGGCAGAACACTTAAGGTAATATGCTAAAATGTAATGTAAATAAAGCTTTTTTCGAAACTTAAATTAATCCGATGTGGCCTTCTTATTGTTCAAAACAACTGACCTGTAGTATCATACTGCAGGCATCTTTAGGTACAACAAAATACTGCAGTTACTTCTTAAAAAGCATGCAGTGCCCCAAACCAGACTGCATGTATCTACATGAACTGGGCGACGAGGCAGCTAGTTTCACAAAAGAAGAGATGCAGGTGAAGTTTTACTCAAATTTGTTATGGTTTCATTTCAGATGTGTAAAGCCAGACCTTTAAACAAAGTGTGTGTGATTCACAGGCAGGAAAGCATCAGGAATATGAACAGAAACTTTTACAAGAGCTCTACAAAATGAACCCCAGCTTCCTACAGACCTCCGCAGGGCCTGGGGAGAAGACAAAGGGCAAATCGGGCTCTGTACAGAGGTTTGGGGTTACTGTTTCATTGATTTCTCACTGTGTTTAAATAAATTGCGTAGTTTTTTGTCCACTAAGTCCCACATTATTACTTGAATCATGCTGGATCTTTTTGAGAGAATGAAGACTGACTAGTAAATTGTTTTCCCCCCATTTTTTTCTTGTGGTTCTCTCCTTTCTTATGATCTTTCTCTTTCTTTTTATTTACAGTTCCAATAGTAACAACAAAGACGCTTGGCCATCGTTACAACCTTCAGGAAAGACAGCAAATGGGCTTTCAGAACACCGCAAGAGCCCGACTCTAGATGGAGGTTCAGACTGTGAGCACTTGACTCCAGATGGGCCTGACTCTGAGTTAGGCCTTGGTCCCCTCCCTGCCCTGTCTCCCTTCTCTTCAAACTGTGAACCTACCAGGTAGGCGCAAACCTGTAGACCCACATTTCTGTTTCCATAATAGTGATGTTATTCAGAATCAAAATTATCCAAGACGAAATTGCTTATGCTACTATCAGAAGGAGGGAAAAATAAGGTATCTGAGAAAACCAGAACCAGATGTTGATAATGCTGATTATGATGCAGGGTGAACCACCTCTCTAGGTTTAAAATTAAGATTGGAACTCAGCCATGGGAGTTACACAGCTTTTATAATTATTATAATGACAGAATTGACTTGAGTAGAATCAAAATGCTTGCAAATTGATTCTTAAGAACTTTTATTCATTGACCATAAGATGATCTCCTGACTAACAGAGGTAATACAAAGAACACTGAATGAGAGGTACCAAAGAAGTTATAAGGAATGAGGCACTAAATGTGAACCATCAATAGCAGTATTTAAATTAGTGCTTAAATGATTTTATACACAAAGGACAAACTTGGGGAAGTTTTTATAGGATCAGGCAAAATTTGCAGTAAGCTGTATTAATGCCTGGTGCCTGTTACAGGTAGGTTTTATGTTTAGAGGAGTGTGGTACACGTAGCAGGTGGTAGCATTTGGCAATTTTGGCTCAGACATGGCCGCAGTCTGGCTTTGTTGGTTTAAGTTATCAAAGGTGTGCAAGTACATGAGTATCCACTGCATCACCTGTGGTTATGTATTAGGGCCAAGTATCTAGTTTTATAAAATGTAGAAAATCATTAACCACCAACATGACATGAGGACACCCAATTCTCTATTTGACTGGGACCAGAGTAGTCCGTAAGTGTAAACCCAGCAGGAGCACGAGTGACCGTTGTAAACTCTAAACATATGTCGAGACTGTTGTAACTCAAGGACCTCCTGTATATTTGTCTGTGTACATATTTTCTTCTTTTTTTAGCCAACTGTATGATTTTCTTCAGAGAGGCCTGTACTCATGACCTCTTTAGACTGTTTGGTGTACACAGGGTGCAGCACAACCAGCCATTGGCTGAGCTCTTTTAGAATGATCATGTCTCTCTTTCTGCTTAGCCCCATTGACAAACCTCCAGAAGTCATCCGTATAGGAAATGGGGAAACACAGCCACAGGTAATGTCACATATTTTTAGAAATATGTAATATTACACACAAATTTTATGCACTGTATAATCAAGATGTGTGAAATGTCTATTACGTGTTACTATTGCTTCCTTAGTTCTTTCTTGTGTGATTCCCCTATTGTTTGACACATGCCAACTTGTTTTCTCTGCGTCCAGATTCCCTGCAGTGACTCGCCATCGCCCCCTCCTGGCTTAACCAAGCCATGTCTGGTGGTGCCCATCAGTGTAGCCGGCTTGACAGCCCGTTCACCCTTTGAGGGGGCAGCAGCTGAGTCACAATCGCTGTTCTCTGACAACAGCAACTTCCGGCACCCCAACCCCATCCCTAGCAGCCTGCCGGGTGTTCCCAACTCCACACATAACACAGACTGGCCTACTGCTCCTGAACCACAGAGCCTCTTCACCTCAGGCAAGCCAGACTCTAAATAGAACTCTGTAGTTGGAGTTTTTTCTTTCTTTGTCCTTTTTCCCCCAAACGTTTAAGCTGTGTAAAAGGGAAAGAATACATTATTTTGGTACAACATTTTATGTTACCTATACTTATTCAAATGTGGCCTTAATCAATGTTCATGAAATCAAAATGGGAGTCTTTTAGAAAGTTTTGAGTAATATTTTAGCTCATAAATTAATGACTTAGACTTTCTTATACACATGACTTGGTTTAATTTGAGATGTAAACTTCTGCCTGCATTAATAAATCTTCTCAAAGCAGAAGTACTGATGTCGGATCTGATTCCACATATATGTACTATGTGGAATCAGATCCGAAGACCGGAACAGAGAAGCTTTATGAATATGGACCTTGGTCTGAATATCTGAGTAATTTGTAAATTACTTTTTTGTTTTTTTACACCCCCCCCAGATACCATACCAGTATCATCCTCCACAGACTGGCAAGCGGCTTTTGGCTTTGGCTCCTCTAACAAACAGCAAGAAGATGACCTCGGCTTTGACCCCTTCGACATCACACGCAAGGCACTGGCTGACCTTATAGAGAAAGAGCTGACAGTGCAGGACAAAACCTCACTGTCCATGAGTCACATAAGTCCAGCACCAGGCTTCCCCCACGGACCTGTGCACAGCCCACTACACGGTGTCCTCCCTGGCAAGGGCCAGCTGCTCCCCCCTGCCCTGTCCACACACTTCCCTGCGAACTCTGTGCTGCCCCCGCGCGGATTCTCCCAACTCCAGCAGCGGGCCGTCTACAACTCTTTCAGTTTTCCCAGTCAGACACAAGCTTCCCGGCAGAGCTGGCTGGCCATGTCCGCACGCAGCAACCTCCCACACTTGAACCACAACAGCACAGTCGCCCCCTCCACCGCACAGCACAACAGCTTCTTAGACTTGAATTTGCCACCTCAGCAGCACAGTACAGGTCTGGGAGGCATCCCCATCACAGGTGAGTCTTGTGGGTGCAAAGAGGCTTCTGGGTCATACAAGATACACTGTCTTAGTAATGTGTTGGAGAATGTAGTGGCAGTGATTAGAACCAAAGATTGCAATGTCTGCACTACAAATGTAGCCATTTAATTTACTTTTGTTTTTTGATCATGGTCTAATATTTTTCTGTGAGGTATTCTTGAGCAGCAGTAAAGAATTTGCATCTGGTTCCTATTACCACTCTTGAATGGGACCACGCTTTGAATCATTTTTACCTTAATGATTGAGTGGAAGAAATTTTGATATTCTCCTTGAAGAAATTGGTACTGCTTGTAGAGTTATTGCGCTATTTAAATTAAGTTTTCATTATATGGTAGGCTTTATGTACACAGAGAAAAGAACTGTTTGTTGAATAGTTCTTATGGGAAACATTTATCCACTAGGAGGCAATGTGGTCCTGTGTTAGTTAAAGAATAAAGCTGGCATTAGTGTTCCCGGTCAGGACAATTCTGGTAAATTTAAAGGTCTTTGCAGTGGAGCCATTCCTCAGAATGTAAATTAAGCGCAGGTTATTCCAAAGCGTGTTCTTCACTGGTATTGCTGGCTTGATTGCTTTGACATATTGACATCTGAAGATGGTGGTCTGACCTAACCAGGTTCTGAAAAGTCTATACATTGCTTAAATTTGTGCATGTTAAAGGGCATTTCATGTCTTACTTATGCTCATCTTGACATGCTGTTCTAAATGCCAGGTGGAAAAAGGGTCTTAAACAGAGGTTGACATAATTGTTTTGCTGTACTACTCCAATGTGTACCTATGTAAATCAATTGGTACGCACCAAAATAAAAAAATTCTCTGTGCCCCGGCGTGGTTGGGTAAAGGGGGATTTGTGTGTGCAGAGGGACACACAGTATGAAGTTACTCAAATTAGGTATGCATTTGAGCTGTGAATACTGAAAACTACCACGCATTCGCGTATCACATGCGCCGGTTTGTCCTTCCGTACCTCTTATATCAATCCCTGGTCTTAAAGTATTTCCGTGGACATTCATAAGACATTTTCAGTTAATTATGCTTTATAAGAGATGAATCTGATCATAGATCAGCCAAGGATTTAAGTTCTCCGTCGCTATGACGGATTTCCTTCAACTGAGGGCGCTAAAGGTTAATAATGAGATTGATGCAGATCGAAAGGAAAAAAAATGGGGAACGTGGGGTGGAGCTGAACGAGCTTCGGCAGACAAAGTTCTGGAAAGGATGTCTTTTTTTTTGGTTTAATTACAATTTAATTATTTTACATAAAAATAAACATTATGGTTTCGGCAGTTCTCTTAAACATTGACGGCTGCGGAGTAGCTACTGGCTGCAAACTGTTTCTCGAGGCTTGTTTAAGATGCCAAACTTCATAGTAAGAGAAAATAATTCCCCGGCATTTAGTGCCACATCAGTCTCAAAGGCTTTTAAAGTCCCAAAACAAAGACGAGGGGCTTCTTGTTGCCTGGCACATCCAGTAATAGTAATAATAATAATAATAATAGGGCACAATAATAGGCTAGTAGTGGTATATTTTACATTTTTTTTTAAAGATCGGAATACAACAGAAGTTCTAAGATTGGAAGTCAGTGTGTCATGAAGGGTCTCATTCGGCCAATAGTAGCTAAAACAGGTCGGAAAACAGCAGAGAAGCCCCATCGCTTAAATAGATAAAGAAGCCAAAACTCAGAAGCTTGATATTCAGGACAGTGGCTCTGGTGTCGTGAGTGCTGCGAGAGCTTATGCTCTGTTAAAAATAAATAACAGTAGTTTTGTAGTCTGTTTTCTTGCTGTAAACAGAGGAATGGCAGTGGGAAGTAGTGTTGTGTTGTTTGCGATCTTTTAAGTGAACGCACTGAACCGAATCACGTACTGGAACACCATCCATGAGATCAGCCTTTTTTGCGTTTTATGAATACAGGTCATGATGTGTATTTTTTTTTTGTATGTGTGTGACCCATGGTTTGAATGGCATCACTGATCTCACCAGTAATATAAACTTTTTTATTTATACTATTGCAAGAGTCTATTAAACATAAACCAAATCTGCAAAGAGTAAGCTCAGCTCAAGTTCAATGGTTGCAAAGGGGTGTTTTGAAGAGACTCCAAGTAACAATGTAGCTGTAGTCTGTGCAACAAAGTATGTATCCTAGGTCTGCCAGATGTAAAGGCCTCTCTTACACTTGACAGTGTGTCATATCTCCAAAAGAGAAACATTTAACAAGGCAGAAAATCTGCTGCTCTCACAGTAAAAGATAACCGTCTGTGGTGTCCACCTCAAGACCGTCTTAAAATCACCTAGATGTTTCATAGTCCTAATAGAACATTGTGGAAAACACTGCTTATCAGTTTTAACACCTCATCTCAGCTGAAAGGTATTGTGGAGGAAGTGATGGTGTTGGGCTGACCCTGTTTGATCATGTAGTTACAGAGTTGCATAAAGGAACTTGAGGCTGGTCTTGCATGATGGGAAACAAAATCAATATTTATTTATTTTAAAATTATCGCATGTCGCATGTTAAGAGCAGGTCTTTTTAAAAATGCAGATTGTTTTTCAAAGGGTTCGCAAACTTTTTCTTAATTACTGTTCATTAAACTCTTATTTCTAAAGGCATTGCCTACATGTGGCATAGCTCACAGTGAGGATTGTCTTATCTCCAGATATTCTGTACGCCCGAAGCACTTGCACAGCAATTTCAAATTAATCTTTCATTGACTTTGTTCTTTTAAATACTGGTTGTGTTTCCTTTCAGTCTAGCTCCAAGGCATCTTTCATAAAAACACTGAATTTGCTGAGGCTGCTTTCAGGGTGTTGTATTTGTTAAATTGCTACATTCCCCTGCATGCCCCTGAACAAAAGTTTAAGGTTTGTGTAAGTTTTCATTTGAGTAAAGGCACTTTATTTGCATTCTTTTACTGTCTATTGAATCTCAGATGGTAGTTCTTTAGAAACTATGGTTTGCTTTGACTATGATCATATAATTTGCTCTTGTTGTGTATAATTTTGTTTTTGGCTTCCTGTGGGTGTGTAGTCAGGATAGAACTCTTGCATCAAAAGATGTCAAAAATTAAAATGAAAATCTGAAGCTGACTCCGACATCTATGTCCTTCATACTGGATGGACAGTAACTCCACGCATGAATATAAACATGCCAAGACTTCTAACAAGGTTAAGAGCAGTAGTACTTGTATACGTCAGGCATTGTAGATGAAAACCTAATGTAAACATGATACGTACATCATGAGTGATCCATTTTTCCAAAACATGGCCAATTTTTCAAAATCTTAGTTTTTCTTGTCCACGCAGAAATGCAGAAGCAGAGTTTTCAAAAACCTCAATTTTCACCGACCCACAACTCGATTTATGTGTGGACTAAAAACCAAAACACATAGAAAAATGCATAGATAAACTTTTCACCTGTGGTGGGAATACAGAAAAAATACAGAATCTACAATATTTCATTCAATTGTATGATATCGACTTTGTTATATTGTATTGGCCACAAAGTATACATTGTTGTAGGTAGCCATTATTGTATCATTATTATTGTAAATTCTGTCTGTGCATCTCAAGTATATTTACAGAACTAACAAGTAAAATCATACATGTACACCAGTTTTTCCAGCCATCTAATTGTCTAAAGAATCTTGCGATGTATTGCAAAGAGTTAACTTGCAGTATATTGACCATGATGCCACTGCTCCTAATAGTAATAGAGATGGTGAACAAAACTGATATGTAAACTGTAGAGTTCAACTTGGAGAGATAAAATGATGCATCTTGTAGGTTTTTTATCCCTTCACTTTGAAACACTTCAGTTCATTTAAGTCAACATGCTCTGAATGATGGAAATTTGAGAAGCACAGAGCACTTTTAGGGAAACGGAAGTGCATTATGGCAAGTGGACTCTACAGAAGTCGTGTTTATTGGAATGAATCCACAAGATCTATTTCTACAGGGACTCTGGAACATCTTTGCTTCTCAACTGGAGATTGACGTTAAGACCAGCTCTCATTTCAACTACGTGAATTAAACATCACACTACTTGTTTATCTGTGCTTGCAAATGGCAACCCAGGCAACTGTGCTATTGCTTGAAATAGCAGGGGGCATTTGGGGACATATTCAGTAATACTGCATCCTTGAACATGGTGTGATAACTTTTTTTTTTTGTCTTTTTGTTCTCATGTGTCGTCTTAACCATAAGACACAGAAAAATGGTCCCATGGGCTGCTTGGTTGGCAGTATCCCCTACAAACCGCCTAATTGTTATCGCAAATAAGTTTTAAACAAGGTTTTTCAAAGAGTTGGCTCATTAAAATTCTTAATAAGGTGGTTTGCTTTTCTCATATTTTCTTTGTTGTCAAACTTGTAAAGTCTGAGAAGTAGACCCTCTGTCGGATCACTCTTAATATTCTGTCTCTGTAAAGAATGTCTTTCCACTGGATTTAACTAGACCCCCTTTGTCTATAGGGTTTTTATGTTTCTCTTGGCACGCAGCACTGGTTCTTTGGGACGTATCTTGTCAAGAAGTAGGCTTAAAGCTTCAAAATCTTGTTTGTTGCACCTCTCCTCTGTTTTACCTCACGACTACCTTCTATTCCCTCACATTTGTGTTTCAGTTCTGACTTGCTCAGTCCCAGCTCTCTCACACACCCAACCTCCCTGTGGACAAAAGCGTCAGGTGCTCACTGCCTTGAGAGAAGACGCGTTTATTTGTTTTGCTTTGGCCCATGTCCAGTCTGTCACTTCCTTTCTTGCATATACAAAGTAACAGCCTGAGATTTTATGTATATGCAGTGTACCAATAATTTGCAAACCTAACATTATTAGTTTGAAAAATGTTCTGACTTGTCTGTACCTCATGTATTTCCATTTCTTTCTTTCTCCAGAAAACAGCAGTTCAGTAGAGAACATAAATGTCAAAGAGTGGCAGGATGGCCTCCGAGCACTTTTACCAAACATCAACATCAATTTTGGTGGCCTGCCAAATTCCTCGTCTTCCTCGTCTTCCTCCTCCTCCTCCTCATCCTCCTCGTCCTTGTCCAGCGTCAATCACACAGGGGGCATCACTCACAGCCTGAGCTGGGATGGCACAGCAAGCTGGATGGACCCTGCCATCATCACAGGTATGCAATTTAGGGCTGATTAAATTTAATATGATATATCCAGTCCAATTGTTAAAGCCTCTGCTGCAGCTCCTAGTATGTTAGTCACTGACGGCCTGTATGACGGCTACCAGAGATCCAGAAGAATATGCTACTGCATGAGAGTGTAATGAAAAAAATTGTCATCCTATTTTAGGCTTTCACTATTGTTTACACTGGTAACGGAATACTCTACCAATTGTTTTGATACTTAATTAATTTAATTGGTTTGTTGAAGATAGAGGCAAAATTCAAAAACAATCATGTGTCACATTCGCACATGTTTAATAGTGAACCTGGGGAAAATACAATTGTTTTTCATTTCTTAGATGAATTCTAACTCTAATTCACCAAAGTATAGAAATCAGCAAAGAACTGTGAGTCCAAGACTGAAGTAAAAATTAGTGTTGAAATTGAAATAATACATTATATGAGGAACTGGGAAATATGAATGCGGTAACTAACAATGTTCAACATTGTTCTAACAATTGAAGTGATTTTTTTTACTGCTCTATGAAAATCAAACACATACTTGTAGCTAAAGCTAGAGAACCACACCTAGCCTAGAAACGTAGTAAAAATAATGACGGTGAAAAAGTTGACTGTGAATATCAGTATGTGAGTTAATAGAATATAAATTAACTCTCTAGAGAGATAGAAAGATAGATAGGGGTTGCCACAGCAACACACATGGTGACTATTAGTTCTTCATTAATGGTCACATTGTCACTTTCTGGCCATGGGACACTGTTGGCTGTATATATATATATGTATATTTTTATTTTTTTGCATGGAGGACTATTCTCAGCCAGCAGTGACAATGAGGTGTGTAAAACCTGCTATAGCACTGCAGTGTGTGGTCTGCTCGGTTCAGTACACACACTCCAATATTCCATACCATGTCGTTGTTACTGCTGTGCTGAGAATAATCCACCACCCAAATTAAACCTGCTTTACTGTTGGTCCTTTGGGGTCCTGATGAATGAACTATAAGGGGGTTAAGAAATGATGCAGAGAAACAGATGGGCTACAGTCTGAAATGGTAAACTACGAAGTGCGATTCAGTGGAGCTGATTAAATAGACAAGGAGAGTAGAAACTTGGTAGGTGTACCCGAAAAAGAGGCTTGTCATTGTATATTAAATATTGTAAATATTTTTCTTTTGTTTATGGTTTAGTTATCCAATAATGTAACTTTTTATATCAATGTGAAAAGTTGAGATCATGTCTATAGGCAGAGTTTTGCTCAGTGCAGGGGAAGGGTTTGGGTGTTTTGTGTTGTGTGAGATCTGCCATGAGCTGGTAGGAGTTTGTTGTGTCATGAGGAGTAGGACTAGTGAAATTTCAAAATTTCTTTTTATCCTGTTTTACACTATATAGTTTAATCTTTTTGCACAGCCCTAAATTCAGCTGGTTTAACTTTTTAGACTTTGTAGGCTGAAGTTCTTGAAATCCTTCCAGCCAGGAGAAGGACTTGGCTGGCATTTTACTGAGCTGCTGTTATTTATTTAGCTATTTTCCCCACAAACAAATGGCACTCAAATTTTGCCTTGTAAGGAAACAGAAATAAAGAATGCACTTAGGCACTTAAAACATTGTTTTCTGTAACCTTTTCACTAAAAATGTCAGCGCTGTAAAGGTATTTTGTGGGTCACCGAGAAGGGCACTTGTTCCCGATCAATTTTCTCTCTCATTGCTTTAACCAAACCACAAGGTGAACAAACGCAGCATAGAGAACTGAAGCTGACTTGCTCCTACTGCACTGGAAAGGTGCCTGTAATACCATACCAGCTTTACTGATCCTCAAGGGCGGCCCTTTGGCTTTCTGTCAGAAAATGTTAGAAAGTCATTAGAATCCCCATCACCTTCAGTTTTTCATCTGTGCTTTGATGGAGATGTCATTGTGATACCATTCAGATCAAAGAGCCTTTCTTCCAGTGTGAAATACATATTTTAAACAGGCAGCAATTTAAGCAAGCTCATGCAATTTGCTGTTACAAAGACTTTTTTAACCAATAGGTTTGGTTAGAACGCCTGCAGCAAGCTAAAGTTGAATCTGCAATCTGCATGGAAGTCACGTCTGTTGTCTGGGTGTTGGCGGCGACTGCCGGGCGACATCCATCATCTGCAGGAGGTTTGAAATTAATGACTCGCAGCCAAACCTCTGGGCCTGGAACATTTCAACTTCCTTAAACTGAGTTTAAAAAAAAAAAAAAGGTATCCAGTAACGTCCTGTTTCCATGGTAATTAATCCCTTAATGGCTACTCAATATATTTGAGTGCCCTCCATGGTGGCCTGCATTCTGCATAGACTTGAGTAGGAAAATAGACACCACCTTGTCTAAATGGTGAAGTTTGATTAACTTGAACTACTTTTTCACTCTGTACTGCAGGTATCCCAGCATCCTCGGGCAACAGTTTGGACTCTCTTCAGGACGACAATCCTCCTCACTGGCTCAAGTCCCTGCAGACCCTCACAGAGATGGACGTCCCCTCCGGATCCACAGTCCCCACCCAGCCCCCTCACAATACGCCCTTTGCGGCACAGGTCCCCCTCCACAGAGCCAACTGGGCCCCCTACCCACCCCCAGCCTCAGCCAACCCAGCCAGCCAGTTTCACTCGCCTCCTCCAGGCTTCCAGACAGCCTTCAGAGCCCAGGCCCCCACAGACCTGCTCCAGAGTGCCGCCATGGACCGCCACTAGACTGTGAAACTAACACCCTTTCCTTTACTCTGAGAAAACCCAACAAAAACAAGCCGAATCAACACAAAACTATTAACAAAGTTATAATAAGATGTGGTTTTTTTTTTTCGTCCTCTTTCTGGTCTGTTGAGCTCATTTTTATCTTTTTTTGGTTTCACATTTTACTTGGTTTATTGTCTGTTCATGTTGCGCCGGTGCTCTATCTCAGCATTCCTGACGTGTGATCACATAAGCAAGGGCGTTTTCTAACAAAGCACAGTTAACAAGAGATTTAAATAGATAGCATTTGGAGGGACAAGAATAGGTAAAGAATGATGAGAAAATTTAGGTATGATACATCGATTGTGTGGGAGTCAGGAAAGTGATGTGAATGAATCAAGATCCTGGAGAAGATTCCATTGAACCAATGGAGCACCTTGATCAAAAATAAGTGTTTCTGCCTTTAAAGCTAAACCAAAAAAGATCAGCATCCAATCTATGTCTGTGCATAGAAACGAAGCTGCTTACTTCAAGTCCTTAAGACCATGACGTCCTAAGCAATCAAGATCTAAAAATATCAGGGTTCTTTTTCTCTTCTTTGCTTCTTTATTGCTTTCCCCCCTTAAAATCAAACGCATACTTGACTTTCTGCTATTCTGAATGAGGAACTGCGTATTGAGAGGAAAAGATATATCCAAGCTTTTCCGCCCCTGAGGATGTTTGGCCTTTTAACTCTAGTTTTCCTGGTTGCAGCAGAGAGGCTTTCTTAGGGGTTCCAAGCACAATCTTCTTTTAGAATATGGCTATGGCTATTAAAAACCCTAGCCGGGTCTGCTGTGGACCATGCCTGGTTTTGCTAGGTGCAGCCTTGTAGGCAGTCAGCCTTTGCTCATAATCCTCCCACCAAATGACTGCCACCAGGCAGGTCAGGAGGCTTATCAGTTGCAGCTCTGCATTTAACCTCTGTATCAGAGGGTGATGCATTGCAAAATTGTCAGAGGCCTCTGTTTTGAAGAGCAGAGGAACTGTGAGATCCCTTCAAGGAAAGGGCAGGCGTAGCGGACAGGGTACCACCATGTGGTGTCTTTCACATCTGCCCTTACTTGAAGAGGACATCCAGAGAGAATGCATTCTTGGGTTGGATGTTTGTCCTCTCTTCTTGTAGCATCAGTGAGGAAAGCACTTAAGTTCTTTGCACTGGTGGGTACCTGATTAAAGAAAAGAAATATCTGTGGTATATGTTCTGATTGAATGATGCAATGCAAGAGAAAATTACTTTTTTTTTTTTATTATTATTATTAGTTGACTTGGGACGATTGATGTTGAGAGAGAATTGTTTTAAGGTGTGAAAACACTGTCAAAATATAAGTGGAAAAGATGTGATTTGTGCTTCACGCTTTGCCTAAACGGAGTGAGATTGTGGCCACACTAATGGTGAAAGCTGGGATAGCGGTACTAATAAGCAACCAAGTTCTGTCAATACAGTATCTCACCGAAGGCCATATGAAAACTCTCCATCTGCCTCCTTTAATTTTCTTTTAATGGTCTTAATCCTGTATCAGCTGTGTAGGTTCTTGCCAACTGTTCAGTATTCAACAGTATTCAGCAGAAAATTATTAAATTAAAATCTCACAAAGAGACCAATACGGTTTAACTATGGGTTTTACTCAGTGCTAAAATGATGAGTTTAAAATGAAGAGCTAAAGGAACTGTACCTCTCTGCAGGTCTGGAAGAAGAAACAATCTTAAATAAAAGAGGAAATAATGAAGCTTGTTTGGCTCTTTCCCGTCTTTTAATCCCTGTGTCTTGTTTGAAGGCCACGAGGCTCTTCTCTTGTTTGATTTTCTGTGAAGTGACACATATGGTAGTGTGTGTCTGTTAGGAACTTTTCTAGGCTGGGAGTGCCAGCCGTTTCGTAGACTGAACGTTTTCAGTTCATCACTACATGAGACTGACGAAGGCAATCGGTTTTAATGAATCAACTGTCTGTGTGACATTTTTCTTTCTGGGGGTATTGGAAGAGTTAGAAGTGGCCATCCAGAAGTATTGTTTAGGCTACAATTTCAGTCTATCGTGAATCATGTAGGTGAAATAAGCCGTAAGTGTGAGTTTATCAAGCAAAGCTGGATAACTTAAGTCAGAAGTGAGGGCTTAGTTGTAGGAATGTTCCAGGTCTGCCCTTTAGACTGGCTTATCTATCAATTGGGATTTATTTTGGTGAATCGATACACTTGAGTCCTTTGATTCTTTGAGAAAATTTGATTCTTCAGCCGATCTGACAGCTTTACCAGTCAATGGTGTCCATGTAGGTTGAGTCTGGAGCTTTGCACTCGTAGCCCCTGTCAGGACTGATGATGCGCGGGCTGAGGTTCTCACTGCTTGCTCTAGTGGGCGTCAGCATCAACCTCTGAACTAGAGGGCTTCAAATGCTTTCAGTGTTGGGCCAATTAGCTTAATGCGAGCGAGGAGGCAGCAGCTGCCAGATAATGTCAAGAGTGCATTAGGTGTTCACTTGGAGCTCTCTGCTCAGCTCTTGGCGCACAGCAGATCACAGCCGTTTCTCTCATCTCATGGAAATCACCGGAGTGCTGTGTTGGAGCACTAGACTTAACAAGTATATATCTAAATTTTTTTAACCTGTTTGTTCCCTTGCTCCTGATTGGTGGAAACCCACTGTATGAGTAGGAACTTGCTGAAAAGCATTTCAGAAGTCACACCAAGCTTTTATGAGGGAATTCTTCAGGCAGTGTGAGCGATTTCCCATGGTGTGAGTCATTGAGAAGTCACTGTGATTCAAATGAGCATTTTGAGGCAGGGGAAAGGTGCTAGAAGTGGCTAATGTTAGCTAAAGGCTATTGGACGTTAAGAGTAGAAACAAGGCTGCGTAAGAAACGGTGCAAGAACATGTAACCTTTTAACGTGGCTTGTATTTAAGTAGGCCAACCTCATGAACGAGCTGTAGATTTATGACCGAGTGGTGAAGGACATACCCCTCAACACTGGTATACCTCTGCTGCTGAATGATGTATTGTCAGTTAAACGCTGATGTTGGTCTTTGCAATATGTAAATGAGCTCCAGGTAAGTTACTGTCTGTATAGATGAACGATTGTGTTCATGTAATCTAGAAAAAGTCTAATTATGTCCTATATTTAGCCATTAGACATTAAACACTGGATTTTTTCCATTATATTTCTCTGCTAAACATACCATTTGTAATTTATTGTAGTTCATTATTACATTACCATGTCCTCGAGAATTAAACAGGCTGACCTGTATTGAAGCTCTTTCAAGAGGCAGTAAGTAGCTAAAACACTCCTTAGATTGTAAATAGACCGGGCTAAAGTACTGTAGGATGAAGAGGATCTGTCTGTCTGTCTATTTATCCATCTATCTGCCAAAAGAATCTACTCATCTGCCCTTAGACGTAAATGAGCTTAAGTGACATCCCATTCTTAATACATAGGGTTTAATATGACATTGGTCCACTCTTTGCAGCTGTAACAGCTGCTTCTGGGCATCTCCACAAGGTTTAGGAGTGTGTTCATGGGATTTTTTTTTTAACATTCTTCCCGAAGTACATTTGTGAAGTCAGATGCTGATGTTGGACGAGAAGACCTGGCTCACAGTCTCCGCTGTAATTCATCCCAAAGGTGTTCTATCGGGTCGAGGTCAGGACTGTGCAGGCCAGTCAAGTTCTTCTACACCAAACTCGCTTATCCATGTCTTTATGGACCTTGCTTTGAACACTGGTACACAGTGGTACACAGAAGGGGCTGTCCCAAAACTCCCCAAACTGTTTCCACAAAGTTGGGAGCATGAAATTGTCCAAATGGTATTCTGAAGCATTCAGAGTTTTTTTTCACTGGAGCTAAAGGGCCAAGCCCAGCTCCCGAAAAACAACCCCACACCTTAATCCCCCCTCCACCAAACTTCACACTTGGAACAATGCAGTCAGACAAGTACTGTTCTCCTGGCAACCGCCAAACCCAGATTCGTATCCAGGATCAGATTGCCAGATGGACAAGTGTGAGTCATCACTCCAGAGAACGCGCCTCCACTGCTCTAGAGTCCAGTGGCGGTGTGATTTACTCCACTGATATCATGTCCAAATTGTGAAGTGCCACATACCACTCAAGTAAATGTCCTCCCCTCAACCTGCATAATTGAAACCTTCCCACAGCGAGCAGATGTTGACTAGTATGCGCGAACTATCTGAAGTGTGCAAAGATTTACATTTGCCAAAGTAAAGGTGTCAGAAATGGTTCTTTGGCGCTCTACCAGGGAAGACAACCTTTTGGTCCCTTCAAGAACTGTGATGGATGGTTCTTTAAAGAAACACTTTCAAAACGATGTAAAAAGAACCTTGTGGAGGGAAAAAGAAACCCTACCATGGTTCTTCACCAATGAAAAGTTTTGCCTAGAACCCTGCGTCAAAGCCAAGAACCATTTGAGAACCACCACGTTTAAAGCTTTGTTACTCTTTGGTCCTTTTTTTTTAACCGAACATTGGTTACATGAGTGCAATTTCGCTGGAATTGCACATCTTAGTTATAATCATACATTTTCTGAATCAAAAAGTCACTTGGGGGAAAATTGGCAGGTGTTCAGTCAGCCCCAGCCCCCCATCCCCCACGTCTTTAACCTGGTGATTGACGTATAGACTTGTCTTCGCCTCAGGAGTTCTGTCAGTGTAGGAAACATTTCAAGCTCATTTATTTTGAAGTTAATCAAGGCTTAAAATGAACTGGAAACCATAATACATTTTCCTACTGCTTTGTAATGCATTGCCTGCTGAAACTAGAATTTCAGAAGATGTCTGAACAACAATAGGCATCTCACTTGAGGGGGGGGTGAAGTTGTGTTGGAATTTAACGGGATTTGACTGGTTATATATTTTTTTGCCTCCTGTTCCATGGTGCAAAAAGCAGAATATAAGTTAGGAGCTTAATTATGGGAAAATCGGAATTTTGCCTTTAATAGTGTTCAATGAACAGCTAACAAATCATTTTATTTTATCAACACTGTCCGTAACAAATCCAGTTAGAATGAGAGAATTATAACTTTTGGTGCGTTGTCTCCTAATTCATTTCATAGATAGGAAATGAAATTTATTTTAATTCAGATTTAATTTTGTGTTGACTTGCTTCAGTCTGCACTGCTAACTCCCATTTGCTTAGGAACTGACTGAATTTAAGAACTCTTCAGCAAAAGTCATAGTAAAACATCTTATCTACTTATAAACACATGCGACTCATAATATAGAGTAAGGCTCCAACAGTGCTTTTCTAAATTTAGTGAGACTTGGGGATATTTTCTTGGTTAAGATCCTGCATTAGCGCCAAGTGTCTTGGCGTTGGGTGCCCACTCTTAATGAATCCAACCAATGCTAATTGGATGCAGTGATTCTGACTCAGTGTGTGCTGGTGAGAGAAAATACAAATAAATATATGGTGGTCTCTGTTGGCAGTAAAGACTAAATTTTGTGCAAGTCCAACAAGTAAATTCAAGACATGTTTGAGAACATCTACTATGGAGATAAAAAAAATCAAGGCCAAAACGCAGCGCTAGTTATTTTTGGTTCTGTATTGACTTTAATACCGATGGAGAAAGACCGTTTTGGAGACACACTGACAATAACCTGAACACTCTTTGAAAAGGAATTTAAATCGTAGCAGTTCAGACTGCACTAATAAGTTGCTGAAGTGTTAGAGGTTACTTCTCTCGTTCTTGCACCGCTGGGCCGCGAGTTGTATTATCCTAATGGCGTGTTTCACAGCCAAAGTGGCGTCTCTGAGTGAAATAAATAGGTAATCAAATGCAAGGCGAGTGCTCAGGGTCGGAAGATGGCCTCCGGCTCCTTGGCCTTCTGGAGCACAAATCAAGAGCTGTCCCATCTTAATCAGTGCTGGGTATTCATGGCAGTGCGCCCATTCTAAATACTTTCATGAAGAATTCATTAAGCCTCAAACATGAGCTTTTCATCTCTTTATATGAGTCTATTAGTGCTTTTGTTCTGCTGGAGCGCACCAGAAGCCAACGCGGCCGTTCACAGCTTTATCTTCTGCCTTCTCCTCTTCCAGAAGGGGTGGAATCCTGCTTGATGGGGAAATGATTAATCATAACAATGATAAGAATCAAAACAATTCCATTATCTTAAGAGATGGTACCGATCTGATGTGAGGTATCAATACTGGGTCAGAACTGGCGGCTTAGAATATGAGAGGATGAATGCATCTGCTTCAGGCCTGTAACACACACTCATATAGTGTGATATGTGGTTATCTGTGTATTTTTTCCTGTGGGATTGTACAGTGAATCAGAATCTTTTATTTGAAAGTTTGGTAGCCTTTAAAGAAAATGATCCAGTGCTCAAAGCTTTCATATTGATACTGGAAACAAAAGAATAGTACAGTGTCATCTATAATTATTGCAGAGCTGACCAGTGAGGTGTTAAGCTTTATTATTATGACAAATTGCCCAGTTTTAATAAATTTAAAGGTTTTGTGGCACACAAGAGGATGAAACTATACATAAACACAGATTAAATGTTAATTTGCTGCTTTTATCCTTCACATATTCTTCCAGCAGTTTGGGCTTGATGGCATATTTATATGTTATATTTCTATAATTCTATAAGCCCTCTGTGGCTGGAGCTGTCTGGCTCAGCACATGTGAAGCATTCTTCAGTCTCCAGGTGTTTACTGTGTGGTTGCAGTGTGTAATGTAACATGGCCTTTCAGATAAACACATCAATGAGATTTTTATTATGGTTTTACATTCCACAGTTTGAACATTTCCAGGATAATTTTTTTTTCAATCTTTTGTACATTTTTATTTTTAGATTTACGCAACAGACACATTACTGATGAAAAAGTCTTGATAAATCCTCGGTTTTTGAATCGTCCCATAAAAATGAAGGTTGCAGGTTTTTTGCGACACTGCTACTATTTTACAACAAATGAAGAAGAAAAAAAAATCCCACTCATTCACACCTTTATAGTCAAATGTCCATTGAACAAAACAAATGACAAAAAAAAGACACGATGCTAGCACATTTGGCTGCTTTCATGTAAACACTGACTTGGATTCGATGGAAAGATGGAAACAGTGAATGAACTGTGGACTGGTTGTTTCAGTATAGCCGTATCATGAAAGTATGAATCGGTGTTATAATGATTGTTTTGCTGTGTGTTTCTGACCTGACAGATATAAGATTGCCGGAACCATTTTGTCTACAATCTTGTCTGACCTATGCTAAGCTTCTGAAATGCAATTTAATCCCTGTCCAGCAAATCTGCCTGGAACTGATGTCATTCAAGTTCAGCCAGCATCAAATTCAGAAGTGCCCCTCTGTGTCTGACGCTAGCGCCTGTCCCCGAGAACACCTGTTTGTTCCACCCCCATATAAACCTCTGTCACGGCAAAAAAGAGGGCAAAGAGCAGCTGAAATGCCACTTTTATATTTGTTTGTTAAACAGTAGTCCGCCACCACTGTGCCAGCCTGGAAATCCACTAGGTGATGGCCTGCTTGTCTCTGCCCTGCCTTGTACCTGTGTACGATGGAGGCGCGTGTGGTGTGCAGGCAGCCGCCGACCCCGTTTACATCTATGCCTGGTTGCGTAATCCTTGTGGTCTGAAATAAATATTTTTCTTCTTAAGCGTGTCAAGGAACACTATCTTATATAAGGCGAGATGGGCTTAATGCAAGATGCCTCTGAGAGCGGATTGTTTCTTTATTTACTTTGCTCATGACCCAGATGTTTTCTGTTGTGAATGTAGTAATCGGGGACACTCCATGTGGGCCGGGTTGTGGAGTTTTTTTCGTCAGATGAGGCAGATTTTAGTGAGTGCCTGCTTCTGGAAACTGTGGGCAAAAAAAAGGAAAATAAATTGAAGTGTAACCAGTTAAGATAATTTCATGGTCAACTGCATTATCAGCTAGCATCCTAAGAAGCCACCCTGCCTTCCTCAAATATCAAGGGCTTTTGGTGCGGAGTTTATCCCAGATTCGACTCCGACTCCCACACCCTTAAATGGTGGGTTCTGACATATATATCTATATCTATATCTATATCTATATCTACATAGATAGATATAGATATACATATGTACTTTATATGTATATAAAGTGCTCTTTGTGTGGTCTAGAGTGAAGTACCTCCACACATGTGATGTCTGTGTTTTACATTCTCCCCCACGTGCCAACATTACCACCCCCTATTATATGACTATAATAATTAGACCAAGGAATGCATGTCAACATAAGCCAACTTTGAATACTTGGTGAGAGGTTAATGTCTCTTGAGGAAGGCATTGTATCCATCATTGATTTATTAAAGGAAAACTCCAGCATTTTTCAACCTAATCTTAAGCAACTGCCCACTGGCCTCAATTATAAGTGTGCTGTGGGACAAAGGATCTTCTGTACTTTTCCAAGTGTCTCGAGAGATGATTGTAATCTTTATTTGACAGGGCTGAAGCTGTTATGAAGGCAAGAGGGTGCCCAACCCAAACAGCGTTCGGAATGGTTCACTAAACTCATTCAATATTCACTTCACAGTTCTTGCCAGTGAGCTGACTGGAGGACGGTGAAACAGCTGAAGGATTTACTGCCGAGAATTTAAACTTGGCTGACACTCTATGTCATGCATTATTTCCGTAATAGAGAACAATTTTGAGCACAGAGCAAGACTAATCTTGTGGCCAGCAAGCTCAGAAAAGAACAGAATAGATAGACACTAGGCTGAAACATATGGGAGTATTTCATTTAAATTGTGCTGCAGCCCAAACTGCTCGTTGTTTCTGTTCAGGGTAACTATGCCACCTCTACAGCTACAGCCATGATTATAGGCAGGGATGAGTTCTTTGCTTAATACTGACACGACGGTAGCACCCCAGCCTTTGATTGGGCCAGGCTTGACTGAGGACACCATTTGAGGTGTGAATAAGCTCTTTATAGTGAAGGGGAAATCTGTATCGCTCTGAATACCTCAAATGTTCTCACAAAAAAGTACAACGAAGAAGCGTGGATATTAATGAGAGGCATCAATTATGAAATTAATGGTGCGGTGATTTGGGGGGGGGGGGTAATGTAATCAGATCATTGTGAGCTGCTTGATCTGGGATCAAAAGGACCCAATAGCGTTAAGGGCTTAGTGATTGCGTTAAGCTTGTGCTTTATTTAATGGATGCTCTCATCCTCCATTTCAAGGTTGCTTTTTGCAAAGGTGCCACATTTTCTCAGTCGCCACTGACACATGTAATTGCCAATTGACACATGTAAATCACTACTGACAAAAGTAGTGCTCAAATGCTAGAAATGCAGCAATAGAAAAATTCTGGGCTGACAATAATAACTGATAGATAACCATGGATTTTTTTTACATAATAACTCAATCAGAAATGACAGTCATTGCGAATGTTTATATTTGCGCTCCTTTTAATTCCAAAACCGCTGACAGTGGTAGAAGTATGTAATGTTAGGATAGCCATTTTCTCTGTGTGTGTTGGTGGTGTTATCCACAACACTATCCATTAGAATTAGAATGTATGTCAGGGCACTCAGGATCTAAACACAAGGTGCAGTTATTATTTTCTGCAGTGATTCCAGTATTGCACTGTTAATTATAATTCAGTTGTAACGTTTATTGTTGAATAATGTATTCATTATGTGTTATGCAAGTATCTCTTTTCAGGGAGCCCTGCTAGAATGGCGTCACAGTAACTGTGCAGGAACTTCAAATGCGGCCTTCTCTTGCAAGTGCTCTCAGAAGAGAGTCAGCATGTGTTCCTATCAAGTGGAATAAGTGCCACCTCACAGACGAGTTTAAGGCAGCGACGCTGTGATGCTGAGGCTTCCTTCCAACTCAGCAAGCGCTGTCTAGAGGAGTGACTTGGCGCTTAGTTCTCTTAAACAGGATATGGCATCTTTCTTTTTTAGTCGTTTTCATGTTCATCAAAGGACCTACCTATTTTTCCCCCAAGGCAGGGTTTGTGTTGTTTTTGTGTCAGCAGCCCCCCCCCCCCCTCACTTCTTACGTTTTCTGCAGAAGCCAGAAACTCCCACCCTCCAATACATTTATCCACATGAGAGCAAAATGGAGGACAGATACACACACACACACACACACACACACACACTCACACACTCATTCATGATATCTGTCAATTTAAACAAAAGCACAGACAAAAGGGGGATCACCACGTTAAAAATGTTTGATCCCGTTTGAGAATGGACGAATGGATCTCCCCCAAAGGAAAAGTAAATGCTCCAAAATCTGTCCCCATGGTAATGACTTTTTTGTTTACTCTGAAGTATTATTTACAATTTGCTATACAGCAGTTGAGAGATACTGGCACCAACAGACATGTTCCATTCCTCAAAATAATGTTCTCCTAGAAACGTCAGTTTGTGCAGCCTAAAGGCCTTGTGGGAGTCTCCGGTGTCCAGTGCTGACCCTTGACAGACTAAGCAGAACCAGTTCACATACATGTCTGTGTTTCTGTATCCAGTAGTCCAATGCTTTCTAAGGTTTCTTCTCTCGTTTGCATTCCTTTAACCACCATGAACAGCAGACTTCACATTAATTGGCACCGTCTCCATTCAGTAGTTATTCCTGTTCTCTGAATGCACAAAAGAAAATAAAACACTGGGAGGAACCCTTGTTTGTAGGCCTGAAGCACCAATTCAGCAACACAGAGACTTTTTGAAGGACAAAACATCTAGGAACTTCTGGTACACACCTGCCGAGCCCCATGCTTCTGTACTTTCACATACTGATGTACAAAGTCTGTGTTGCCATTTCATGTAGCCGTCCTCAAACTTCTTGAGGGTAAGGGGCGTAATCTTCAAAGCAAAGTTTTCTTTATGAATGTTTCTGCATTCTCAGTCACGGCACAGTCCTCCAAGTCCGCACTGGCTTACAGTACTTGTTTATGTTTGATTTTCATCTATTTTTCTTTGAACGATCAAGACACTCATTTGCAAATTCACACAAAAATGGCATCTGTGGCCTGGTCGGTGGGATAAGAAATGATTTGAAATGAACGCATGGTTTGTGTCATAAGTTGTCTTACAATGTATATGTTCCTTGTGTAACATATACTCTGTATATGTCCGCATTGTGGCTTTATGGTAGACGTGGCACCTTGGGAGGCCATTGCTTAACACACCGTGCCGTTTTCTTGCCGGGATTTGGGGCAGGTGGAGCGAGGCAGCGGCTGGACTGAGGGTGCCAGTGTGCAGAAGAAACCGGCGATTAGTGACAGGCCAAGTCCACCCCAGGCGCAGAACATGGACCAGCCATAACCGTGGCTGATGTCATCCGGGAGCCCGTACAGGTAGCGAGGGTAACGGGACAGCTCGAAATTGATCCCCGCCACACAGGTGCACAGCGAGATGATGCAGAATGTACCTGAAAACAACAGAAAGAGAGCCTTTTAGACAACAACGATAACAGTCCAGAAATGTATATAATACACTACAGGCAGTACAGTTCAAACCATAAGGTCATTCTGAAAAATAAGGTACACCAGAAGCTACTCCTAAATGTCCTATTCAATATTTAAAGCCCCTGTCAAGATGTTGTAACTAAATCTTTTTTACTGTAGTAACTAATTTTTTTTTACTATAGTAATAATATGTTGCAAAAGTATTTATCAAGAAATCATTATATTCAAGAAATATAAAAATACTAATACAATCTTACAATCGTTAAATATGGTGTCATGAGCGAAATAACTGTCTCTTCGTCAGTGTAAGAAGCCGATTGGGTCGATTTTCGAATACTGGACAAATGAGATTTCAGTTGTAGTCTGGTTATTATAAGTAGCCCACATATATCATACCCATACCCATATCATTTACAGTTAGAATTAGTCCCATTACTACAGCCTGAGAAAAAACAGACTGCTCTCCATTTGGCTGTATCTCAGAGGAACACGACCGGCGGAGCTCCTGCCCTTGACATCAATATATCAACTTAAATAAGGCAAAAGGAAACAGCAGGAAAAAAAATCTCACATTAGAAAATTCCAACATCATTCTTTCTCATCCACTTCACAGTTAATTCGCAGAAACTATAAATACTGCACATAATCCCGAAGATCCTAAATAATAATCATGAAAACAATATGTTACCTTTGATTTTCACTTTTAAAATAAAGTTACCGAATCATCTGCAGCTTTCTCCGTAATTCCTAACATGTCTAACATTCTTAATTTATACAGATTTTTTAAAAAAAATAATTAAAAGCTGTGTACCAACATCATATTAGAATAGTTTATCCGCAACAAAACATTTCTGTTTTCATAAAAACTGGGATTTCAGCCTTTTGCGCGGCGGAATGTCATTAAATTATGGTCCAAAGTGTTCACTGAGCTCTGTGTTACCATAGTAATCCTTGCCACTGGAGCGCCTTGAACCATGTCTAAGACATAAAGAAACTGCTTTGTCCATTGTTTACTGGCATCATAGAAAATACCGTCATCACACACTAGTGGATAAAGGACTCTTGCACTAATTGTGGACTCCTTTTTTGTGTGGTGTGACTGAGCGAGTGATCAGCTGGGATTCAGGCCCCCCTTCACCCCTCCCACACCCCCATAATCTGACCCACAGCGCTCCTTTTGCTTTTATGACTTAGCATCTTAATTGGCTTTTTAATTGCCTTCTCATTATTCAGGAGCAGGGCACTGCATTAATCCCACGCATCTTAATTGCGTCTTCGCTTTTTGCTCTCCGCAGTGCCGGAACTGCACGGTGCACATGGGATGTGAAGCAAGCGGGGCACGCTCCCTCTGTTCTTCATTTTAACTCAGAATCACCACTACAGTAGTACTGAAATTAGAGGGGCATGGCCCCATGTACATTTCACCCTGTACACCGAGTTGCCAGTTTATTTGGTACGTTTACACCGATCACCCACAACATTAAAAAACACTGACAGGTGAAGTGAATAACATTGATTCTCTTCTTACAGTGTCATCTGTCAGCTGGTGGCCTGTTGCCCCTGTAACTGCAAGATTGTGGATTAAAACCCCAGTGGCACCATTGAATTAACCTAGAGCAAGGTACCGTCCCCACACACGGACGCTGTGCTCCTGGCTGCCCGCTGCCTCACTTGGTGAATGGGTTAAATGCAGAGAAGAATGTTCACATGTGAAAAACATACTCTTTACTTTACACTAGGCAGAAAGGGAACAGATAGTTATTAAGGTTGATGTATTAGAAGCAGGAAAAATGAGGCTTTGAGGGCCAAACAGTTACGGCTAGACATTTAGTCAGAGCTCCAAATCTCCAAATGGCTGACCTTTTGGGGTCTTCCTGGAATGCAGGGTCACGGGCAGACAAGGCTCAGTGATGCAGTTGTGGGGTCAAGGCTACTCACAGGACTAGAAAGATCTGCTGCTGGCAGACACCACAGAACACCTTCCGAGGTCCTGGGGAGGCCACACCTCCATGAATCAGAGCTGTTTTGGAGTCTAAACAATATTAGGGTTTAATTCTAATATTAAATGGATGTTGTGCCTTATTTAGTTGTGGTTTATTAACCCACCAGTGGAAACATATCACCACAGGACCACATCTGACCAGATATTAGTTGTTGTTACCCCTCGTTGGTGCACAGAGAATACAGATCTTTTACCATGCACAGTTTGTATTAGTCATCCATTAGCCCTTTAGCCATGTGTTTCTGACCACAGAGCCGCTGTTTATTTGTGGTTGGTGGACTATTCCCAACCCAGGAGTGATAATGAGCAGTTAAAAAAAATCACAGTAACTCCTTTGAGCATTATACACAACTACTAGTCCAACACAGTGTAACATGACATGATCCTCCAACCAAATTATATCTGGTCAATAATCTACCACCCAAATAAAAACTGTTCAGTGGCCCTCTGGTGGTCCCCTTCCATAGACAGGGGGGTGATTAAACAGATGTGCTATGGTGACAAACTACATTCCTACAAATAGCACCAAGAAAGCAGGCGTTTCTGATCAAATGACCAATCAGTTGTTGATAAACTTGCAACTGTGTTGTCAGTTGTCATATTGTTTACCATAAGCAGAGATACGGGATAAAGAAATAATGTTATTACGTTTGGAGATCTCTCATTCAGTTGTCACAATGAATTCATTTGTATTGCTTGTATAGAAACTACAGCAGATAGTAGGCTCTGATCACTTAGCCTTGTAATAATCTGAGCACTTTTAATAATGTGAAAGACTGATGCCACACTGGAACATTAGAGTAGCTCTGAGAGTACTGTGTCACATTTAATCACGCTTTTAGTCAGGTCAGGGTTTATTGTGTGAGGAGAAACATTACTGTCCTGGTAAACTGTAGCCCCTCGAGGTTTAATTGTGTACCTTGAGTTTTGAAGGTACACAACATTCATGCCCTCAGTGGCAATGGCCATATATTTATACTTCATAGTATTCATATATTCATAGACTTCATATATTTTTCATTGGGTAAATTATTCCTTTTAAAAACGGACTCAGACAATGTGTTCAGAGTGAATACAGCATAAAACATTTAACTATAAATAAGAATCTGGTGCAATTATACAGCCTAGCTAAAGGGCATACCCTTTAGGGGGAAGCGCCCAGTGACAGGATTTGTACCCTCAATATAAATTCTTAGAGTGTACAGGATTAATGAACATTAGCTTCAAAGCTTCTTCGATTTATTGTAGAATTGTAAAAGGGAAAATATTCAACAATATACTTTTATCTCTCCTTTGAATATTTTTGCACATCTTACACTTCAGTGAATCTCCAGTCTGTAAATTACTGTCTTAATTATCTTGCTTCACTAAGCCCCAATAAAAACATGTCAATTTTCTGCTAATTTAAATGTTCCTGGTTCACCTCAAGAAAGAGGCAGTTCTGTAACTTTATAAATCTCCTCATAAAACCTCAGTATGTGAGAATTTCTAACCCCCCGCGCCCTTGTATAAAGTCTCCGCCTGTATCTCCGTCAGTGTTTCAGACTCAAGGACATCTGTTTATTAATTCAGTCTCTGGTTCAGTCCCTGGGCTTAGCACTACATGCCACAACAGCTCTGATAAGTAGCTCAGCGCAACACACTTATTATAGAGGCAAAGAAGGGAAAGGTACACTAGTGAGGCCCTTTAAGAGCTGGAATGAGCTGCATAAAAGAGTGAGACGTGCTCAAATCCATGAAATTAGCCGTGGCACACGCCTACATTAGTCACCTCGCTCTGATGTGTAATTAAAATGCTTCAGCAAGCGTCAGGCAAAACATGACTCAAAAACAGTTTCGATGTGAAGGGGAGAGGAAATTTAAAGGCTTTTAACAAGCTTGCCGAGGCGACGCAATCTAAATATATCAAGATTGCTGTGACTATGAATGGAGTCTCAGTTTTTAACATGCTGGCATTGTGGTGAGATTATATAT
>JBBJLR010000133.1:19591505-19609016 GCA_037577145.1 Brachypetersius gabonensis | reverse complement strand
CATACATATATATACACACGTCGTAATCAAGGTCATATCACTTTTACATATAGACATACATGAGCTGTCCGCAGGAACCAGCTTGTGAAGACGTGTGTTTGAAACACATTCTACTGAGTGACAAATAAAAAATATAGAGAGCATATTAAGGGCACAAGCGTAAGGAAAGATAGTAACATTACACAGATTTGTACATCCTACAACAGCAGCCCTATTCTGTCGTCAACATCTTGAGGTGTTTCACTTTTGGTGCATACACAGATGCAAAGGTTGGAATGCAATGAAATACCTGCTATAGTGGATATATTTATATTTTAATATGTATATTATTCATAAATTCAGCAAATAAAATCACATTTAAACATGCAGCTGTGTAAATTATATTCATTGGCATTGTAAGTTTATATACAGTATATAAAATCAACATTAAATATCTAGGGGGATTTTACTATTGCATAGAGATGTACATTCTTTTTTTTTACACTCTGCACTAAAAGTGGAAACACCTGATTCGGGAACAGACTGCAGCAGTGGACACCGAACACCTTTATTATGTGTTGTAAACGATGGAATGTGGCTACTGTTACAGAGTGAAGGAACTGTAAAACATAAGCGTGAAGTGCCACACACGGATCACACTCAACAACCACAGCCTACGACACAGTGGCAGGGCTGACTCTAGATGTCCTTATAGGGTTTTTTTTGTTTGCAAAGTAAAGTGAAGTGACCATTTTGTCATATGTGAACACACCACAGCACACAGTGTGGACAGCATGAAGTTCTGTCCACACTGTGTTTGTGTGTTACTGATGATTGGATGCTAATGAATTTTAAAGTTACAGTTAAATTACAGATAACAGCCTGAGCATTGACTGTAATAGAGTCAGGCTCACAAAGCAGGATGTCATGCTTACCCAGATAACTTTAAGTTTAGTTTGATCTAATCCTGGATTATTTTCCTCTTAGGATGGTGGATTACTTTTTACTAGTCTACCTTCCCATAATACCCTATACTGCATGCCTCACCTGCTTCAAGGCAATAAGCTCTGGCACAGAGGCAGCAGTGACAGTGTTGTCTTTACTATGATCAATGCTTTATTTTCTACATATTTACCTAATTTGTTTAGCTGCTCCACAGCGTTCATGTGACTGGCTGCCTATTACACTGCATAACACACAAAACTGTACTGCCATTAACAACGAAAACTACCGCCTAACTGACTCTGTAAATATCCTGTATTTATTTATATTCTGTATTTTTTTCTAATCCTATTTTGCACAATTATTATATTGCTGTCTGCCTCAATTTTTGAATTCTTTTGAATTCCTTCACATTTTTGCACACTGAATATAGTATAATGTATTTGCTCACACTAGTACTGTTACTACTCCTGTCGACCACACTGTATTTAGTCTTGTCGTGTTAATTATTGTACTGTTGCTCTTGTGTTTTTGTTGCACTCTCATTTTAGTCCTGTCCTGCCTGTAGTGTTCTGTGTTGCACCAAGGTCCCAGATGATAGTTGCATTGTTTCACTATAGTATAGAGAATATGGTTGAATCAGAGAATTGGTGCCATTTGGGCTTTAGTTGGACAGCAATAAGCATTCCAATTGGGACCTGTCTCACAAATTCGAATGCTTCTCCCTGTCCAACTTAAACTCAAATGGCCTGACTTTAACACTCTCTAAGTTCTTTCTCCTTCTCCTCTTTTTCTTTTACTGTTTCTTGGCTACAAAATGAGCACATTTTCTGTGTCATCATTAAAAAGTTTCTTTCTCTCCATCATTCAAGGTACGATATTGTAAAACACAGAAGATGTAGAGCTGGCACTATGCAAACCCAGGTGCACCTCAATGACAATGTATAACATGGTAATCTGTCTTTGACAGTTACTGCAAAATGACAGTGCCTTGTCTGAGACAACAAAACCCTGCACCAGTCTGATATGATGAGGGACTTTGTGAATAGTGAATGCCCTTTGGGTGAATGTGTGTGTGTGTGTGTGTGTGTGTGTGTGTATTTTACTTGACTCACCGCCCATGAGGAAGAGCAGGCCTGCCACATACTGCATGAGGCCGCGGTCCCAGCAGCAGCCGAGCATGCCGATGATCCATCCGAACAGGATGATGGCTACAGCCATGCCCATGAAGCCAGCCGTCATCCTCCGCAGGTCTGAAGAAGCACACACACACACACACACACACACACACAAACACAACAGCTGGTCAGACTCAATGTGAATCAGGGCTCAGTAACACAACTCAAAGAACATATACCCTCACAAAAAGGTGAACTGACTTTGAATCTTACAGATAAGTTTAGTTTTGTTTCTCACCACGTTTAGCATTCGAACCGTATACCATCATTTTTATATTGGGACAGATATGGGAGGAAAAAAATGTTCTTAAAGGAGAAATCTGCCCTTTTCTTTTATTTCTGCACAGCTGAATGGCCCAGATATGAACAGTTTTATTCCAAAAAGGTGTGAAAGGTGTTGCTTGTGATCCTTTCTTCACAACTGTTCACAGCGAAGGTGAAACGAGCTTATACCGCCTAAAAGCTCCCCAACAGGAGGTCACTATATGAAATTGTTATAAATACACTGTTAGATGCCTGTGGCATTATTTCACGATAGTTTTGAGAAGATTTTAACTTCAAATATATTATTTAACAATGATGGTGGAGAGGAACATGCAGGGTGTTATATAGCAACATTTTCAGATTTACTCATTTGAGTATAATCAGCATCATATATGAAAACAGTTTTTATGTAAAATGTAAAACATCAGTATTACATTACATATTATATATAGAGATCTCCCGCTTTTTGTTGGGGTTACGTTCCAAGAGTTTTGGTAATTCGAAAAAAAGTGCTTCTAGGTCAGCCCTGAGTCCCCTTATGTGAAAACATCCAGAAAAAATATATTTACTGCTACAAAAAAACAAAAAAGGTGGAGGATATTTGCAGTTCCCGCGTTACTGTGGGGATTTCCGTTCCCCACAATATTTGTGGGGGGTTACTGTATATTAGTATACATTATAAATGTTATTTCTGTTTGGAAGATTCTTTAAACCTTAGCATGGTAAAGCAAAGACGTTCCTCTCATAATTTCGTGAGTATGTGCGTGTGTGTGTTTTTGAAGGCACACGCTGGGAACGAGGGTCAACTCCGTTAGCTAGGAGGCAGGTCACAGCTTTAGTGTCCGCGTGCTCTTTTTAATCTCATAGTTGAGTTCTCTCAGTATGGAAAAGGTAGCGGTTCCAAAGCGCCTGGGACGGCAGCCTAAGCCAGCCAACTGTGAAAAGGTTACAGAAGCGTCCCTGGGGCGAAGATCTGCAGATAGTGGATGGAACCAAGCTGGTAACAGAAAACCATATTTACCCTGCCCTAGCGGGGCACGGGGCGTGTTTGAAATTAATTTGATTTGACTTCTGAACGAAGAGCAATTTGTACGAGATGAGAAGTCTGATTAAAGAGGCAGTGCAATGAGAATAACATGTGACAGATTCTTCTGAAGCTACGAGATAATTCCTGTACAACTCCATGCCCGCAAGCCTGGAGAATCACTTACTGGCATCACAGAAGGAGAGAGCAGAACAAAATCTGGAATTCTGTGATGTTCACTTACAGACAAGCATCTCAAAAAGAACGTGTAGTGAATCTCAAAAAGCACAAGTGGTGAGTCCACGGTCGCTTTCGGTGGTCAGTGCACTCTCAATGTCATTTATCTTATAAAAGCACACTGCTGGTAAAAACAGTGCTCACCTTTACCCACTGAAGTGATTCGACTTTTGGGGGCTGATAACAGCTCTCTGTGAATGATCACACTAGTCCAATGGTTTCTGTGCCACTTAAAAGAGCCTCTGCACAGCAGTAGGTTTGGTTCTCATACCATGTACACTTGCTTAATTCCAGTCCTAAAAAAAAATGCAACCCTTTCCCCCTCGACTGCCTGTCAGACTCAGCAACTGGCACCACACACACATACAGCAGAGAAAATGGCAGAGAGAAGAGAGACTGATACCACCAATCTTCAGCCCCCAAACTAGAAACGAAAATGAGCAGCGTGGGGTTACTTTGAATAAACGTGGTGACAAACGTCCTCCAGGACGGATATCCAATTTGCAAAAAACGTGGATGGAGAGTGGCTGCCGCTAGAGGAAACACATCATAGTCGCCGGTCTTTAAGAACTCCCTCCGCACCATCCCTCCTGCAGACCAAAACATGTGTCGCGTGTATAACTGTAATCTCCAGTAAAAAAAGCGTGTAAATGTTGATCATAAATTGTGCTACAGAAATGACTTTTCACTTCCTAGTGCACGGTTGCATCTGCCTGTTCTGTCCTTTTGGTAACCTATTACTTACACACAGAGACGTACTGCCCCTGGTCTAACCCCATAAAGAAACACACACGCACACATGCACACACACACGCACACACACGTGTGAGTTAGAGGTACAGATAGGATCAGTCTGGCCATGCTGTCACACATCTACAGTAAACTATTCTGATAATAAAACAAAAATGTTGATCATTGTTTAGAGAACCAATGGCTTCAACAGTAGTCATAATAATGGTGAAATAATAGAAATAATGCTGATAAACAAGCACTGTATACTGTGGTATCATGAATGATCTCTTCTGAGACCTTCTCTTTTAGTAACTACTACACGGAACACAAGGCGCATTGCCTGAGCTATTCTTGTGATCGAGGAGAGAATGGAAGCCTGGTAATTTAAGATGACTGACAGCCTTGATGCCCTGTAATCTATTCTGTTTATCTAGCACTGCATTTGGACAGATATAGTGATCTACCTAGAGTGTTTTTCAGACACTGCCACATGCAAAGCTTTGGATGCTGCTAGTCATGTTTTATGTGATGTATGTTGAATGAAACTTAAACATGTTTTTGTACATTTTGTATCTGGCCCAGTTTTTTGCAAACCACTGTAATAGATGAATATTCTAACCTCAGTTACACCACAGATAAATACGTGTGTAAGTTTATCATGGCAAATCCAGTTCCTGGGTTTTGTCATTTTTATAATTTTAATAAAATAACATAAATTGTTTCAAAGGATTATTTTTACACCATGTATTTGTAAAATAATTTATTTCTACAAGCATATGCCTTCCTTGGAGACTAATGCTATAGACCAGAGATTCCCAACTGTGTGAAAATATTGTTTTACATGAAACTGGTCTGAACCAACGTACAATGTGGAATAAAACACTGTAGATTTTCTGCCTTTGACCCCATGGTGAGGAATTAAATACCATTTCTGAGAGACGTGGTTTACAGCAAAACTTATTGTTTCACCTGAAGTATGGGATGATGGCTGCAATTTTGATGCAAATATGTGTTTTGGATCTTATGAATTACGGAGGAACCTATCAATCCAGAGCATGTGCAGGCTGGGAAGAAGCACAGAGGTTAGAGGATGTTACACACATCCTGTTATGGAAGCAGCATTCTGGAACTCAACCAAGGCAGCGTCAGCATCTTTCTAGCAAACTGCTGTGTAGGTTTCACACCAGAGGAGGAAGAGAAGAATGAGATGGTGGGCAGGTCAGTCAAAAAGGGCCTCTGCGACCAACCTTCTCCTCTGACTGACACTCTCGTTATTTTGATATCTTGTGTTGGTAAAGCCAGGAGGCATCTGTCCATCAATCTGTCCATCCGTCTGTCTTCTTCACTGCCATTCACGAAAAATGAATTACAGTGAGACGTTAGCGTTCGAAACCTTGAAGGCAGAGGTGTGTAATTATGTGTGCGGAAGGATCCGGCAATTAGATCTCGCATGAATATAGAGTGAGTGAGAGTGCGGACGAGATGAGTGTGAGAAGATAACGCTCTTCCTGTCATTACTTCAGGCAGAAGCTGTTTTTTATCGCAGTAATCACAGTCAAATCTGTCAACTGGACGCTGCTATAGGGTCCCCCACGTCGAGGTTGGAATACATTTGCAACCCGACAGGTGTCTCAAGCCTGAACAAAAGCTTCTTCCAGAAACCTGATCTTTTAACTGTGGTTTCAGTCTCGGCTGCCATACTTCCCTACTTTGATCACTTGCAGTTCTGGCATGGCTGCACTCACGGAGCCCTGCTCAAGTTACTGCTGAATCTTTGCCAGTGGTGCATTTGCCTGAGTGGGAGTCACTGCCTCATGCTATGCAAATCCTCAAAAGCACTTTTGATAGTCATGAGAGGAATAATTGTCCCTTAGCTTCTTATCCGCTCCTACTCCTACAACAGAGACTAGTTTATTCTGACATTATGTGCAAAATCTTCCTAATCTCCTCGCTTCCAGTTCATAATCCCCTGTACTTCACTAAATGTAAAATCTCTATTGTCTGTAGTGCAGAATTACTGCCCTGCCTCTTCACATAACACACGCCGAGGTTAGGAAGAGGTATATTTTATGTCTGTCTAACACATATGGGCAGTTTCTAATAGCCAGATTAAGGCTAAGCCAAGACTACAAAGAATTTCCCATATTCATTCAACACTGAGATAGCAAACTAGTCCAAGACTAGGCCTAATCCATGTCTGGGAAGTTGGCCAATAGTGTTATCACACTCAAAACTGGGGACACTATTGGAACATATTTACTGGTCACTTTCATATTTTGCGTTATTCAGACCTGCAGCCCTGATACATTGTTTTACAAGGTAAAACCATTCAATGGCATTTTAAAAGTGAGAGTCAAGAAAGCTCTGTTAAACAGAATATGACTGCCTAGCCATGAACAACATTCACTCTAAGTCTCAAGACATTTCTGATTTTTTTTGCTAGTCTCCGATTCCATCCACTAGCCGGGACTCCCCATTTCACACCATACCACCACCACATCTTCCCAAACTGACTACTTATGCAATGCCATTTGACATAGTAACACACCTGAAGGAGAGTGCTGGCTTCCATTCCAAATCACTCACTTGCAAAGGTGTAATTTTTTTTACATATTACATGATCAAGACATCATCCTTGTTGATAAAATGTAGCGATTGCTGTTCATTGTTGAGCTCACCTGAGAAGAATTGTGCTAGGTCTTACCTTCCAACCCGTTTGCTCTGTCAATTTACAGGATTCTCCTGAAAAGTACACATACACACACGAATGTGTATACATGTGTATTTTGTTTGTGTGTATGTGTACTTTTCAGGAGATGGACAAAAACAATAAGTGTAAGTGTATGTGGAATTGTCAGCGTAATAATCCATCATTCATTCATCATTACATCATTACATTTTGACAGAGTGTAAGCAGGACGCGGGGTGGGGGGTGGGGGGGTAATAGAACATGACTGTATACCCACTACAGCAACCTAGACTACAGCACTGCTGATTTACAGTGCAGGCATTGTCAGTGCTGCTTGGTATTTACACTTGTCAGATTTAGATGTACCACCTTAGCAGTATTAATAATTGTTAAAATTGTTAATTAAGGCCAAGGGGTATGAAGAAGTTCTTCCATGATGATGATGATGATGATAGTAATGATGAAAAGCCTTTATTCATCACATACACTGTTACATGCAGCGAAATTGGACCCCTTTGACGAGAGGTAGCAAAGAGCATTCTGGGTCATTAACAGTACTATGGTGTATATAAATGTAGAAATTCCAGAAGTTATATTTGGTCGTGATTGTATTTATAATTTGGCTTCCCCATCCCAGAACACCACTACTTTGGGAAAACTTGATACACCCCTGTAAACAGGCGATACCATTTCAACAGCAACAATAAACCAATCAGCACAGCACATCTGTGTTATAACTGAGAGACCTTCTAAACAGGCAGAATGACATTTTATGGCTGCTATGAAAAGGGTTAGCTCCTCACTAATTAATTACCATATAATACAATGCATGAGTGGCATTGCCTTTCCTGTGCAGAGGGATGACTCAGCAAGATTTTAGAAAGTGTATATACTGTATATACCTGTTTCTGCCCACTCATGTCTATCAAGGCATGATTTCATGAAAATGTGCTACTTGGTGGCAATTAGCAGCACCTCTCAGTGATGACAAATGAAGGGCTACTGTATGCAGAGGAAACAGAAGGAGCATGATTGTGTACAAGACTGACTCCTGATGGGAAGCTAATGGCTGCACCCGCTCAGTGACACAAATTTGCATGCCACTCCCACATTGACACCTTTTTTTTCAGGATGGAAAAAACGAGAGTTAGCATGTCTAGCCATGTCTGCTATACATATCTGTACTAATGGGGCTTACAGTGTAAGACAGTGGCAATTTTTTGTGCTAATCCAGCCCGCAATCTTTTGTTTCTGCCCCTGGGTCAGTCTCTGTAGAGATGGCAGTATAAATGCTAACAGGCCACAAGGGCCGGTCCCCTCTCCTGGAACACATTCAGAAGGTACTGTGTGTGCTTGTCTGGCTGCGTGACAATGTTACTGGATACAATAGAAGCAGAGTGGAGAAATTCACTCCTGACATTTTCAACATGGTGCAGCATAGAGTCTGGGTTTTATCGTAGAGAGGCTCTGTTTACAGAAGTGTGACACACTGTGGGGAAATGTGCAGGGAGTGCGAAGTGTACTACATAAAATATTTTTGAGGGTGCCAAAAAGGCCGCCTCTGTGATAATGTTTCGCACGGTTTTTGCCGAGCTTGATGGCTTGCGACTTTTTCTCCTGCATTAGGCCACTAAGCCTTGGCTCAGCGTGGATAACGGCTGCCTTCATTTATTTACAGTATCAGTCGCTGACAGGCTGAGAACTGTTTGTTGGTCCTATCTGGCTTGTTAGCTCGCATTGTTCGAGCCTGCGCCACTGTCTTCTTTTAATTATATCGCTGCTCTCGAAGTTGACTCTGCAAATGAAAAGCTCTTAGGGACAAAAGGAAAATTCAGTTTCTACTGTTGCCGATTAGCAGCGTGTGTTTAGATAAGCAGACTCGTATATTTTTCGTGGTGCTATTAGACACAATAGAGGTGCAGAATGCTTCCTAGAGCCTTCACATTTTTACATTCTATGTTCCTTAAAGGGCCCATACCCCACATTTATTTGTATTTTATTTTTTCCCTGATGCTCTCTTTTGATGTGGTTTTACATACCAAAAATAATCACAAAAACAGTTCATTCAAAATGGGCTTAATTTCCATATAAGGACTGTATGAACTAAGGGGCGAATGGTACTTCTGGAAACTTTAACAATGTTACAAACTAGACAATATATGCCTCCTCGAGACCACTAGTGTTTTTTCTGCCTACTGCTATCTAGCAGATATAGACTGGTCTCAGTCCTCCACAATGACTGGGAGTCTTACAAACTACCAGTTCACTCACAGTGATTGCTGCATTCTATGCTTTTGGCAGTGATATGATCTGTAATGACTCAACACATTTGAGGCCGAGACCTGCCGGCTTTACTGGTGTGTTTGTTTCTCTCAGGCTTAGTCGTCACAGAGGACAGCTCCACCACGACTGGCTGGGAGGATAATAGAGATTAATTTCATTACTCTGTGTCAACGTGCCACCAGGGAGAGAGGAGTCGCAGCCCTGGAAGCAAATTACACTCATCAAGGGAGAAGGTAGCTATGGGAGCAGAGTGGTGTCCTCACACTCTGAACCCTCTCAGGGGCCCTTTGTTGGACAGTTTACAGTTTAAGGTGAGCAAAGGCAGTGTTTGTGAGACAGTTTACAAGGCAGAAGGCCACAAGTGGTGCTTACAATTCAAACTTTTCTGTCTACTGGAAAAAAGCTGAAGTGGTGCAAAGACCTAAATAGGTCTGGGGCTGCCAGAAGAGACCTATTTTGTGATTAAATGACTAATCAGACCATTATGCTTTCTGCAATTTCATCACTCCTTCTGTGGTATTAGTCCTTCTGTCAGATTTCTTCATTATTTGTGGTACTATAAAGCAAGAGAAACCATTTTGGTCCCAACTTTTGCAAACCAATGTAACCTATCAAATTTTCCATTTTCCATTACATTTTCCATAACTAGCTAGGTCAGTTATGTCAGCCATGCAGACCAATCAACGAGACTGAACCAAAAATATGAAAAATTTATAGTATTTAAAAATTATATAAAATGTTTGCCATGAAAAAACATATGTAATCATAAAAACTGATAGTACCATGGTCCCCAGGTAACACTCCATGGCCCTCTGTGGTTTAAAGACCACTGCTGCAGTGTCCTGTGGATGGTGGTGAAAAAAATGATATGAAAAAGTTTTGATACAACAGCAATGCAAGTAGGCTTTATTCTATAACTAGTATCAGTGATAACTAGTCGACTAACTGATGCAACCCTAGAACAAACGCTTGCTTTATAAGGAGCTCTAAAAAAACCAAAGAGAGCAGTTCTGCCAGGACGATGCTGCAGTGGAGGGCGATGAGTGACAGTCTTGATATGCTCAGTAGCTCGGAGGACTCTCTGTCCTCAGGGACGTGCCAGTCAGAGAGTACAGTGCGATAGTATCTGTGCAAGGGTGGGCTGCAGCTAACACTGGTGTCTATAAGTTGAGGAAGGGCAGGGTGGGGCATGAGGCTGTCAGTCAAAAGCTCAGGGAGAAACCCACCGAGGGGCGTGCTGAGTGACAGCACAGCTGGCGTTCCGGACAGTCGCTATGGAGACGTGCTGTCCATCACCGGCGCTGGGACGGTGAGGGGAAGTGACAGGCTTGTTCTTGCGAATGGTGACTGGTGTGTGTACGCTTCATCAGATTCCAGGGTTAGACACTACACAGCTGAGCATGCTAAACAGAATGTCTTGTCATGTTCTTGTCTTGCAGCCAGATTCTAGGAAAGACAATTAAGCAGCAGCCCAAACATTTCCGTTACCCATTTAATTAGTCTAAATTGTGATGATTGCAGCCATGGAGCGCAATGATTGCATTCGGTTTAAGTGCCCGGGCTTTGAGATACTGTTCACTCTTGCCATCTAGAAATGCTTCCTTCTAAAATGTTGTAAGTCAACCTGAAGGAAACCTCTCTACAACATTTTAGAGCCATTGCTGTCTGCCAAATTCTCAACCTTCCTACTAGAACCCTACATTAAAATGTTATTACTGGCCTAAAATGTAATTCATCTTAGTAAGACGGTACATTCCTGGATCATAAGACTCTCAGTCATCATGTACACTACATATTCAAAAGTGTCCAGGACCCCTTTCTAATCTTAAATATTAACCTTAAACCAGGCGAAGAGCTTGATGTTGAGTTCCCTTAGCATCTAACATTAAATTCGGTTGTAGATCCAATAAAAAGTTTCATATTCCTAAATATTGTTGCTGATATATGATTCAAAGACACAATGTCTGAATTTTATTAATGGATTTCGGCTAAATTAATCCATGGAACACAAACATTGGTCAAAATGATCAGATGATATGCTGGGTTCTACTTCCTATGTAGGCTTCAAAACTAAAAGTATGTGGACACTCCTTCTTGTTATTAAGCTATTTCATGGATGATGCCTTTACAAAAACTCAGTAATGAGATTTCTGCCTGCTAGAGCTGCACTGATCAGCTATAAGTGCTTTTATTTTGTAGTAGAAGAAAGAGAAGGCCACACAAGCTAACATAATAGGACAACTCAGTGTGTAAAAATCATCATTCCTCCCACTGTCCAGAGTCAGTGCCCAACCTCATAATGGAATCAAGAGGAATTTTGTCCCTGCAGCCACGTTCGTAAGTCAAGCAGAGAGCCTACACAGATCATAGAACTGAAGAAGCTGTTTTGCTATCAACATTGGTACCAACTCTAGATTAAAGCTCAACAAGTATGTTTGAGTGTCCATATACTTTTGGCCATGTAGTGTTCCAAGAAGCAAGCATGAAATTATATATTAGTACCTCTTTTGGAAAAAAAACAAACAAAAAATAAACTGGTACAAAGAACTATACATATATACTTAGCTCAGGTCCAATAACCTCTTTGTGCATCAGACTTGATGAATGTCGGGTCAAATCCGACAAACCCAAAGGTCATAGTAACCAACCACAGAAGGACTGTAACACAATCTGCTGCACTCTGTATTTCCTTTCACTTGCAGACCCTCATCACGTTCATCAGCATCATCAAGCATCTATTGCTGCTCAAATAGACACAACATTCTCATTCAGAACCAACCACTTACACAGCATTCTGCCTAAATGACTCGACAAAAAAGCCCTACTTATTTACCGCCCCATAAAACAGGGAAAAAACACTGCTGAGGACATTTCTAGAAACACTGAGCATGACTGGCTTCCCTGCACCATCGTATCACCCTCACTCTCCACAGACTGGAGGAGAGAGTGAGAAAGGAGGGGAGGAGGGAAAAATTAATAACATTTTTTTAATCAAGCGTTGAGGTTGAGTAGTTTTATGGAGTCGTGCATGGCTGCAGGAGTGCTGATGTAGGAGGGTGGAGAAGGGTGCTGCGCCGCTGACAGTCTATCAGTCAGCCTGAGCCGCAGCCTCTGCACATTACAGCACATCATTAACGCGTCGGTTTGCATGACAGAGCTACCAGACCGGCCCGCTTCGAGACGGTGGACGTATGACTCAGCATTTTGTGTCAGCAACGCTTTGCACTTTAATCTCCCTCACTTTGGGCCCTGCATGTTTGAGGAGGGCCCATGCAATCTGTATACCGGCTTCTGTCCAGCGTGATTAATGCAGCATGATGGAAACAGCATCTACACTATTTTATGCCTTGTTGGACACACAACCTGGCAAAACATGTCGCAGTAAATATAGAGTTCCACAGTTTCCAGAAAAAAAATAAACAACACACTAAAAATCTGGCAGCAAAGTGGTCAGGAAAAAATGTGGAGAGGGAAGCAACACTATATTTTAGCAAATGTATTTACACTGGAAATCCTTTAATTTACTGTTAATTGCATTCTTTCAAGCACAGTAATTTACCATTAGAGTAATTCTATTTAGACTTTACCCAGAAGGAAAACGTCTCAGTCCAAACTGAGTCATTTCTGTTCACTCTTTTCATTTGGAGTTTCCTGTTATTTTACAAAAGCTTTTCTGTACCTGCACCTACAAAATCTTGCAGGATTTTCTTGAAAAACATACAAATGACTAATTTAAGTGGTTAATTTAATGTAATTCTTTATCTTAAATGATTCATTTTAATATTGTTGGCGGGGGCTGAGAGATGGCCGCCTATATGGAGAACTGTTGACCAGCTTTTGCCATACATCAATCAGTTTATCTGCCCTTCAACCGCTATGTCAGGTGGCACCATGAATCATGATTTGTCGTGACAGCCACTTTACACTGATGATATTCTTGCTAGTGCTGGGTGCAGGGCATAGAGGCAAAGGTCTTTTATGCTAGACATCGCTCACAATTCCTTTAAAGTGATGATTCAGCCAAAAATCAAATACACATCATTTTCCACGTATCTCAAACGTAGTCCAATCATCAAATATGTCTGACATTCCCTTCTTTAGCTCAGCTCAGGAGCTTCAATGCCAATGATTGAAGTAACGAATCTTATAGTCTCAGATTACAACCACAAACTGTTTGTCTAAGACATCGAACCCAAAGAGCAAAGATTCTATATCTTCTCCTGAAACAGGTAACACTGGTTTTATCTTTTTAAGAAGAGCCTTTTTATTATATAGATGATGGAATAAAGTAGAAAACGATGGTTTGATTTTCTTTATATTAAGATAATATTAATATGGCTAATACTGTCTCAACCATAAAGTAATTACAGAATTTTGTAACATGAGACTAATTTGTGAGGCAACCATGTGGACATTTAGCTAAAATGGATCTACGTGGAAAAAATGACCTCATTAAACAGACCCCCTTCAAATTTCACTCAGCAATTTTGATCACAGGGTAATTTCCTACATGAAAGCAATATCATATCATACATCAATATCATCAGAAAAATGAATTATATGAGCACAAAAGCGTCAGTTACAATCAGCATGAATCTGATCCCCTTAAAAGAAATTCAAAACTTTAGCAAGACACTGTAAGTAGAAAAACGAAAAGTTTCAGGAAGGTTTCAGAGAGGCTGTGAAATATTATCTGACAGTGTGTGTAAGGGTTCAAAGAATGTACAGAAAACTCTTCAGAGGCATCACACGCTTGCCTCAAAACACACGGCTGTATCGCTGTTCCAGAGTAAGACTAAAGTCTTGCCTGGTTGCCATTGGGGTGAGGAAGAAATTGTGTAAATTTGATATTTGTCAGATCCCTCCCTTTAGTGTCTCCTGTGTGTCGCTTTAGTGCATTTTGGGAGGATGGTTAGGCTAAAACGATGGTGGATTTGCATGTTGAGCGGCAGGCTAAGCCGGAAAGAGCGAGACTAAGAGGGAGAGTGATGGAAAATAGGAAGAGAAAGAGTTGTAGAGGTTGAGAGAGAGAACGAGAGAGAGACAGAGCGTGCCTATAATTGCCCTGGATCATGGAAATGAAACGTGGCTATCTGTGAGGAGGTGGAGGCTTAAGAGAGTGGAATGAGTGCAGGTCTAATGCAGAGAGAGACAAGTGATAGGACTCAAAATTGCACCTACTTCTTTTTTCCACCTCCAGTCTTAAATCATATGGCTCTCAGTTTTACCATCAGCCTGTCTGTACTCACGGTGCGAAGGCATGCATCACACTTCAGATCAGCCCGTCCGTCCTTATCAGTGTCACTGCACATTTAGTTTGAAGGATCCTGAAGCATATGTCCTGTACGCTTGGATTAATACTTGGACTATTAAAACATTTGGCTGCAAATTCACAGGCCTGCCGTACACTGAAATGGGCTGATTATACTAAGGAAGTGTAATCAGTATCACACTGTCTTGTTTCAAGAGAACTGTGTGGGTTGTCTGGTTTTACAGTAATTTATACACTTTGTTTCATTGGCCTAGATTCCCTCCACACACCTGCCTTCAGTGAAAACCCATGTACCATCTTGAAAAAGAATTCGGTTTGTCAGAATGGTCGAGGGAAGTTTCCAGACGCAGCCACTTGAACCCTTGCTTTTGCTTATAATAGGGAGTCTATTAAATTGTAGCCTTAGCCTCAGACATTCTGCCCATAGAGGTACAAGCAGGGATGCAAACCCATCAGGGGTGAAAAAGGTGACCATCTTGAAGGATCATGAAATCTTTTCTATTATGTGTTTGTGTGTGTGTGGGTTGGGGGTGGGGAGGGATTTAAAGGGGTTGGGGGTTGTAACATGGTCACAGAGGTTTTCGCTTGCTGATGTGGGTGGGGACAGATGGAAATTGTCTAGTAAATCAGTGCATGCTGTTACTTCTTCATGCTATCTACAAAACCTATTTAGTGCTGTATCCCTACAACACAGCTTCTGTCACATTTCATTGGTATTAAGGTAGTTATCTAACTGGGAGCCCACTTCAAACAGCAGGGTCAGAAAATTGAATTTTCTTGATTTTTTATTGAGCTTTTAAACTATCCTTTACTGTATTTCCTAACATTTATTTACCTTTTACCTTTTGAGAAATCAAGCATGGCATTTGCTGCTATGCTACCACAACCAGGAAGGAGAGTACAGAGGAACTGTCATTTATAAATGTTCCGACCCCTCGTGCACTTGATGGTCCCTTATGAAATGCGGCAGCTGAGGTGATGACTAGTTTTTGTGTTTAAGCTACACTGTGCAGCGGAAAAACAAACAAATATTCTGTAGAAAGGTTTCAGGAAGGTTTCAGGGAAAGTCAATGAGGATGTGAAATTGAATTATTATCTGATAGTGTGTGTAAGGTCTCAAAAATGGACTAGTACAGGAAACTCTTCAGAGTGTGTAGCTGTGAGGAGCAACAAGCGCAGGGCAGCAAGTGAGCGAATGAATGCCATGCGGATAAAGGGAAGTTGCAGTGAAGGTGCTTCCCCACTGTGTGTTTGGACAGCTCCCTTGCGCTCCTGCCCATGTGCTAAATGATCACCTCCTCTGCCACTTTGGCAGGGCCCTCTACACCACAGAAACTACAGACAGAGCCTGGTGCTGCTTGAGAGAGAGAGAGAGAGAGAGAGAGAGAGAGAAAGAGAGAGAAAGAGAGAGAGAGAGAGAGAGACAGACAGACAGACAGACAGAGAGAGTGAGAGTTAAACTCATTTCACAGAGAGACAAGGCCTCTCTGTGAAAAACTTTGTGTGGCAGTTTATTCAGTTCCGTATGCCATAAACGTCACTCAAACGAATTCCTTGATAAATCTTTTCAAGCTGCCAGTGACAATAAAAATGTGTACTACATTAATTGTAACTATTCATAGCTCACTGAAGCAAACAAGGTGGACACATTCTATTAGAATCTTATTATGATTTGAATGAGAAAATTGCAGTTTTTCTACACATCAGAAACAAATGAAAAATGTCAAAGTGGAGAATTCATTGTATAAACAGCATTCACTAATGATGTAAGTCATTACATGTGTATATGTGTTTACATGTAAGTAGTATCACTAATCTCTCCAGATTATAAGGGCTGAAATCAAAATAGATAACAACTACATGTTCATGTCATGAACTTGGCTAACAAAAACGTCCACTTAACTTAAAAAAACTAACAAGTGTGTATGATCTTCTTCTCTGATAGAATCTTAGTTCACTAGCAGCTCTTAATTTCATGTCTTACTAGATGTTTTAGGCTACTCATGTACAATGCTATGGATAAGACAATGTGCCAAACGCTGTAAATATAAAAGCAAAATGAAAAAATAACAAAAAACTCCAGATGAACAAAATCAAAGTAAGTTTGTATAAATTCAGTCCCAATCTTTGAAACACCTCAATCACTGCCGATTTCCATTTTTTACAGCGCCTCTTTTACAGCCGGGCCTATCACAGTTCAGGGTGGGCCATCGTTCAGTCTGGACATTTCCCAGCTCAAAGATTCAGCTGAAAGCCTTGAGTGTTTTTATGCTGCCGCCCAGCTGTCAGGTGGCTCAACTCTCCTTTATTTTCGCCCCCAAGCTCCTTTCAAAATGGCTCAGTAAACGGGAAACCCAGTGTGGCTTACTGACAACTGAGGCCAAAGCATGAAGCATGAAATGCACCCGTTGTTTTCTCTAATTTGTCAGAAACCCGATGGTGACACATGGTGAGAGATGCAGACATGGCCCTCCATCCAAACTCTATACATTTCTAACTTCTGCTGCATTAGCACTCGCAGAAGAAGCATCTGAGCAGTACCTGAATGGAGTTTGTAGGGATCATACATTTTTGTAGTGCACTTATTTCATATATATGTACAGTGGTCCTGAGAGGTCAAATAAAATGTGCTGGTGATTTTCTAAGTGGATGTATGCTAACATCAATTATAGGAGACAAACTTAAATATGGTGGTTTTTAGCCCTCTGTTTCTATTTATTTGCTGAGTTTATTTGCCGGTCCGTGAGAGGGCTCCTGCCTGTCTGTGGAGCCTCGCTTCTCAACGCTTCTGTTACTGTGCGCCCTTTCCACGCCTCCTCGACTTCACGGCCCCGCCCCCTGTTTCAACATTATAGAATGTTCAGCTCTCCTGCCATAGACGTATATATGGTTATACTTTGTTATAAATATA
>JBBJLR010000133.1:19571570-19588902 GCA_037577145.1 Brachypetersius gabonensis | reverse complement strand
TGTGTCTAGAGGAAAAAAAAGGGTATGTGTGCACACCTAAGATATATATACACACACACACACACACACACACACACACACACACACACACACACATACATACACGGTCTTTATACAGATAAAGGCCCAACTTGTGCACTTGATTCACTTGAGTCAAACACAGAAGGCCTTCCGGATACTGCCAATGTCCTGCCACAGTCAATACTTATACGTTTGATTAAGAGGGAACCGTCACCCCCAGGAGCCGACTTTCTTTCCTCCATTCAATTACCGCTCCCTTTCTTTTCTATTAATCCGTCCCAACCTGCCTCCAAAGAACACGTCTACTTTCCTTCCGGCGTGGTCTTCTCTTAAATATGCACGGGCCGACTGGCCCAAGTTAATGGGAGCAGACTAAGAGGGCAGGGAGAGAGAGGACGAGACAGGGAAGTAATTATGTCTTAAGTTTTGCGAGGCAAATTAAAGGGACAGAAGGCCTCCTGGCTCTCCTTCTCTGAGTGACTTTGCTACAGACAGGTGCCGACAGATACACCCCGGTGGCCTGGACGATGCAGCCCAGATCTAATGGACAAGTGCCGCTGATAAGTGCACAGTGATGAGTGCGGAGATGAAGGGGATGGACTGGCCTAAAACCATACTCATGTAAAAATATGGTCCCAGTTAAATAATGTAAAAGTAAAATGTGAATATAAAGTATCATATTAATAAAACTCCACACATTCTGACCTCTGTATGGACCTGCAGTGGAACTTCCAATTCCTTAGGACATTCAGCATCTAGCAGCATAGAAAGGAAGCTTGTTTAGCTCTATTCTTCACTTTTGGGGATCCTTTTTGGTCTGATAGAAGAATAGAAGTCAGTGGTACTTAGCATAGTAGAGGTTTCCATTCTCCCCAAGTGGCAAACTGCTTCCCACTTCTCCTCTCGCCAAATTGTATTCAAAAGGCCAGAACTCCACTGCTCAGCCTAGTTTTTTTATACAGAAATCACTCACGTCTCATGCATGGTAACTACGGCTGCAACACTATTTCATTAGAGACGCAAAATTCTAAAAATAGGAATAAAAATTATCAAAAGCAGAGAGTGGCATCAACTGCAAAAACTGCAATTTTATTGACTGACACACGCATAACCCTGGCATCACAACTTCAGGAGTTGAAAACCTTGAACCTTCAAACCGCAGAGGGGGGTCGTGTGCTCATCTCTCGCTGAAAATGATTGGAAGACGTCTGACTGTTGCCTGCTGTGTGAAAAACCCTTGAGCTGTGTTTGGGTGAGTAACTCAAAAAAAGAGCGTATTAATAATCTGGGTATAGTCCCTCAAAATAATGTAACGATCCAACTTTTTCCAACATAATCTAACCCCATCTGTAGCCAAAACCCACTTTGAAACACTTGGAACAGAAGCAGTAGCTGAATTCCTGTTGATGATTAAACAAAGCACCTGAATTCTTCAGCCAAAGTTCTGTGGTTACTAATTTCCACTCATTGGTAACCATGTAAAGGTTACCAAGCCAAAACAAAACAAAAGTTCTTATTTGGGCATAAACTTACTGAAAATTAAGTAAGTTTATGAACTCATACATAAACTCAATTGAAAATACAACAAATATATTAACCTTTTTCAAGTAATTTTGTGGAACTTGAGTGACTGGAACTGGGGAGTGATGGAGCCGCCGGCCAGCTGATCTGGAGGAGCGCCTCTCTCGCTGGCCTAAATTTGAACTGAGAGGAAGATACCGCACGCGTTTGATGTGCAGCAAAAATGTCTGCTTCGTTTCTGTGAACTGCACCGTGGGCATCCAGTAGCCTATCCGCAGTGTTTTCACAGTCTAAGCATTGGAAGATGTGGACTCTTCAACTATAGCACAAGTCACAAGTGCATCCTTTGAGTTGCAACAGAGAAAAAAAAGGATTTTAAAGATTTGTGTCAAAAGTTTGACTCCATGTTTCCTCGTGTGCATTTTTGCACCTGAGGGAAAGTAGGGCAGAAATTGGAAGAGCGGAAAACGGAGACTTACTGACTCTGCTTCCCATTCATCCTCGCTCTCTCTCTCCCTCTCTAATCCACCTGAATCCAAGCCCTCATTCTGAGAAGATAAAGAAAGTGCTCCAAGCACCGCAGCAACAGCAAGGAAACAGCAAAAGCACTCACTTTGTGACTTTGTGCCTAGCCTCCAGTACTGCAAAAAAGCTCCCTTCAAAGGCTTGAACACTGATACAAAAGTCGAGAACACTGAACGTGGTAATAGGTTTTGGGTAGGAACTAGATTCGTTTCCTCACTTCCGCAGGCCTCAGTCACGTTCTGAGAAATGTGCATGTTTTCAAATGGTAATGCTTTTGCTTCTTCTCAAGTTTAGACAGAAATTGTTTATTTCAGATTCATCTGAATCCTTCACATTCGGTTCCTAATGTCTTTATTAACTTTAACTTCATTCTGTTCTGTTCACACAGCACCCGGGTTGCTTTTCTATAGCTCTCATTTTCAGGGTTTAGCATTTTACTGTATAAAAAAGCATTCTGAAACCAGAAAAGAGGCGCTAACTTGTTGCTGATAGATAGTGGATATATGGTGCAGCTAATTCAGTACTAATTCAAGAGTTTTCTGTCATAATACTTTCTTTACTCTTAGTCAGGCTGAGTTGTGTTTACCATTGTGTTGCATCAATTCTTCTTTTAACAGAACTCTGTAAATATTTGGGCATTGAGAAGACTAATCGCTGGAACTTTGAAAGTGAAATAAGGTCCCTTATTCATCTAATACTGCATATATATTGCATGTTCAAAAGTCTGGGGTCTCCTTTGGTGTATTTTTCATTGTAGCATACAGACTCTTCTTCTACGGAGCAATGCTGTGGTAAAATGTGCTGAATGCAGTTTAGTTTTGTCTTGTTGACATAAGCAGGGGCTCCACTTAAAACAGACCATGTCTGGATGGCAGCAGATGCTGCTCCAACAACTGTGTGACTTGACTTCTTTTGTTTATATATGGCTTCCCCTTGGCATGGTAGTTTTAACATACATCTCATGCAACAAAAAAATTGTTTGTTTTAATGCAGTGCCACCTGAGAGCCCGAAGATCAGAGCCATCAAGTTTAGGTTATCAGTCATGTTCTGTCTGTACAGAGATTTCTCTCTGAAGCTTTTAATGATATTATGTGCTGTAGATGATGAAATGCCTAAATTATTAACTTTATTCTTTGCCTGTGCAGTGGTGAACCTCTCCTCACCTTCACTCCTGAGAGACCCTGCATCTCTGGGATGCTCTTTTCATCATGTTACAGACCTATTATCAATTAACCTAATTAGTTCGTTGGGAGATGCTCCATCAGGTGTTTTTTTAATATTATACACCTTTTCTTTTGTTGCTCCACTACAACTTTTTTGACCGTTCTACAAGTGTTTACATGAAGTGTTTACAAATTCTGTTCAAATACATTCTGTTTAAATACATTTTACACAGCATTTCAACTTTTTTGGAAACAGGGTTGTGCTGTTATACAATCAACCATCAGTCTCAGCCGTAGAGCTGTTGTGAAATTAGTCACTGATTTCAAAACAAAAGCTGTTATGACATATGAGAGCTTCTGCTGGATTATAGACTGTAAACATTATAAGCATTATGACTTGTTTCCCCCTTCAGGCGTGTAGTATTTGATTTGCATAAAACAGAGGAAATTAATTATGGGTACCATCTATGGAAATTATAAATATTTAGATATTTGGAAATTATCCGGATACAAGATGCAAGTGGCTACATTTAAATGAGCTCACTATTACCTTGCAGAAACAACACTTTTTATTGTGTTATTTCTGCAAGGTAGGCCCCATATAACCACTTCTACTCATTTCTTGATATTAAACAGATGATCATTGTGCTCTTTAAAATGTCACTGCCACCCACTTTGTTAGCAATAAACAGGTAATAGCCACACCAAATGCATCTATGATTACAAAGCTTGTAAAATCTCTTAAGAGATGCAGGTACATAGTGGACAGGCAGGATTTTTAATATGCCATTCGGCCTCTGCGGTGCGGTGCTGCGGTGGACAGTTTAATGGTTTGAGGGTTTTTACGAGTGGTTGTTTTGTCCCAGCTGCTGCCGGAGCTCAGCCTATGTGCCGGCCACAGCTGTGGAGCGCATGGCATGTGCACCCACTTTTTTATTTCCCTATATTTGTTTTGGACGCCTCGTCCCTAGACTTCTTTTCACTCCGTGCCTCAGGCCATGCATACTCCGTGCCACTTGGCCATCTCCTCTGATTGGCACCCTGGAAACCGATGTGTGAAGAGTTGGACTCTGCCTGTCACATGTCACAACAGCAGTGAGAGACTCGGACATAAGTGTGAACGATGGCCTTCAACTGAAGCTCTGTGGGTTCTGTAACTGATCTGGTTTGCTGCTTCTCATTTGTAGCTTGCTACCCCACACATGTTGAACAGGCACCAGCATCCCAGAGCTGAAGATGTGCTGAACAGAGGAATGGGCAAAGATTCCTCCATCCGATATACAGGACTGATCAACAGTTTCCCGAAACATTTAGTTGCAGTTTGTTGCACTAGAGGGTCCCACCAGATACTGAAAGCAAAGGTTCACATACTTTTACTACACAATTTGATATATAATTTGGCAATTTTTTAATAGGTCAGTGTTTAGGTCATGTTTATGGAGAAACTTCCAAAGGTTCATAAAATTTCAACAAGAAGCAGAAGAAGATTTTTTGTAAAGCTTGTGAAGCTCCAGCAGTTCTACTCTTAGACCCTAATTAATTATTAATGAATGTTTGTCTCTTGACTTTACTTTCTTTGACATGAATTTTATCATTGCTTGTACCTGCAGAGCACCAGTTAGTCAAAATTGAGCCACTACATGTTTGGACTGCTGTTATTAAGGAGGTAAAGTCTAGCTAGCTTTGTATAAGCCCAACAGACCATAGCCAGCTCGACCTCCCTCCCTAGAGTCATTATCATTGAAACGTGTGTCTGTGTTACTTCAGTAAGCCAGAATTAAACCCATTCTATGGCAAACACAGCTGTTAGCATGCAAAGCTTATGCTAACAGTTCCTTTCCCCTAGTTAACACCATCTTTTAACATTTAGCAGTTGTTAGAAGCCAAGTAGCCAAGTGCTTTTCCCTGCAGGATGGTATGTGTGAGATGGATTCTAACTGAGCAAATAAGGGGCTTTTTTCTTTAAGCCTTCACCATACAGGACACAGAGCAGGCAGCCCAGTGAAGCATTTAGAAGATATTCAAGGATAAAGTTTGGAAAGTTTGTTTCCAAGCTCGCATTGTCTTAGAGGTTGCAGCTCATTTCTTAAAAGGGCACCAGCGTCCAGAAACAAACTGTGTGTGTTTTGTTGTGTCTCTACCTTCTCTGAAGCGAGACAGTGAGAGATGGAGGTGACCTTGGGCATTACAGGCTGTCCTTCGGCCGTGTGTACCAGGGAGATAAGGCTTGCAGCCACCGATGCTCGCCTCTTCTCCAAACACTGGTCACAAGCTCTGACAGAGCTGCGCTCGCACACAAAGGCCATTTGCATCACAGGGAACCAGCTCTTATCTCACCCTCACTACTGTAGTTCTGTGCCTTTGACAACTTCTATCAGCACATGCAGCAATGTTTATGTTTTTAGTTGTTTTTTGGTTATGGTTTGGAGCGGAATTGAGGGTTATTTTTTGGACTCTGCAAATTTTTCCACTAGAATTCTCCTGGGAAAAGAGGCTATGTAGGTCAAACTCCCAAAGTGCATGGCTTGTGTGGTTAGCCTATATAGTGCAGTCCTAATGTGTTTTACTCCTTATCTGCAGACTCGCCAGGGCCAGAGGTTTCCTTATATTGTTGCTGTTGTGGCTAAACCCCACATGTCCAGCTTGATAACTTTGTAGGAAAACGAAAGAACATTCTTAACGTTAATGCACATTAAAGAAGACCCATTTTATTCGAATTATTAATAGTAAATCATATTTTCCTTTATCTATATTTCACCTTTGAAGAGTTGAAAACACTCTGCGCTCTAATTTTGTTTAAAGATGCACTTTACCTTGTATATATGGCTCTTTGAACAACAGCTTATGTTCTGTGTATATATTTTAATGACCACTGCTCTCATTGGCCGTCTAAGTATTGGGGGAAGCGCAATGCATATTGAATACATGGTCATGTCAGTTTTATACTTGTTTGTGCCAAAAGACACATGAAACAAATGAATATTCATAAAACAATATTTTATACATTTTGAAAGGTGGCCAATACAATAAAAAACAATATTTTCAAATTAACTGAATGTAATGGGAAAACAGCAAACCTGGCATAAGATGAGTGCAGTAGATCTTCATGTAGAGCTAGTACATGTTTTTTTTGGTTAAGAGGCTACATTATTGTGTAAAGCTGTAAAAACCCATTCCAGTAGAAATGTACTCTGCTGTGTTCCAATTCAGAAACACTTGACTGAACTGTGAAAGACATTTCAACAAGTCATTGTTGGCTATTTGCATCCTTTCTGAAATAATTTCTTACTTTGGACCATCCCACTGGATTTTGATTCTGTTTCCTATGTGTGTTCCCAATTATCACAAGAGGAATTTGATCTGCAGTCAATTTGTAATATACCACATATGTGCGTCTGTATTTTCATTCCAGCAACACATACATGGTGTCTTTTGTTTGAGCTCATCTTTCATTGTCCCAGGAAGATCTATCATGTGCCCAAAATAATCAGATGATAATCCCTTATGCCTTTATCTACTCCACCATTCAGCAGCACAGACCCATTCAGTATAATTACAAGTCTCAGTGGCCTAAATCAGGCAGCCATAATCTCTAATCCACTGACAGCTTCCTGCCAACTACAGTGGGCAAACAATGGCGTTCTATGTAATGCAGAGCAAAGGGGAGATGTTCTCTATGACCGAGGCTGTTGTGATACAAGCGCTCAAAGCTGGAGAGTTCATCCTGCTGATACGCTCAAAGGGCACAAGCACAGTTTAGACAGAGACATTCTTGCTCAGATACCTGACCTTTCGATGTCCACTGTGGATCATATGTTGCCCGAAGCAAAAATCAGGAGTGATCTTTGTCCTTCTCCTTGAGCTATATACTGTTTTTAGCCACCAGAAGATATGAGGCAGTAGTAAATTTACTGGAAGTGCTGTTTCACCTCATAAATGGAAGTGGTCAACTCAAGCAAGAACATTTCCTATGTCTATGTTCAGTAGCTTATCATCAGTAAGTCGAGTCTTTGATACAGTGTGAACACAGAAGATCAAGATGGCAAACAATGCTTAATGCCCACAGGAAACCCATCAATTGTTTCTGCTGTTTTGGCATCTATTATCTGAGCAATGTGATTGATCTATCCAAGCCAACATATACACTTTTGGTTAGAAAGACTTTTGCACATGTGATGTGGGTAATGAAGAACCTTTTAAATATTAAAGAACCTTCTCATAATGTAAAGGTTTCACCAACTGTAGAGTTCTTCCTGGTACTCTTACATAATGTGTAGGTTCTTTAATGTGTAGAAATAATTCTACTTGTTTACCTCATTTACAAAAATGACCAACTATTGGGAGGTTCTTTAGAAAACCAAAATGGTTCTTCTATGATACCACACAAAGAATCCTTTCTGGCACCCTTATTGAGTGCACTCTTAAAAATAAAGGTGCCAAGAAGAGTGGGCACTTTGGAATAACACCATAGAACTATGGTTCTCAAACCAGACTCTGGAAATTCTCCCAGATGGTTCGTCCATATTTTTACTTGATCTCAATTCATGACACAGAGATCGTTAGAGGGAGGGACCGTTAGAGTGTCCCTGAAGACCAGTCTGAGAACCACATTGTAGGTTCTCCAGAGAACTTTACAGAGCATAGTTCTTTTTAAAGAACCAGGCTTACATCAAAAACCTTTCTAAAATGTCTTTCATAAAAACCAGTCTAAGCAAAGTATTTCATTGAAATATACTGCATTTCACTAAAAAGCTGGATTTGCTTTTTTTTTTCTTCACTCGGGTTTAGGTGTATATTACATTCTGCACTTATGCTGAACATAGATCTCTTCTAAGGTTGAAAAAGTAAACGTCCCAGTAAAAACATGTAAAATGCATCTCAGCTTGCATAACTTGTTTGTATACTGATCTCCTGATACTGTATCACAGCAAAATAAAAGCTTACCTCCACTATCTAAAGAAGGATCTGAGGAGGGATGCTGACCTATTTCCCTTCGGTGGAGACTATGAGCAGATGGTGAAGGATGTGAAAAAGTGCATGCAGGGATGGCACTCACCTCTCTGATCCGGTTCTCCTATCCTACTCGGGATCACAAACTGAGAAAAGCTTGTCCCTGTGCTGAACTTGGAACAGTAAGGGGCCAAAGCCTTGCTGTAAATCAATAGGCCTTTTACTTTACACCGTCTTATCAGTGGTTGTTACCTGTCCTCTCCCTTCACCTCTTATTAGGCGCTAAAAGAACAGTTCCACAATAGCACAGAACCGTGCCTGACCTTCAGCTGTCAGCAGGGAAGACAGCTGACATGCTAGCCTGCCAAGAGGCTAACTACAACTACGCTAAGATAAGCAGCCTTTGCACACTTTACGTGTAAATTGCTTCTTGAGGTTGAAAGATGATGTTTGACCAAGGGGGAATGAGGATACAGTGTACTATCACTGTTGTAACAAAGTCTTGTACATAGCAAATGGAAACTTGGACAGCAGGGTTTCCACATGCTGGACCCTCCTGCATATTAATTTAAACAATGTGTAAGTCCACCCAATTAATATTCATAGCGCACATGCATGCACTGATTGTGCAGAGTGCTTCTCACGGAAGTGCACAGTTCCAGCTCTGAAAGTTGTTGAATTTTAATCAGCATTAATGTCAGATTAAGTGTAGTGGTTGAGGTGGGCGCTCAGCACATGCGTTAAACCTTTCAGCAGCAGGGCTGGTCGGCGAGAAGCGGTTTTGATCTAATGACAGTAAACAGAAGAGCATTACCAAACGCAGCGGTGTGAAATTCTATGTGGCAGCCAGTCAAAGCGACATAAGCCACCTCCTTCTCTTTAAAGTCTAAATTAGTTTGGGATTTGCCAGCCAGTGGACACCCTGCCTCAGCGATGTGACTAACCAGATTACTGCCGTGCTTCTGGGAGGAGGAGGTGGCCCTGGAAGTGGCAGCATTACAGAAGAAGAAAGCATTTAGAGGCAACAAGCATTAGTCCTTAATGGGACCGGAAGGATGTCCAGTCTAAGTTAAACAAATGTCCTTCTTGCTACATGTCTGAGACCAGAGCAATATGTGTCCTTGTTTCCCAGGCTCATTAAATTTGGGCTGTCATTAGTCATGCTGAAAACCTGCGCCAGAATTATGGATGGCTGAACCGTTTGGCAAGAAAATAACATTTACACAATTTTAGAGTTAGGCCAGATGTAGTGGATTAGCCAAGACACGTTTGGGATCCAGATTTTGCTGTAGTGCTGTGAGCCTAACATTGCTAACAAACACCACAAATGATCATCCAAACACAGCTGCTGACGAACACTCACCCAAATCTTTTCCATAAATACATCCTGAAGCTTTTTCTGGTCATTCTATAGCTCACAGTAAGTCATGTTGAGTCCTAAACCACATCTCCTGTGCCACTTTGAGCATGTCTTGACTGGTCAACTAGTGGTAAGAGAAAAAAAACTGTAAATGTATTTTTTTTTTTGTTGCCAAACTGACCCCATGGTAACAGAAAGACTTGGGTGGCAGACCTGAATAACTGGGACAAGATGTGGTGGCACTGGGTTGGAAAACATTTTTCTTTAGAAACAGAAAGTAGAGATGAAAATTGGATGTTTGCCTGGCTGGAAGAAGCAGGAGTTTCAGACACTGTCCTCTTTCCAGACTTCAGTCATTTTGTAACTCCATACAAATCAAGCTGTTTCTCTGACTGTAAAAGAGAGCAATAGGAGAATATGAAATAGGCATTACTGTGTATCATCCTGCCCCGTTCATACACATGATTTATTCAAAGCATGTGCATATTCCAAGTGGTATTGAGGAATCAGGAACTGTTGGACCTGCATTGGCAATAATGCCATCCTAGGTTCTGGCCATTATACTTACATTCATAGTGAGACTGTTTCATAGTGCCCTTTGTTCACTATGGAAGCCTGCATGATATGACTGGCCTTTTTTGTGTGTATTTGTTTTTTCTTTTTAGTCAAGAACAGCCCTCAGAATATGAAATATATGATTATATGTTCTTTCTGTTCTGCACGATTGATATTTTATCACGTAGAAAGGAAAAGTTGCCAAGTTTTATTCTACTCCTATAGGTTGTCCATACAAACAGCTGATACAAACTGTTAAATACGCTATTAATTTAAGTACATTATAGTCCCTGGTGTCACATTTTTACATGGCTGACACTAATGGAATTGCTTCATGGCTGCTTAGTTATTTGTGTTATAAGTCCTGGAAGATTATAACAGCCTGAGAGCATCTCATGTTCATGATGTGCTGGACTTGGCAGGAGCAGTACTGTTTGTATATCTTCTGTCTCCAGTGCCTTAAGAGGACCACCAGTGTTAAGATGCTGAGCCAACGCATGGCACACCTCCAACCTCTCTATCTCTTACTCATGCAGTTTCAAGCAGCACTACACACACACATACACACACACACACACAGCACGGAAATGTCCAGCCCTGATCATCCAAGGGATACAACATCTGTCGGTCTCAGTAGACGATGGCTGGACGTAACCACTGCTGTGTGGGGGATTCCAAGCACTATTCCCATAATGCCATCGCTAAATCCACAATACGTCAGTGCCAGTATTTTTTGCAGTTGGAAAAAGGAAGAAAGGATTTGGCTATTCATCCCCAGAGAAACAGAGAAAGACAAAGAGAAAGAAAGAGAGAGAGAGAGAGAGAGAGAGAGAGAGAGAGAGAGAGAGAGAGAGAGAAAGATTTCTTACAACAGATTCTTATCACTCCTGCTATCAACCCCATTTTAATACACTACTGACCTACGAGGCAAGGACAAAAGTGCTGTAAGATATCGCAGACACCAAAACTCATCTGCATTACAGTAATCAGACTTTCTTTGTAGTTGATATATAAAAATAACTGAGGTGATTTTGGACCGAGATGAGTGACATTTCAGTTACTGATGAGTTCCATAGCTGACCTGAACCTATTTCCAAATTATTAAATGCATAGTGAACATAATGTAGGCAATCCTTAGAGCTGGTATAAGCAGACAGTATGAAACACGACAAAATAGACCACTTTCAAGAAATAAATGATCGATGTGATAACAGGTTGTTTAAAGTAGTTTATTGTTACACATGATCAATCACATGTTGTGCTACTATCACGTATTCGCTCTGAAATGATATTGAAAAGAATTTTAAGCTGTGTGACCTCTGCTTATGGCTGGTAAATTCCAAACACATTTGCGTATCTGTGTATGTGTTCCTTCCTTTATGCCTGTGATTTGCCAGAAAAAATTACATGCATCCTGGTTCCACAGCAGTGGCTCTGTGGAACTGATCAATATAAGTTGCAGTTCGAAGCTAGAAATTAATTTGAAGCAACTAATGCATAGCACTAGACCAGCCAAGGCCATAGTGTTCAGTCCACTAGACTAACAAAGTGGTCGGAGAGGGCAGATTTAGTCTATTAGACTCCCTGGTGAGCCAGATAGTGAATTATTCATTTAGTTCTGTCCTTATTCATTCTAAAGCATGTAGGCTATGTGATGCATAGTCTGGGCTAAAGGGGCTGTACTCTAGAATGCTGTTAAATACAGAGCTATAATCTACCAGTTTGGGGGGCAAAGGAAGATGAACTGGGTTTGCTAAAAAACTGTACACTGAAGAAAGTATGTGAGTCATCGTCATAGATTCAGCCCGTGGAACGAGATTTCTGGCTTTCAGGCTCAGACACTGAGGACAGTCTAAGGGACGGAAAGCTATTCTCGTGACTGAAGGAAAAGAGATTATCCATACGCATAAATATAGAGCATCGCCGAGCGGATTAACGAAAGCGATTACGATGGAAAAACTCGCGCTGATTCATGGATCCACTCGAGCCTTCCGGCTCATACGCGCTGCAGACGGCACTACGAGTCCTGCAAGTGCGCACGCGTACGCCTCAGTTCGCAGTGCTGCAACACCCAATTATAATTTAGCCTGACTGTTCGCTCCTCCCCTCAAGTCTACATCCTTCTTCCAAATCTCCAGAAATAATGCATAAACTGAGAACTTCATCAAAAAACATCAAGGTTAGGGATTTTTGTTTCTCCCCTGAAATCTGATTGCTGAGGCTCGTTTAGCATAAAATCCATAATGGATGTGCTCAAGGGCGAAGTAGGACATGGTGAGTGATTGTGCGCAGCCCTGATATGGTTTCAACAACGCAATGAAGGTTGCCAAGCCATATCAGGGCTTTGTCGTGCATCGATTATGTCTACAACGGCGTCTCTGAAAAGGGCTGAAACGGCTCGCTGGTCATTTGCTGATGTAAGTCGTGCAGAATGGGTAATGCATGCGTCCGGCAAAATACATCAGCTCAAGCTCAGTTAAAGGCATCCGATTGATTCTTGCTCCCCTGAGAGATTACCTGCTAGGTTGCATAGAGGAAGCAGCAAAATCACCCGATCATGAACGAGAACATTTTCAGAGACTTATTGTCTCATAGTCTATTGTGAACTATGCCTCCAAAAACCCAATTAAACATTCCTCTTCACAAAAGTACACGGAAAGGTTTTCTCGGAACGCTTTCCATCAGATAAATAATTATCTCGGGCATCTGAATCCAATCCAGTGATTTCTGCAATCTGTAATTGCTTGCTGATCTCGCAGCGCTTTAGTTTTAGTGGCGGGCCTGTAGCTCGCCCAGTGATGAACCCATCTCTTACTCTTCGCGGAAAAAAAAATGTGTGTGCGTCATTGGAATGATGTCATTAAGCTGCCCCCACTCAAGCGCTTAATGAACTCAGAGAGCCAGAGCCACAGTCAAGCAATTTGGCTAATCCAGGACAGTCTCTGTGGAAGTGGCAGCTTGTGGCAGGAAAGCCTTGGCCTACTGTGCTTTGGGAATGAAGGTTACAAAGGCTTGGCCATGTGTGATGCCCTTTTTCCTCATTACTGGGCCATTATTCGGTCCCCTCGAAACCTCTTGGGAAGAACTGTCGTTATGTTACAGTCCCTCAAGGGACGCACTGACTGAGAAGCACAGCTACAGCATGTAGTAGTGAGAACGTGGGCTCATGCTAAAATACAGGATGGTTTCATTTTACACTTCTCTCATAGATTTAATTTAGCTAAAGTTTAATAAAACATCCTCTTGTGAATTCATCACATTTGCACGGGTAACTCTTTACAAACTGTTTTCTGGTTGTAAGCAACGGTTGAGGTGTGGTGTCATAGGCATAACAATACCACCACCAAAGGACCAGCCGTGAACCAGTATTATTTGAGCTAATATATTATTATTCTTATTCTTATTACTGTGATCAATTTAACATTAACACCATCAGCATAAGTTCACGTTTTTTTTCCCATACTGTTCATGTGGCAGTTTTGAACACAGCTAATCTTTACAGCTAACTGTAGATTTCTACTCTAGTACTGATCTATGGGATTCATGCTAATAGAAGAACTAAACCAGAGGGGGAACTACAGGACTGATTTTATTTATTACAACCAATTAGAACATTTAAATATACTATGAAAAACCATCAACTTTAGGATATAAATACAATTGAGCTACAAGATCCATAGCTCACAGCTGGTACCACTCTTTGAGATGTGGAACAGTCACAGCATCTGCATGAAAGCCTTTTGATTCCATTCTCTGGGAACATGTGTTAAAACTGTATTTTAGTCTTTTACCATCAGTTTATGATTTGTAACACCAAGAAAACTTGGGGATGACCCAGTAGGTTAAGCCGTGCGGCTTGTAACGTAGATCGCCTCCCATTTAAAGCAAACAGCAGGGGGTGATCAGTCCTATTGCCATTCTAGGTTTAATATAATGCAGTAATATCAGTGTCCAAAGATGGTGTGTAGTTCATTCCCACAAAATGAACTACACAGCTATGCTACCTTCATTAAGGACAATGCTCTTTTATTTCTGTAGGTTGTGTGATTCTTGTGTTCCAGAATGAGCCTGTCACACCCGATTTCGCACTGATAAATATGCTGCTACAAGACCAGCAGTTGATAGATGCAGACATGAAGTCTTCGAGAATATTTTTTGCTCATATTTAAATGACATTGCAGTTGAAAGATGTTGCAATCTACATTAGTAGTGTTCTGTTCGCTACTCTAACTCATGTAGCAATAGGCCAGAACTGCTGAACCTGGCCATCTGTACTAACAATGCCAAAAGCAGGGCTTGCAATGTGACCTTGCATTCTTCTATCACGTTTCGTGCCACAGGGCCTTCGCAGGGAGTTCTTGGCTTAATTTAATCTGAAGATACACTAGAGCACAACAGGGTTCAGAGATGGTTGAGTCAGCACACACTCCAGGGAGGAGTGAATAAGAACAGGCCAAGTCTTAACCCCTAAGTTATGCTTGAAACAGTTGCCCTTCATAACACGCAGCAGAAATGCTGAACGATTACAAACATTCAAACATACAAAGTTTGCCATTTGTTATTTGCCATTTGTAATAGTTATTGTGACTTCTTCTAATGGTCCTTTACCTTAAATGGGCAGATTTTAATATTTATTCCTAATTAATTTACTTGGAGAGAACGTGTATATCATCCATGTGAAAAAAGTTATTGCCCCTTAGTTGCTCAAGCCACAAATGAATGAAATTGACCACTGAATGTAGCCCCCCTTGTTGAATGTAAACTTCACTTATATTGAAGTTTACCTTATATCGATGTTTACCATTAGAGTGATGTAGTTACTTTTCAAAAGTACTCAAGGTCATGATTTAATACGTAAAAGACTGAAGAAAACCTGCTGGAAATATATAAAAAAAAACTGGAAAGGATTATACAGAAGGTTCTAGCACCTCAGTGACCCTCACTGTGTGCCATCCAGGTCACCAAAGGTTACAGTAGAACATTCATGAAACTGCAGGTCTCTCTATCCTCAGCTAAGGTAAAAAAAACACTTCTAACCAAAAGAAATATCAGTGCATGTCTCACATTTGTATAAAAAATATTTGGGATACTGTTCAGTGGACAGACCAGCTTTTTATGCAGCAGCAGCAGGACAATGATTGAGAACAGAAACACAAATCCATGTCTGAAGCAAAACTAATGCTTCAGAGTGGCCTTCTCAAAGTCCCAGCTCTAATCCAACAGAGATGCTGTGGCAAGGCCTCAGACAAGCAGTGTGTTTGAAAACCTACCAACAGCTCAAGCAGTTTTGCGATTCTGTTTTCAGCTCTCTCCACAATAATGAGAAAGACAGATATCACATTATAGTAAATGGTTGTAGCTTTTAAATACAATACATAATCATGTTCTGTTCAATCATGTTATGTCTTAAATATTTTAGTTATTTAATATAAGATTTAAAAGCATATACTGTGACAAACCCGCAGTAGGGTAAATAATACTGGTTCATGGCACTGTCAGAGCCAGGATGTTCCCAGTCATTTAAGACATTAAGCACTGTTAAATGAACAATTAAATGGAAAAAAATCCAAAGAAATATTATTTTCTGTCATTTTCTGCATTTAACAGGTCTAAATGCCTTTTATACCCACTTCACATATTTTGCCCCTGCCATAGTGCTTGACAACCCTTTGCCACAGAGGCCATTAGTCAGAAATACGCAAGAATGATGCTCTTACAAAATTTACAACACTGTGCAAATCCAAACTTTATGCAACTCCTTTCTGTGCCACAACGGACATCATTAGAAATTCTGTGATCCAGCCTGAAAGCATGAGGTTAGCATGAGTAAACAAATGATAGACAACAAACAGCCTTGGAAAATTTAGTGGACACACCGCTCGTCATGGTCAGCTTGTTTGTTTTTTTTCCATGTGGGTGTAGGGATCAAAGTGGGCCGCTGATCTTTGGTCACGAGTCGCTTCCGGCTGGCGCTCCATCAGACTGATCACTCAGCATCCAACTGATGGATTACAGCCCCTGCGGGGGGAGCTGGGCATGCAGTCGGACCAAGAGGAATTCTGGCTAATCTGAAATGCCCCACATGCATGTATGTAATGAGGTGCATCGATCCAGGACGGCAAGCTTTGCGTGGCTGTTAAGTTGCATTTTTCCCTCTTTTCTCCAGTTAATTATGCTTGATTGTATTTCCCGTCAATCATTTGCAAACAAGGATGGGGGTAGAGGGGGTTAAACGCTTGCGAGGTCTTTTCTTTCATCTGTTCAGTGCATTGTCTATGAGCGCATTTAGCTCCATGCCACAAAAATGCAGCAGCTGAAAGAGAAGCTTAGTCTGCAGTGAATTTTACTGAAGACTGAAGAGCCGAGCGATTAGCAAATGTGCATTCAGCATAAATAACTGGACCCGCTGTTATTGGTGTAAAATGTGAAATGCTTTACTAAGGCATAATGATAAATGTAGGCCTGTAATGATTACTGAATATTTAAAAACAAACCAGGATGACACAAATTCAAAATTCTTCTCTTAATTCTCTCAGCAAGAAGGACATCAATTGTTTTTTATTTGCATTTCTTTAATTAAAATAGTCTAAATTACTAATATGCTCAATAGTGAAAGCAGTAAATAAAAATGACTGAAGAAAATGCTATTAATTTCCCTTTAGCAAACAGATTAATCAAACTGGTAGACAGTCATCATTATGAATGAACAAACTAAAGGTATTTTTCTGCTGCACGGTCAAAAAATAAGAACTAACCTAATTGGACACCTCTGAAGCGCATACTTCTAGTTTCCCATTTGCTTGAGACAACTGTAATAACTCTAAAGCAAGTTAGCTTAAATTATTTACTGACATAAACATTGCACTCATACATGCATCAAAAGTCCACATTTACACTCCTGTTTACTGTCATGCAGTGCTTCTCATTTGCCCTCTTGAGAGTGGACTGACACTAGCTTTGTTATCTTGCTTACTATAGCTTAACACTAGCTGTGCTGACAGCAAAAAATACAGTGTGTTTTCTGCACTCACACACTCCCACAAAACCCCAAAGCTACACAGAATCATCTGTAGGATCAAACCAAGCTCATATCTTTCCCTGACAAGTGTGAAAATATGAACAAAAATATTTGGAGACTAGCTAAATGCTAATAGTCATGTATATACAGTGGAGGAAATAAGTATTTGACCCCTCGCGGATTTTGTAAGTTTGTCCAATGACAAAGAAATGAAAAGT
>JBBJLR010000133.1:19528467-19560109 GCA_037577145.1 Brachypetersius gabonensis | reverse complement strand
GACGTTTTAACACCATACTTGGACAGCTGAGATCGTGACGTTTCAGAGGAGAGGCGAAAACAGCACTTATTTTGGACTTTCTTTTGTAAGATTTGAGAGCTGCAGCTCAGATTAAATAGCCATTTAAGTACATTTTATTCATTATTTCCGTGATGAAACTTTGAGAGATTAATTTTGAAGACCTTTTCTTTCATATAAGACCAAAAAAGAAAATATGGATATTTTTGATGTTTTTCAACGTAATCAGCCCGTATCTCAATAAATAGAACGCCGACTTCCGACTCACTGCGGCAGATCGGGTCACATATAGTGACTACTGTGAATTATTTGACCCCAGGGACATGTTAAATAGGGGTGCTGAGGTGGGTACAACTACTAAAAGTCAAAATAATGACTTTAAGGTTTATATTTTTTTACTCTTTGAATATATTTAATAATAGAAAAACTCAGTATATGCAACATCTACTTTATATGTCAAAACTGGCAAGCCCTAAACTGGATGCTGGAAATAAACTGAGTTCCCTCAGACAGTCTGTTAACAGACTTTTTATAGATAGCGTATATGGGACTGTCAACATAAAATCTATCCATATTTTTTCTTGTATAAATGTACCACTTGTAGAGTGCTACAAAGGCTGTTAACCACTCCAGAGATGTTAAAGAGAAGCTCTGTTCTTGTTCCTATGTGACCATGGCTGATGATCAGGAGAACAGTTTATTGAGACTGGAATGTCAAATCTTTACTGGTGTTTATTCTTTTCCTGCTGTTTTTGGAGGTAGATCAGATCTGCTTCACATCCACAGCTGCCAGGAGAGGCTTTTGAATGCTGCCATGCGTTTGCGGTGCCGTATGTGTTTTATGAAATGTGAAACAGGGGTTTCTCTGCATCATGGAGTTTTAATCCAGCAAAACTTTTAAGAGCACCCTGAGTGCTCAAGTTAAATGGTTTAGCGGAGTTGAAATTGGGTTAGTAAGGCTTATTTGGCCGCATTATTTGGCCTGATCAGGACTTGGGAGTGGTGTCCTATTTAGAGGGAACAACAAATTGCCATGGCTATATGTTGAATCCACTGGATCCACAGGGAGTTCACTGGCAAATAATATTGAACTGCAGTGTTTTTTAATGATACCTTTTGAGCTCACATTGTTTGAAAAACTCATAATGCAACGGATGGCTAAATGATTGTGCTTCAGTTAAAGGTATAGCTGAATGTTTTTCCTAATCAAATACAGTTGTGAGAGGTTTTTAAAGGATTTTAGGGTTGTTTGAGTGTAATGTGTTTCTTAAGACATTGTGAAAATGAACTCCCATAGACATCCACTGGACATGCAACCCGTTGTTTTAGGAACTCTGGTCTACTATAAATAAGGCAACATAATAGTGCCATCATGTCCATCCTATGGTCAATGTTGCATCAATCCTGCATTACAGATTTACAAATATTTTAGTGAACATTATGATGAAATAACAGCCATGTTGATCGGTACTAATAGCAGTAAACTGGAATAAAGTTTAGGAATAAAGGGAATCCCTGATACTCACGCAAGGAGTGCCACTCATCCTGCCGGATGGTCTTGGTGATGTTGTAGGACAGATTCTTGGGTATCGTAGCTGAGGAATAGTGGTACTTGATATAGGAGCATCTCGCAATGGCACCTAGAACCAAGAGAATAAAGAGTTATAAAACCACCTCACTATCAGATTTAAGTATACAGAGCAGGTTATGTGTGGCAATATTATAAGAAGCAGTGACAGGTGAATTAATACTACAACACATTTTATTCTTCCATAGATCTTTGGAGAAACTGACGCTTCCTGCTCGTCTGAATAAACACAGCAGCTGCAAACTCACAGAATGTCTCGCTGTAGGTGTCTGTTCACTCCAGTGAATTTGATGTGAAGCCATTTATTTTAATACACACTTCAACCAGAGCCTCTTATTACGCCAGTTTCATCAACCTATTTTGGGAAAGAATCAGTAACACTTCACATCTTCCCTTCTTCCATCCAACCATCCATCCACCCATCCATCCATCCATCCATCCATCCGTCCATCTATCCATCCATTTTCATTCTTCTGTCTATTCATCCATTTCGCCATCCATCTTTTCCACCAACCATCCATGCATCCATTGGTTCCTTCCTTTCTTCCATCTATATATTCCTCAAAACAACCATCTCTCTGTCTCTCTTCCAAATATCATCCATCTTTCCTTCTATCCATCCACCCATCCATCCATTCACCCAAACTTTCATACATCCATCCTTTCATACATTCATTTATCCATACCTTCTCCATAATCTTCTTTTGTTGTTTATATAGCATACTTTCCTTTCCATTCTTTCTTTCTTTCTTTTTCTTTTTTCTTTCTTTCTTTCGTCCCACAGTACCTCAATACCATTGTTTTCCTGAAATGACATCCCATGAGACAAAATTGAAAGGCGCACTTTTTTTCTCTATGGGACAAAGTAATGCATTTTCCTTTCTGATCATGCCCAGATAGCAGTTTCTTTCTGTTTGCGCCTGCCTGCACATTTTTTCCCAAGATTTCCAAGCATAAGCATCCATGCACATTGTGAACATATACATGCTTGTGCTTGGAAGAGAGCGAGAGATACTACATATATTCCTTCAAGGCTAAAGTGATTTCACTCCAGAGTGGTACCACTGAGAGTTCTGTTTGAATAAAAAAAAACACACACACACCCTGCTCTCTAGGCAGAAGAGTGATGTGCTCACATGTCCTGAAGACACACACACAGAGCACACAAGGGAATATGGCCGCTGACAAAGGTAATTATAATCTACATGGGACTGAGCCCTCGGTACTGTACATGCCAGGAGTCATTCCAGCATGAATCACCATCTAAGATATCATTTCCTGTTAATTATAACGTTATGCAGATTGGACACAAGCGCTTCCTTTCATCCTGAATAGGGAATTGCAGTCCCAGAGCTTGGCCTGCTGTTCCAGCACAACTTCCAGGAACCTGAACACCAGCTCTAACCTACATTGCGCTTCAGAAGACTATTCCAGAGCCACATGATTAATTAGTGATTAGCATCAGGGTTTGAAAATGTGTTCTGACACACACTGCCAGAGCCTTGTATTTCACCAGATTTTGGCAAGCTCTGAAAAAAGAAACAGCTCACATTATCCCTCCTTTCTTCTGTCCATCCATCCATTAATTCCTGAATCCATCCATCTTCCTTCCTTCGCTCCACCCATCCAGTTTTCCATTAGTCATCCACAAACCCGGTCTTCCCTTTCCTCCATCCGCACACACATCCATTCATCCATCCATCCATCCATCCATCCATCTATTTTTCCCATCCGCCATCCACATACCCATCTTTCCCTTTCTCCCATCCACCCATTATCTATTCATCCTTCATTCCTTCCATCCACCCACTCATCATTTCCCTCCATCTGTTCATCCATCCATCCTATGAAAACCTTTGTCTTTGCCTTTTCACACCATTTAAAATGTATACGTCTATTTTCCTTATTCTTCATATTGCATTAGCATACATTCAAGGTAAGAATGCTTTTCTCTCTTTTTTGGAGGAAGTTACCATTTTTGGACGAACGAGGTCTTAGGACAATAACTATATAAAAGTATTTTGGTGCTTCAGGAATGGAGAATGTTTTAGGATTTGAGCAATGCCCCCCACACTAATAATGACCTCTAACATCTCATCATGATTGCTCCTCCATGATTTGCTCCGTTTATTCTTTATAAATGGCTTATACTGGCAAGTCAACTCCATACATCTGCAATTACACGTGGCTTGTAAGACACCTTTCTGCACTTAAATCACTGCGTGACCTGTCCTTGTGAACCTGAAGTTTATTATGACTGAGTGTAAAGCAAAACCATCGCTCTTCCCCTTCCCAGTGGACAGCCCTGTCCTTCTTTATGCATTTCTTGATAGCTTAGGGAGCTGGGAAAGAGCAAATGAGACCTCAAGACAATAGAGCCTGAAAATCTCAGTGGTGGTTTGTGAAAGAAAGCTCCAGCTGATATATATACACGCACTACATGGTCAAAAGTATTGGGACATCGGCATTGCGTTCAAATGCATAGACTTTGTTATGGAATTGGGAATTGCCCCCCTCCACCCCCCAATGTTGGAATTAATATGTAACTGCCCTCCCCCCATGGCCACAGCATGGTGTTGTCCAAAATGTCTTGGTCTGCTGAAGCATTAAGATTGCCCTTCACTGGAAGTAAGGGCCCTAACCCGAATGAGTCCCAATACTTTTGTCCATAAGTTTTCCACTATTGGACATGGCTTTGCATTTCTGCCTTTCTTTTAGTAATGCCACACTGGTCTTCGCCCTCAGCACTGTTCTAACACTCTCTGCTCATCTGTAGTCTGTTCTGCTGCTGTGAGCCTGTCAGTAAGTGGTCACTTCACTCACCTCCACCTCCACCTGAAGACCTGCAGCACTGGGACTGTGCCTTTTTTACTTTAGATTTGTGTTTATCAAAGAAAGATTCTGTGTAGCTTTTGCTTCAGCAGGGTGTTTGTATGTGTAGGTATGTTTCAGGCACTTTTTCACAACTGCAAGAGGGACTCACATTTCACTATAGAAAAGACAGCCAGCAGACCTCCTACTTGCCTGCTCACGTTACTCCTACACAGAACATCCACAGAACGCAGGGGTGCCCTATATCAGCAGCCTATATATAATTCCCAGATAAATCTGTATTTAATATTGTCAGTCAGTTGCAGCCAGTAATGACAATCAATAATTGGTATCCTATCATTAGCTCATGAGTAATCGTTAGTGTTGGGTGTGGAAAGTATAGTGGAAAACATCCCATGTTCAGAGGACTTGATCTCACAACCAGGAATGAAAACCACTTCTTTGCCAGTACGAGTGCAAGGTCATGACTACTAATAATTTGCATCTACTGCCTCTGGAGAGCATCTGCTTAATATTGTTAAATATTTTTAAGCAGTTTCCCATATATATTTCAATATATAATTCAACATATTTACATAAAATCAAGTATATGTTTATAATGTCACATCTAATTTAGCTTTGTATAACTATGCAACATTAAGAATTATAAAGTTCTAGTCCCAGTTCCAGTTCTAAAATGTGTATTAATCCTACAAAACACAAAAATCCACTGTGCTAAGAATGCACTGAAACAGGGACCACCAAGTGAACTGGTAGATGAAACAACAACCTGGTTTTGTTTAAGGTGATTTCATTTAAACATATTTTTTTAATGACTGCATTAAAATATAAACCTAAGCAGGATAAAACATAGTAAGCAGATTAAATCCTTATTCATATTCACACATTCAGTGGTATCATGAATATTCAGTCATACTATTCATATTCAGAGTTGGGCTTAGAATGGAAGTATTTATCTTTAACTGTAAAATTGCAATGTAAATGGTAAAGAAGTAGCTTGAATCAGATCAGTCTGTGTTTAAGATTTGTTTTAAAAATGTATAGCACTGTTAGCTTGACGCTAACACAACATAGGCAATCCCATGTAGGCGCTAGTGGAATTTAGCATTATCATTGCAGTGGTGAGCAGTTACTTCTAGGGTAATTTTTCTCTCCATCTAGCAATGCTATATTAGATTTATCATATCTATTTACCAGGTTTCTGTGGTTGTCTTCATAACAAAAGCATGAACTGAAAAAATAAATTTCTTGGTGGAGAAATTACTTCTTCTTAGTGATCACTTAAAACATCTGTATTTTATCATTTTGTATGTAGTTACAAAATGTAGCATTTTATAAAAGCAATAAACCCTTTACGGTGATTTATCAGGAGGAAGTGGAGCTGAATCGTGCTTTAAAACACACCTTACCCATAAAAATAACGCAGTAATGCATAGCCTCTCTTATTGATGTGAAAATCAATGTTTAACACTCAATGCCCTACACTCACTGCAATTGCAGTGTAATATACTCATAATGTGTATCAGCCACAATGAAGTATTAACCTAATATTGCTAACCTTCAACTCAATCAAATCTGCCTCCAGAGGGGTTGACGCGATTGCATGTCCATGTTAGCCATTATGAATTATGCTTTAAGAAAATGCAAACACAACGGGAAATCACGTTCCTAAAAGAGGGAATTAAAATGCAGGTAATGTTGCTTTGGGCTTTTCCATTCAAAGGTTAATTATCATGTGTATATGCCCAGAATTTCTATATTGGTGGATGCAAGTACAGAAACAGAGACGGATTCAGAAAAGATGGCGATGGCCCTTGCTTAGTCATTAATGTACCATTTCTCTTCCTCCGCTCCCAGCATTACAGAGTGGGTTCCTTTTAACCTTTCTTCTGAAGGGTGGATTTGATTTGCGCTTCTTCCTTATCACAAGGGCATTTTCACCTGCTTTCGAAAGGATTTGTCCTCAGCGTTTTCCACAGCTGACGCAACCGCCGAATATGAATATAAACCATCCATTTGCAACGCTTTCATAAGATTGGATTCTAAAATATACCTCAGAGACACAATTTCAGAATTAATTATCTTCGAATTTAGGGGATTTATATTTCCTTAGGACGCTCTGCCGGGTGGCTTCTTTATTACCTTCTGTCCATTTTAAGTGTCCTGAAGTTGCCCACATCTGACTCCTTGACATCGCAGTGGCCAGTGTACATCTACAGCTGAGCTGGGAATATCGGCAGAGGTATAAAATGGCAACATGCCATATAGTGTCATATTACAAACTACATTAGCTGGTGGATGTCAATAGGTAAAAGGTTACAATAGCAGCTGGCTAATTCGAGTTTGGCCGTGATTGATTAATGCAATCTACTGTTTCATTACATGTAAGCCTGATCAATGTGTGTCTGTATGTGCTCTAAGTTAATGTCCAACAGAAATCAGGAACCAGCACAAACAGCATACTAAATCTGCCTCATGTTAGAAGCTGTTCGAACTTTGTTTGCACACGGAGCACTGCTTTTGTGGGCCTCCTCACTCAACAGTGTATTAACATTCTTTGAAATCAATGGACGATATCAGCTTTCATATAAATAATTCTGTCGAAGTCAGTAAGGGTGTTTTACATTACAGTAAGGTTGTGCACAATTGAGACTTGCATTGCAAATCTGTCTCATAATCATCTGATGTAAACATAAACGTAGCACAAGTCGTTGTGCAGAATGCAGCAAAACAGTAGAAGCTAAGCGTGCTACCACCTTCTGTAACCCCAGGATTTGAACTGATGAATGATAGTGTAAAAGTATCACTAAAGTTCAATGCTACTTTCAATGCTCATATTGGAGCACCCATACTGTACTTAGTTCAGAAGCTTATTTCATCACCTGCTTTAAATTGTTAGCTTTATTTATATATTTTTGGCCCAGTGTGTGGTACATTTTGATCTGGGCCAAGAATGTTAGTTTCCGTGCATCTCTACCTGGGTTTACAGGATTTCCCATTTGCAACTAAAAGACACGCATGGGGTACAAATGAGAGCTCAACAGCTTGCAATAAAGTAGATGCATGCAGTTCATAGAGATACTGCTGTAAACCCCAACCTCCGCTCTGAAATCAGCTGAAGCTTTCTCATTGAAATATTTATAGAAGTTCTTTGGCTCACCTCTGCATTTTGAAACAATCCGGCCGAAAAAAACGTGCTTATCAGTGCAGCGTTCTCTCTTCTTCAAATATTTATACAAGCACAGTCAATTACACATTCATCCCCAGAGGCTTTTTGTCAAAGTCACCGGAGGTTAGACCAACAAAAAAAGTGTTTCTTCACACGTAACCCATATTGTTTAGGCGAGGGGATTAATGGGAACTGTGATATCCCTTGTTTCACACTGTTTGATGCTTACAGAAGGCAGGGTTTGGGCTGCTCAGAACTACAGGCCTCATTTGTAGTATTTGAGTGTCGTGGAAGCCTCTGTGTGAGGCAATATTAATCAAATTCTTTCTGTTTCAAATATTTCACAATATCAGATAATAAGCCATAAGCTAATGAAAGCTAATGGAACTATTTCTTTTTCAAACATTACATGTGTAACACACATCTTCACACTCAGCTGGAGTTTCTGGGGGACTTTTCAGCCATGCTACTTTAAGTTATATCCACGGGCGAATGAATTTCTGACTGTCTGACGAAGTTGATGAGTACAGAATCATGCTGGCATCATGAGGCGTTTAAATCAGTTTCGAAATTTCACACTCAGTTTGTTCCCACCATATTTAGTCTTAAATGGATGTCTCTGGATGTTCTCATTACTAAATCACATCTTGCCTAATGTAAGTGCTTTCTTGCTATTGATATTGATGTAAAATGCTCTTTTAAAATATTGGCAAGAGTGTGTGCTGGAGCAAAAATGAGGCCTCCAGTTATTGGCTGTAATTATTGGCTATCATAATAAATGATTATTAGTCAAGATCAGGCTGATAGAACTAATTACATAGTGTAATTTATTAATCTATAAATAATAACACAGACAGATATAACCACACCCCTGATTTCATGAGTCTGCTTAGGGTTTGTCAGTTAAAAATCCAGTTAGAGGTTGAACCTCTGTGTCTACAAAACGGCCCATTAACTTTTCCTCTATTGATTGAGGCATTAACTTAATACCAGCAGCTGACATTTTGACATGAAAGTCAAGGAAAGGCACATCTCGGAATAAATGCCTTCCCACTTAGAAACGAGTGACTACTTAATGTACAAAACATTGTAAATCCCTTAGGCATGATTTACTCTGACCATTCTGCAGGTAAACGGTTTGTATTATTGCTGTTGCTTCTGCCAGGTGTCCCGTGTACACACACAGCTAAAGTGTGCATTCATTTCTGTGATGCAGGGTGTTTGCCATGCAGTCGTATAGTGGTGGAAGCAGGAGTTATCGGAAGCTGCAGTTGCTGTGATGCTTTTCATATATCTTCCAATCAATGGATGAGGCTGGATGGAGGAAAATAAACAGTTGGACAGTGTAGAGCTTTCACTGTTATTCTGTGACACGGTTTAAATTTAATTATCAGGGCTACAAATTTCGTCATGATTTACTGATTTTTCAGACGTAAGCAGACTTAAGTGTCCATTTGTGCCAGAGGGGGAAACCAAGCAACTGAACAAAACACCAAGTTATGAAAATGTACATATTAACAGTTATGCCGCCTTTTATATTAGAGCTCATGGAGTTTTTTTAAAACATACATGCACACACAGCTCTGCTGCAGAGCTCCATTTAGTCTCTCTCTCCGTCTTCTTCACACATGAAATAAAATTTTGCGAGGAGTGTTTAATCTATGGAAATCTTTGATGAAGGTGAGAACACCTCACGACAACTAAGAATAATGCAATAATCACTACAGGCTGGCACTCATGCCAACACCTCGCATAGTTGTCTTGCATACACAGTGCTCATACATACAAAAAAGACGACAAAAAACTTTCAGTATTAAAGGTTAAATCAACTAAATCAACTTTTTCCATTACAAATAGTTACACACTAGCATCATGAATTACATCAATATTTCTTAGAATTATTACATTTACATTTAATTTGAATTGACAGCTTTAATCCTGCTCTTTCAAATGTACCAATCGTAATGTGGTATAGGGTAGGTTATCTAGAACTGGACATTTTTTGATAAGCTCTACGACAAATGGTGCTGCTAGCAGTGTTTATGCAGCGTTAATGCATGCTAACACAGCTGGCACTTACAAATGGCTGATGGTAGGTTGGTTCACTGGGAGGGAAAAGAGCTCTGCACGTCACCAACACAGCAAATGTAGCAATTGCTCTTCCCTCATCACATATACAGAAACAATTTAGCTTGTTTTTCCAAATAATAATCAAATAACTGATCTTTTCATATGATATCTTAATTATTGCACCAAATTATGGATGTTAATATCAATAACAGTACTGATTAGGATTATTAGGATTATATGAATAAGCAGCACCAATATCAGTATCAGTATAATCCATATGATAATGTGGTATGCATCCAATGTTCCAAATCTGCATCATACCTCTTGTTTAAAAGAGCTACATTTGAGAGATAATTGATCAAATGACATTGCATTTTCACGTATACCTTTGAAAACGGTTGCTTTAAATGGTATTATTAGTATTACATAATGCAATTTCTCCTTTCAGGTGATCATCTACTACTCTGAGACATCATGCATTTGGGCACATTAATGCAACTGCTTTATGTGTCTCAGTGGAAATCTGGGAACAATTTCCTTCGTCATGCTCCTCCCACAAATATGTTCTTTTGTAACAGATGTTCCCAGACAGGACAAGGTTTACAGCATACTGGAAAAAGTCTCACTCAACCTAACGAGAAGCTGTCACTTTAGAAGGTTACGCTACTGAGCTGGTCCATGCTGTTATCACTAAAGTCAACCAGGTGGGTAAGAAACAAATTTGTTACCATGCGAATGTTCAAAGGAGTTGGTGTTGCTTAAGCCCACATTCAAAATTTTTTAATAGCAAATATGCTTCCAGTGAAAGTATTATCATTTAAAATACACAGCAGTGGTCACTATAATTTCATTATAAATGTAACTACTTACTATATATCTCTACTGCTGTTGACCTGATTCTACAACCAAGAAAATAAATGCAATCTATTCTAGAAGTGTGACCTTTCACATGCATACAAACTCATTAGAAATAGATGACAAAAACAGGTTCATATATATCAGAGATTTCTGACACAGTTCTGTACCATTTCAGCCTCTGAGCAACGGCTGCAAAAGCACATACTTGTACGTGGGTCAGTCATCATAGAACCACACTTTAATCACACACGTCCTACAGGCTAGCACCTCTTTGAGGTTATTCTTTATTATAAGACTGCCATGAAGTGACTGGTCAATCATGGTTATATGGTAACCCGTGGCTCTTTCTGCACTTTAGTTCAGTCTGACAGGCTGGCACTGTTGACCCGCGCTCCATGACCTAATTACGAACGTGCCTTGTGGTGGTAGGTGTCCTTATGATGAAGATGATAAAGATAGAGGAAGACTTTTTGAGTGCATGAGTCAAGATTGTGCTTAGAGCCACTTTATTCCGTCACCAATGCCCATATGGACATCGTACATCACTGTCATCGTCTAGCATATAGCACAAGCTGTTACTACCAACGCCACAAGGCTGAATTGCTTAATGAATCTGTAGCTTTGTTTCATGTTCTGAGCTTTGTTAGAATGTTGGATTTCTAATGCATGTAAACATTAATGCCAAAAGTCATTAGTATGTGAGCCATTTTATTCATTATAATCAACTTAAAGTATGCAGATATCACACTATGTTGCTTTTAAAGCATGTCATATATCTGAATATTAGTTCATTATCTATTCAAATTATTTTTTGCAGCATGAAGAGAGGAACTCTTTGTTGTATTAGAAAATGTTGATCAGACACAAAAAATGATGGTTTCTTGCTTTGCCTCCCACTCTTCTGGAATAAAATTACTCTATGGTAACTCACATCACACCAAGACAGCTGCCTAGCATCAGCAGTGTGTCAGCAGAAGAAGTTCTTTCACCAGCATTCAGAGGTGTCTGTCAGCACTGTGTCCAAATGCAGGTATGTGTGTAGTCCGGGGTGGACTGAAAGGCTCTCTCCTGTTCTGCTTTATTTTCCAGTCCTTCATGTCTCTGGCAGAGATGGGCACACGTATCTGGCAGATGGATGCTACGACGCAGCTCATGCCCTGGCCTCATTATTTGGTGACCTAGTTCGTCCCCACCCCCAGCCCCAGCCTAGGCTAGGCAGGATTAATGGATTGAGATGTAGGGAGGGTTGCTACAACAGCCTTGGATGCTCTGGCCCAGCTGGTGTGTGTATCTGTCTACTTTATTATAACCCGGAGAAATCTCAACCAAGCAAGATAACGCATGGGTTGGAGAGTCTCCATTTAAATAAATGGGAAAGAAAATATGTTGACACCTCACTGAAGGCCAGTCTCTGTAATCCATTCATAACTGACATAAACCTACATAAACCATTATTAAGTGTTTTTCTAAAAAACATCAGTTAAGGTTGTCCAGTTCGATGTTATTTTCACCTCAGAAAATGAGGCCTGTAGGTTCATGTAGGTTTATGTCAGTCTTTATAAAAGGTCCATGTCCTTGTCATGAAGCCGTATGAATACTGGCCTTTCGTGAAGTGTTACCAAAAATGGGACTTCCACTTAATGCTGTATCCATTGTCCTTCAATAGCATATTCAGAGTGTTGCTTTGGGGGCAATATTTGGCATTTTAAGAAACATAAAGATTCAAGACCATTTTTTCTGGAACCAAACATCCAAACCAGGAACCATTCAGGAACCTTTGCTTTTGCGGCTGGCTTTAAAATATTGAAATATTGATGTTAACTCCTGTACTCCTGGCTTTTGCTGAAAACCATCCACTTAAAATTTGATTGCCTGTGACCTGATGCTTGACTGGCACTTGACACCTGTCAGCACTCTCTCTTCTGGCCTTATATCTCTCAGTAAATTTGGAAAAACAGGATTAGGTCAACCAGTGTGGTCAAGTGTTCACCCCCCACAGTGAATACACATCTTTCTCATGTGACAGTTATTGCTTATAGGATGGACATGCAGATACCGCATGCATTGTTTGCATCCTTCAGTATTCAGTCTCCCGTCATTTATTTTCAAGCAAACATGTCAAAAACGCCTGACCTAGTATTCATATGAAGCTGGGGATTCTGGGGGAAATGAGGTGCTGTAAATGATTACATAGCAGCCCACCCTAGAGAATCAGTCACTGACTGATTGACCCACAAAGAAACAGTGTCCTTGACTGAGGGTCTTCCATCATATGTGCCTTTGCCTAGTGAGCAGACCAATCATGGCAAGACCATTGATATATGGCACATGGTATATTGCTTCACAACCACTTGGGAACATGACTTGTTACCTTTCCTTAGACCCCCCATGTAACTGAAACGAATTGAATTGTAGAGCAGCTAGTACGAAAATAACCATTTCCCTTGGTTCTGCAGCCTGATTCTGTACTGGGAGCTTATTTGATGCCTTTCAAAGTCATCAACCAGAATTTGACTCTTAAGGTACATTTAACCCTAAAAATGAAGGGTGGGCTTTACATCATATTTAATATTTACAACTTTAACCTATTGTTAACATTTGAGCCCATTTGAATTCCATCATGAAGGAATCTTAACCTTCTAAATGAAGGTTAAATGCAAAGAAAAGACCCCAAAGTGCAAATCATAGCACATTTAACTGTAACTGTTGACACTACCATGACTCTAGGATCTCTGAGCTGTTTTTTGTTGGAGGACTCGTGAGGAGTGAGAGGTGATACATGAAATTACTGGTTAATATCGTATTTCAATAGAGCAAAAATCAATCCAAGTTTTTATATGATATATTTGTGCTTAATATGACCATGGACCAGGTCACAAAACGGGGCAGTTGTTGTTTCAAGTTGACTTTAGGTAAGTACTTAGCAGGGAAATCAACTTTACAGTTATATAAGACATGGTTCTCATTAGCCACAACCCCACCAAGAACCCTGTGCGGTACATATAATTCTTCATGAAACAACAGAAAAGATAAATGCAACAGCTGGCGTGTGGTCTTCGTCTTCTCCCATTTTGCTTTGGTCCCATGCAGAGAGAGTTTTAGAGGAGCACGCCCAGAGTCAATTAAAAAAAAGGTATCAATTAAAAAGCTATTCCACTCACTCATCAAATCCATGGGTGGGCATCAGGCCTGATCTGTCTTTCGCTGCACTACGGAAAATCAACCACTGCAATCTAATGCTGGATAAATATTCTACACTTTATCTTCAATTTAAAAACATTTCAGGCCTCCGTGACTCTGGGGGTTGTGCACTAGTCAAGCATTCTGTTTATTTCTATCAGTCAGCAGTTGAGAGAGGATGAGATGATTACCGTCACACCATCATTATCTGTAGTGAGCTGCCCATAGAACTAAAGCAAGCCATTACTGGCCGATGCTATCTGACCACTGGGGGAGAAATGGCTAATTAAAGGTCGAAAAACGTCTGCCAGCAAACTGTCCTTCAATCAGAAAGGCAAAAACAGCACACTACTGTTCCACTGACACTCTGGAAAATGTTAGGCTGACCTATGGTAGCAGTAGAAGGGTCTGTAGATATCACTGCGGGAGAATATTGCTTGGACAAAGCCTGCAGTTGATTAGGGTAGATCATTATACGTTCAGTGGAAGGTAATAGGCTTTTAAATCTACATGAAATATATTATCCTACTATTGCAGGGATATGCAGACCTTATATTATTTTGTCTTCATTGCATGGACTAGCAACCAAACCTGAGAACTGATTTACTCTGAGAAACGTATATAAAAAGCAACTGGAATTATTCATACATTAAGAAACAATACTGGGGTTTACCTTAACCCAGGGAGAATATTTGTATAAAGTCTACAATGTTTGAAACAGCCTCAGAGTTATTTGCATTTTGCAATGCTATTCAAAAGTAATTATGCATCTAAATATTTAATTACACAGTCAATTATCCAATTAATGATTTTCACAGTTTGTATCAACAGGTTCAAGTCTGTGCTTCCTCATCTGTTCACAATTCATCATTTTGCCTTTTTCCATATTTGGCCATCGGCAGTCTACCACTACAACACCCAGCATGCATCAGGCACCTATACCACACAGCCCTCTCCCCAACACTGCTGTAAACAGATGTACACTGACGCTGATGAATACAGACATGATATTTGGCTTTCTTGCAGTGACATCACCACTGTCTTTTTCTGCTTTAGCCAGCGAGTGGAAAAAACACATTTCAAACAGCCTGCTCACTCGGGCTGCACGATATCAGGAAAACATGCGATACGCGATATTGTTGTTGAGTGTTGCGATGGCGATATCACATGCGATAATTAAGTAAAAACTTAGCCTTTATAGTGTTCATGTTTTTCTGCTTTGGATTTGCTGGTAACAGAGACTTCAGACGCCGACTAGTCTATGCAGAAAAAAAATGAAATGCAATATTTCCATTCCAACATGTTTTTTTAAAAGAATTTACTTAAGCAGAGCATTTAATGCCTCCCATTTGAACCATTAAATATTTGAACCATTGAACATTGAAAAAAATCTGAAAATATATTTTTTATATATCTTAATTAAATGTAAACATAATTTAAATCATAGTTAGTACTTAGCCAGAAGAAAATAGCAAAAGGAACAATCTATAACAGCAGCACAGAAGATGAAGAAACTGTGCAGTGATTTTTTTTGCCACTGTGATTTTTCTGTGGCACTGGGAGAAGAGTTTTGGAAAAACACCATTTATTGCAGTTCAATCAATAAATGCGATATGGAAATTGTTTTTCGCAATATGTATGTATCGCGATGACGGTAAATTTGCGATATATTGTGCAGCCCTACTGATCACAAGTATCCACCATCCAACACCTGCAGTCTTTCACAATGGTCCTCCGACTTTCAAGAACCCTCATCAGAAGGGTTTTTTCCCACTATTCACATTTGAAACATGTGGTGTCACTGCAGAAGGTGAGGAGCCACCTTTTCAACAGACATAGTAATAGTAATATTTTCATTTTTCATTGTGGTCTGAGTGACCCTTTATTTTGTGTGATTATAATAACAACATATGATACACTTGACTTGTGGAAATGACAGCATCTGTATAATACACACATATTTGAGGACGTTCTGTAAACAGAGACTAATATCACATATGATACCAAATACACCATACTAGAAACTCTTTAACAGAAATACAGATGTTAGGGCTGTTCATACTTATCGCATTGTTTACCTCCGCATTACTGATATCACAAAATCTGCAATATGCAAATGAGTCTGTAACCAGGTTAAGTGTACCAGGGTATTTCTATAATAACAAAAGTCTAATTAATTTAGTCAATTATTAATTATTAAAACACTGCATAGCCTAAATGTTTTTAAAGGGCATTGTATTCTAAATTTTAGCATTTAATTCTTTTCCCTAATGTTTGACTACTATTCATAATTTATTGTGACTTTCCATCCTCTGTTCATTCCTTAATATTAAACAGGCTGTTTTTAATACAATTCCTTTAAGTAAGTAAAGACATGTAAATGATCTCTTTTCTGATTGGCTGCTTTGTATTTTAGACCATTCAAAATACAGCACAGGAACTTTAGCATGTTGGTTTTGAGACATAACAAAAACTATGATTTGAAAACTGTTTTTGCAGTTTGGATATTTGGATATTTTGCATATTTGGACTGTAGGAATAAGGAAGTGAACGTACCATTTTGGAACATATCGGTTAAAACGTGTACAAAACTAGCATTTTGACCATATCATGCAGTTCTTACAAATGCCCAGTTTAAGAAGGAAAATGATAGAAATTAAAACACTACACTCTGTGGGTCTTTATCTTTCCAGAGTAGATGGTCTAAAATCAGTTTGCCTTTATTAGGAGGCTGCAGATTAGATGGCGATGACCTACTTTCACACTGCTCAATAATTACATTATCAGACATATTATCCATATCGCTGCAGCATCGGGAGACCTTTGTAAATATTCAGTTAAACGGGTGCGTAAAAATTCCATTCCACAAAGTGCACGTCCTCAGTGTTGCTGACAGAGAAGAAGATGAAGAGAGAATACAGTTAATTGGGGAAAGAACTTAAGGGCCTTTCACATGTCATCCCGTTTTTGTTCGGGTTTTCTTTTCCTGTGAAAACTTTTCTCCTCGTGAGCTGCTTTCCTGTGGCTCAAATCGTCTGTATTTTGTAGAAGCCTGCGATGCAGAAAGTGACTAATCTATTTCAGGGCCATGATTTGAACCCGAGAGGTTTTCTTTTCTACCAGACATGCAGATGCAGACTGCCGTCTTATCGAAAGTAGGGATGATACAGAGGCTCAGTAAAGTCTTTATAGCTTTGTTATTTGAGGGATGGGTTTAGACAGTGGTACAGATTGATGATGCGCGTGTCAGTTTGGAATGATGTAGTGTCCTAGCGTTTCAGCCAAACCCCTTCCGAAAATCTCTGGAAAGAACGCCACTGATTGTCCGTATATTGTTCGACTGGAGCAGTCTCGCGTTTGCAGCAGGGCAGATAAAGAAGGATCGCACAAAGTCAAATTCTATAAGCTTTCATCTCAGCAGGTCATAATATACTCGGAAACTGCAGGACCAGCCACCCACCCAAATGAATTGAACATGAAGGGGACAGATTTCCTGCTTTTTTGGGAGTGAAATGTCAAACCCTGCCTTTAGGTATAGGCAACCTTTTTATGGTTCCAACTCTCAGCTCTGTAAAGAAACTGGAATGTATAGATTTGGATGACCCAGGCATTCATTCTCTGCGTAGTTTATGGGAACAGACCAAAAGATTCAAGTGGAACCAATGAGTTGCCCTGAACTCCTGCTAAACCCCACCTCCTCAGTGCTCAGTCATTTCCTGTCTGTTAGTGATGATGCTTCAGCTTAAAGTGTGAGAATGTGCTTTGAAATTCTCTACTGCCTCGGCTATGGTCCCTGCTTCCCCAGTATTTCATAAGTGTAAATCAAATATTCAATAATATGAATAAGTTTAGCTCATTAAAGCATTTTAATGCTTAAAACCTTGACCACATCCCTCCATTCATTGACAAGAATAAAAAATATTTTTTTCAAAACAATAGTTAAAAACTGGTGTTTTCCCTACTCTGCTATTCTGGTCACTCAAACATCCAAATCATATAGCCAGATTGAGGCCAACTCTACATTTTTGATGCAAATAACTATGATAATTGTTTCTAATTTTAATACATTTTCAAAAAAAATACATTTTCTATATTAACAATTACAGCCCAATATCAGCATTTTTCCTCTTCATATTCATATACATCTTAGATCATTTTTATTCATGATAATATTCTATTGACTGTTCCAAAATGAATATATTCATTAGTTGCAGCCCTACATAAGTGCTGTACAGATCAATATACTAGCTTGGCTGGATGTCAAGGCTTCTGAAGACAGTCATACTGCTTCTATGGGAAAGAGAGGGTGTGTATGCTGGGAGAGTCTTCCAGGACGCAGTGATAGAGTCAGTAAGCAAACACGTTCCATTTTACACCCGTGTAGATGTTGTGAACAGTACAAAGAGGTATGGATGCCACCGGAGCACCGCAGGGAGGCAGTGGTGTATGTGAATGGAGTCCTGAAGGGGGAACCCCTCAGAATCCGGGTGGCCTCACTTAGTGTTGGTACCACAAACACAAACGTGTCCAGAATTGGTTATTCGTGAAATAAAGTGTCACAGTCAAGTGTGTGAAACTGAATACACTACTGGCATGCAACAGTCAACCTGCGGTGAGTCAGATATAAGCATGGCAAGCCTAACTTATGTAGAGAGATGAAAATCCATGCCAGGAAGACTTGGTTTCTCATAAGCCCGTGGCTTCCCTCCGTTATGATATCTGCTCACTCTGGCTGCTGAAGGAGAGGGAAGAAAAGAGCTCAGCATCTCGAAGCCCCTTTCACTAGTCATTCTGTAGAAATTGATGCCGTGCTGAATCTCCCAGCAGCCCCCTCTCCGCTTCAGGCCATGGCTGCCTTCGCCTCTTTTGGGGATGGAGCTGGCAAGAATTATGGGAGCTCGCAGCCGAAACAAGAGCGATGCACGAATTGGGTTGATCACTCGCTATTAGAGAGATTTAGGAGAGGATGAGCCATGGGCAAAATGTGGCCAACGCTGTCATCACGAAACACACTTCTGATTTTACGCCTCAGACTGATCTCCTGCCTTAAACCGAGGCGCAGGGCACGACAGAGAGCATGTTGTTTATCTGACATCGAATTCAGGCTGTGAGAACTGGGTTCCAGGACAAGATTCGTTGAAAGCCCCTGCGTCTACAGGTATTCATTCCACCTGTTTCGCTAATTAAGATTCCTTCTCTCTAAACGAGAAGAGCTCATTAGTGAGACAGACGGTTTTGCACAGGGTTGGAACAAATATCTGCAGCCGCCATGGCCCTTGATGGAACAAGTGGAGCATTCTCAGTGAAGGGAAGACAAGCATGCAAATGAAACTTCATTTAATATCGCGGTTTATAGTCGGGACAGAATGCTTGTCATTTCCAGATATACTTCAGGATCATTTTCCTGTCTTCTTCAGCCCAATACCAAAGTTCATTAACTGGGTTTCACAACACACCACTAAACAAGCTAGTTTCAGTAATGAGGAACAGTAAGTTTTGACAACCTTCTCCACCCAGAATCAACCTAATCAGCACCTGAAGTTAAGTCCCATCACCTGGAGTTTAGGAACCTTTCTTAACTTTTCTAAATAATCATTCTGATTAGGATAACATAAATGTGTTATGCAGTAAGTGCTAAGATAGGCAACAAAAATGACTAAGACAAGCAACTAAAATAACAAAAATGAACGATTTACCAGGAAAATAAGGACTAAACAACTAACTGTCTCCACGATGAATAAGTCATTTCAAAACATGAAAGAAATACTAATACATTACAATGTGTGTTTGAATAGTGTGTGCCAAACGTCTTTTTTGGAAACAAAACAAAGTAATGTTGTGTTCATTCGATGATATATTTTGATCATATGATGAGACGATGACACAAAAAAGTATGTCCACAGGCCTCTGGTGGACCCTAAGGGACTACTAATACTTCCTGTAGCACAGAAATTCCACATTACAGACAATTCCAGTGTCTGTAATGTGCTGTTACGCTGACTGACTGTTACTTTGATTGACCTTTGATAATAACCATTTGTTAAGTAATTCACACAGCCACCTAGCTTTCGTTCTAATTTTTTCTACTTGTCATGTGCCTTTTGTATGAGTGATTATTAGATTTCTTTCATTCTTAATCTCATCTCCAAAGAATCACCTGCGTGTCCTTTACCAGAGTTCATTCCAATCTTTTTCACATGAGTTTCAGAAGTGTCAGGTAAAAAAATTCCAATTACCTTCCACAGCAGAAAGAGGGGAAAAAGTTAATTTCAGAACATGACCCTAAGCCCTCGTCCAGTTTGAAGTATAAGATGGCCCAATCTGAGCCCGGCTCCCAATACTGCACTTTCTGCTGCATCGCTCTACACTGCTTGGCACAACATTATCTGATGGCCTATTAAGATGTAGGTCAATTTGTTTGTGTGACCCACGCATGAGTGGATTGGGAAGTTAGGAGAGAGAGTGGAGTCAAGCTCTCTCAGACTGTGCTGGCACGGCACGGACCGTTCGCCCCGTGGCTCTGCAGTCAAAGGCATGTGCACTAATGTATGCCAAACAATGTGGGCCATCTCTACCACAGCATGCCACACACACACACACACACACACACACATCTCTGACTTCAACGTCTCTGCGCCCTCATGCAGAAATGCCATCACACTCGGACGCCACTCCAGGGCTGGAATAAAGAGAGAGAGGGAAGGAGAGAGTGTGGGGAAAAGGGAGGGGGATGTGGCAGGCATGTAGCTGTGGCTTCCTGAAGGTTTTGTATTAGAGGAAGGCCACTCTCAAAACCCTTCCTTCTGAAAGCAAGGTGTAAAGCAAGGAGATGGAAATTGTACTTAGTCATAATTATATATTTTCAAAAATGTCAAAATGTTTCATTAAGCAATGCTTAACTGGTGGATATGACTGTCAGTTCTGTTAAATTTCTCAAAAAAAAACACGAAAAATAAAGTCTTAAATAATACAAACAGCTTCCCACTTCTGTTTAAATAGCTTTTAATTTGATCATTTGCCTTTAAATAAAGATTTTCTGTGCTATATTTTACCATATCATGGATTTTACCATAATAATGCATTGTTTGTTTCCTTTTTGCCATGATGGAGTTTGATGATGTTGGTCTGGTCTGAATAATTTTTACTTGAATATTCGTTCGTGGTGTTCGTGTTTGAGAAACTTTGTCTTTGAGCTACAAATACATAAAGTGTCAAATCCTAAATAAATTATCGAAGGTCTTCAGGCAGGACAGTTATTAAGCCAAGAAACAGCTGATCTGTAAATTACAGCTGATTTATCTAAATGCAGCAAATGTGTTCCAAACATCAGAACGGAAACGAGCTGCACCACGTTTCCCGATTACTGAGGCTAGAAAAGCAGAGATGTCTGAGAAATTAGAAAATATGTTTTTATTGCTGTATTAGAGAAGAGTAGCCTCCAAAAGATCGAAGTAAGTAAAGGTTCAAGTTAGAGATTTCATTACAATCCACAATGAAAAAAGAAAATCACAAGAGTAAAGAAACAATATTCTAGACTAAGAATGAAACAAGTAACATCAGAAAGCCAAAAAAACTGAAAGGTAACAAAGAAAACAAAAGACCAAGCAGAGCTATGAAAATAAATATTGGACAAGACACCACCAAACTAAGGCTAGAAACCATAAAAAGCCAGGCTGAAACCTGAGGAATAAATATTCATGCAACAGAAAACAGGTGAGACAGAAGATGAAGAGGCAGGACAAGGTTGGAGACAGAAACCAATAAGTCAACAAAAGCACACGGATGGAGACAAAAGGGAAAATAAAGATAAACAAAGACTTTTTTTTAAGATGGGAAGGTGTGATATGACTGGATCTCGTTGGAGTTTATCCTTCACTTGTATACCAAAAAATAAAGGCTAATGATTAACGGAGACATGAAGCTGATGCGGGACGAGGACCAAAATGTGGATTTAAATGGAAGTGTATCTGTTTGGCTAGACAGATCTAATGTGATTATTGAAGAGCAATTTTGAGAATGAGTAATCAAATAAACATCAAAGAGCATTCAAAGCCTGTGAAGCGCTGGTTTATATTAGAGTTTTCCAGCCTATACTGCTGTTATGCTATCTCTATAATGTGTAGCATATCAATATGAGATCCTTCAGTTTCTTACAGCTCCTTACATTAGTGCTCCATGTTCATTATAAGCCAGCAACTGCAAAATGATATCAGAGCTTTATCATTCAGTACAACCAGTCGATATGTTGGTCCGCTGCTAGAAGAGAAATTAATATCTACTCTTCTTTCTCAAGAGCACTTAACATTCTCCCATGCCAGGTTGGTGAATGCACTTAACATTCTAGTGCCTGGTTGGTGAACATGACCTTCTACAGGGTTTAATTAAGACCTGTCGACCCACAGAGGGGGCTTTCACTGATTGATCGGGTTGCAAATTTCCGTGGCAAGAGACTTGAGCAAGTCGTTCAATCAGTCCCCGAGTGAAAGGATTAATGCAGCTGGGTGCTTGAAGCCCAGGCTTGTCGCTCAGGAGGATCTGTCCATCTCGCTTCTAATTTATAGACAATGAGGCTTCCCAGGCCCCCTGGTATTCCATCAAATGTATGTTCCACTGAGAAACACTCCCAGATTTAGCTTCCCCTCACTTCCTATATGAATTCAATGTTACACACAGAAGGCTCAGGCTATTTGAGAATCTGTTTTCCATGTGGAAACTCTCAAAGCTTCTCTCACAAGAGCTCCAACCTGATAACTCCCTCTATATTTATCTCCTCATTTTTCTGTATCTCTACTGTTTTGTGCCGCTCAGCAGCTCGGGCCGGCCGTCGGGTTGATGCGAACAGAATGTTGGTGCTCTTCCTGGCACGGCTTGTGCTGGATTTTAATGATATGCTATCTCCATGCTTTCCTGAAGCACACCTCATCATTAAATAAGTGCAGCCAAGTGTCTGAATTACCATCTGCAATGACGCCTCTTTAGGAATTATAGAGCTTTCTCTCTTCTCCTTAAGAGGGCTGAACAGCCTTCATTCGTCTCAACAACTGACAGAGGAAGATGTTTGGCCCTATAACACTAGATAGTCACTGTAAAAATAGCACCTTTTATAAAGGCCCACTTCTCAGTTCAGACTCAGCCAGTGCTCAGGACCAGGCTGGTCAATTTACCCCAGGAGCGATCAGGACAACCTGTGGTGACCATGTGGCTATCGAACCTGGAAATTATTTATTAACACAACTGTCAATTAAACGCATCCCCTCAAGCCACAAGGTCCAGTGATGGGTTCTGCAGCTTCAGCAAAACCAAAAAGAAAGAACTCTTGCTTTCAATACTTCGTGGCCGGTGGCTCCAAGTAAGCAGCCAAGTCATGCATTAATAAAGCTGTTTCTGATTCTCCAAACACACACAGGAATTTGTGCTTACTTAACAGTACAACCTTACAATGTATAACTTCTCCTCACTGCCGGGATCTAAAAGACCTGGAAAAAAACATGAATCTCCATATTTTATATGTAATTTATTGAAACATTATTGGAACTCAGCAGCTGCATTATTGGAACTCAGCAGCTGCCCTTCACCTCCTATAAATTTTTATGATGAATACATTTAAATGCTCCAAAATCACATTTTTATTGTACAAATACAGAAATTCAATTGAATGTGACATTTTGAAATGTTTGCATAGTAGATGAAACTGTTTAATTAAAAAACAGGAAAACTAAGAAAAGAAAAACTATGTCAACCTTGTCTCTGTGCAGGCAGCTAGAACTACAGAGGCCAGCATAAAAGACTAAAACTATTCAGTATCTTGTTTGAAACATTGACTAATATTTGACTGAATTTGTATTTAAAGTGGAATTTTAACAAAACTGTTGTATCGCTTATCATAATGTTCTTCATTCATGAGTGATTTGATGACAGATGCCATGTTCTTGCACTGGTTTAATGTAACTGGCATTTTATACCACTATGTTTGGTCTCCGGCTCATAATGAATAGGTTTAGAAAAAATATTCTCAGGTCCAAACCAACATTTCACCCAAACCAAAAGTACCATGGCCAATCCCAACAAGGCAGAAAGGTAAAAATATCATTTTCGTTTGGAACTGTAAAGACAAAGAAAGGAAGTAAGGCTTATTTTGGATGTTCTTGGCAAAAAAAAGGATTTTTTTATGCCTGGATCAGGAGTTCCCAACCTTTTGTGACCTTTGTCCCACACAACTGACCAAATAAAAACTTGCGTGGCCATGGTTATATGGTTATATAACACAGCAATCAATAAATCCCATCAAATTTCACTCAACTGTGTAATAATAGTACAATAAACAACAAAAAACATAGAAATAAAACTAGCAGGCTTCATACATTACCTCATAAACTGATTAATGTTTCAGTTTTACAAATAACTATCACGTGAATAATATCTTCCATATTAAAAAATGTAAACAAACATTTAAAAGTGTAAACTAGACCTAGTGTGTGCAAATTCAGAGAATAGAGCATGTACTGTAAAGTACAGTGGATATAGACATAGATAACAGATGGCAGGTTAGATTTAGTGAGTATGTCTTGGCACTCAGGATATATTCTTGATATATTTTTTTATTATTACACTTCTTGCTTTAGTAATACTAGCCAAAGAAAAACAGAGTGACTCCTGAATCTAAGTAGGGGGGTCGAGATAAGAGTAATGGGATCAGAGGTTAGAGCAGTGAATTTCAGTGAACTTTTTCTGTGTTGGATGGCACATTTTTTATTGGAGGATTGTTTTCCTTAGCTTAGCGTGCAGGGTGTTGTGGTGATCCTCGTGCTGATCTGTTCTCGTGCTCCGCACCTGGTTCAGTTGTTGGTATTCCAGTGGCGACCCAGAGCCTGTGGTAATTACACGTGCTGTGATATGTTTGCCTTTTGCCACTTTGGCCCCGGTATTTCCTTGCTTTTGTGTCTCAGGCCTTCTGGCGGGAAGGCGTGGGACGGAATAGCAAACAGGCCGGGAAGCGGCCGTAAATACAGACACTGGGTGGGCGGGCGCCGTGGCGGATGCCATCTTTGACTGCAGTCTGGTGAGACAGCCTCTTTTATTTTGCATCACCTCACAGATGGGTGAGGTTACTACAGAACTGTCAGTCCATTTGTAAAGCAGAACTACATTCAGAATTAGCATCTCATTACGAAGGGCTGCCAGGCCTCTTTGTTGCAAATGAGTCTTCATCATATGGACACTGTCGTAGCCCCTCAAGGCGATGCTGCAGAGATATAGATGTTTCTTGCATGTTTTTTTAAAATACATATTCGAACATGCCATGGTTGGAGGACAACAGAAACACCTTGATTTATTCTCACATAAATAAATACAAAAATAAATCTTCGCATATTTCACCTGTGGTTTTCCCTTTAAAATCCACTGTGGGTTTGTGTACCAAATCCAATCAATTTCTTTTGTATGCAACTATTTTACAACTTCTTTTCCTTTCTTTAATAATTAAACAGGTTGTGTTTGGTATTGCATCTTTAGGATTGCTATGAAGCCATAAAATGAATGACTAGAGGCATCTGATCAAATTAGGTTGATTTCTTAAGTGAAAGCATAGGGGGTTCCTTCTTCTAGCACCCAATTAATGCTTATTTGCTAACTTTGAAGTGCAATACAGATCCGATTGACTTGATCTGATGTATTCTCACTTAGAATACCAAATGTTTTCCAGCTTTCACCTACAGCTGTAAGTAAATTGTGACTGGCTCTCCTGCTCTCACGCCAAAACACTTCTTATAACTGTAAATGGTGGGGCTACAGGTTGTTTAGGGGGATTTAGGGGTAGGCGATATACCGGTAGACACGACATACCGGTAGAAATTTGTCAACCGATAGAGATTTTGGTCTATCACCTTAACCGAGGTTGAGATCACGTGACATTGCACGTTAGGTACTGTAATTTCCAGACTATAAGGCGAACCTGAATATAAGCCGCACCAGCTAAAATACAGATTGTTCCATGTATAAGTCGCTCCCAACTATAAGCTGCAGGTGTTTTAAAGTTTAATTACCGTATATAAGGGTTCCTGCTACCACGGAGGAGATTGTCGGGACAGAGATGACTATTTGGGAACGCAAAGCATCCCATTTATTAACCTTTGAGCAACACAAAAATCTTTCAATCAATCAATCAAACTTTCACATCTTTGACATGACGAACAGCATTCATGCAGTGAACAGATAAAACGACTGCAGTCATAGTACCGTAGTAGTGCAGTATAACAAAGCTTACAGCGCTTAATGAGGCAATAACTTAAAAATGAATTAAATGTAGCCATTTAACAAGTGCTTGCCTGTAACACGGCAGTAAGGATGCAGTAACACGGCTGCTTAACAAAACAACCAGCATCTTTTCCGAAAACACCGTGCCGAGGTACTTCGTGTTTTTGTTTTCTTCCCGTCTTTCGTCCCATCAAACACGCTATAGGCTCCCGAGATGACGTGAACCAAAGAGAAGACTCATGATTGGCTGATCGCTTACGAATATTCCTGTTGGAGGATCGCTCCAGGATGTCCTGCCTCCAAGCTTGAAGAGGACGTCATCGTTATGCAGCATAGGAGGAGCATAGAGCGAGGAGAGAGCCGCTGGAGCGTGAGAGGAGTCAGAGGTAGAGCAAGTGTGTGTTGAGCAGAAGCCGTGAGAGTGAGAGCTGTAGTTAGCTTGAGTGAGTTAGTTTGCATGTGTGTTGAGTTAGTGTTGAGGTATAAAAGTATTGTATGGTGTGTTTGAAGTGTGTAAAAGAACTGTGTGTTTGTTGGCTCGTGTGCGTGAAACTGTAAGAGTTGTACTTTGGTTTGTCAGTAAAGGTGCAGTAACGCGGCCGTTTACTGTATCAAAATAACCAGCCTACTCTCCCAGAAAAGTCAGTCATTAATCCTCGTGTCTCTCTTACTGCATTTGCGCTCACTTGGTTTGTTTTGCTCTCAAAACTTGCCGTGAACTGTCTGTCTCGCTCCTGCGCTGATAGTGCACCCCTGGTGACCGTTAGCTGTAAAAATCCATAGTTTTTCCATTGCACCGTTGTATAAGCAGCAGGGTCCAAAGCAAGTGAAAAACAGTATGGTTGTTTTTTTACTTAAAGTAATACTGCAATTCACAGTTTAAATAAAATTACATTATATAAAACAGTTTCTTTATGTTTGAATTTTTATTTATGCATGTCCAGATACAAACTGCTATATTGTGATATATATCGTTATCGAGGTAAAAAATTGCTTCTACCGTGATAGAAGATTTTGGTTATATCGCCCACCCCTAGGGGGATTCGGGACCATATGGACAGCAGAGTGAACAACATGTTTTCAAACTTCAACACTGTCTACATACTGCACTAAAATCTTTGATTTAAAAAAAGTGAGGTAATATGTTTTTTTTTTTTTCATGAACCCATGTTTTAACAGGATACTCTTCCTCATACATATGTAGTATCTGAAGTTTGCTTTCTAAGTTTTGCACCGGAACTATGAGGCTAATGTGGCTGACAAGCAATGGAAGATTATACCACACCAATTAGCATCATGCAAGCGGCAGGTGTAAATCATCACACACCTGCCTCAAACATTTGAGTTTGATCATCTTAAAACAAACTTGCTTATGCTTATGTATGACATACTTTTACCTCCTACATTTCAGAGCTACAAGAGCCTCCTTGAAGGCTGCACACACCAGCCAACCCGCGTCAGCCCTGTTTATTTGTAGAAAGCTGAGTTTCTTCCACAAGTCTGCCACTTCATACCATTTACATAGATATAGTCATTCCACAAAACCTATTGAGACAGCTTAGTGCTGTCACTCTCACACTTTCCTTTCATAAAAATCCCCCACCGCTGCTTCCCACTCTGTTCGACTTTGATATGACACACTACTCTGGTATTGGACTGTCGTAGCATATAAATCAGCATCTGTTGACTGAGGCATCTGCTTTGTTTTTGTATCATTTATTGTGCTGTGCACTTGTGTGCTGTGTCTGTCTAATAAATTCTGATATCTCAGCCTCAGGAATCTTCCTCCTGCAGCCTGTCTGGCTCTCTGTTTTAACGTGTGTGTGAGTTCTTTCCCTCCGTTGGCTGTGTCCATTCAGCTCCAAACCTAAACCATATACAATCAGTGGCACGCTGAAGGCGTGGAGTGAATACTGTTGTGTTAGTATATAAACCTTTTTTGTATTCTGTAGTGCACCTAACCCACTCTGGTCTCTCCGCTGGCCCTGTGCACCACATTAATACAAGCCTGCACCTGCTGCTAGGCGTCGGAATTCAATTACAGCACTGGTGTGGTGATACGTTACACCAGCGAGACCCTCTCCATTTCATCACGCCGGACTCAACTTAATGAAGCCTGGGCCAAGAGACACAGCCAGTGCTAAAGATGGAGAAAGTCTTAAAATACTTGCTTGTGAATGTGCTACAGCGAGGGGCCCGGCTACAGGCCCCCACACTGCCACAAGCAGCTCTCTGTTTAATTAGGCAGCGGCTGGATCATTGTGCGCCTAACGTGGCTTTTGTTTCCACTGATGTCAGAAAGTAAACTGTAACTGGTAAGATTGACTGGGTTCACGACTGGTAAAATCTCAGTCTGCCGGCAGCACTTTATTTAAGTCAGGGTTCACTAATGTGAGGGTCAAGTTTTCTTTCTAAACCACAAAACAACCATGTACATCAATATGAATAAGTCAAAAATTTAGTTGTAAATACAATAATCTGCCGCTTTTCGCTGGGGTTGCGTTCCAAGAGCACCCGTGTATAGTGAAAAAAAATGCAGAAAATGTAAAGGTAAGGAATTTAAATTCCCCACCGAGACACGCAACTCGGAAGGTTGCGGGACAAAAGTATTGGGACACTTTTATCGAGGTGAACAGGACCCCTTGTGTGAAACATCCAGAAAAAATTTATTTATTGCTACAAAAAAAGCAAGACATTTCAGCATTATTGTGGAGATTTCCACGTATGGTGGAGAGTTTGGTTCTTGGAAAAAATCTGCATGTGTCAGAATCTGCGCCACCTGATCTGGGTAAAACTGGGGGGTTACTGTATTTGAGAATAATTTATTATTGGAATATAGCTTAAAAAATCACAAGTCACTTTCAAAAGCCAAAATGCCTGGTGTTGTTTCTGATGTATTTATCTGCCATTGTAAGCTATTCCATGACCATCTCAAAACAATCCAGTTTTGTGAGATTTCTTGATGCACTTAATTATTTTCTGAAGACTGTGAATTGTTTAGGTTAAGAATTTACACCTCTGCGTTCATTTACACCACTGATCTTAGACCATGACTCTAACATTCATGCCTTAAATGGGCAGGGTTTTACATTAAATTAATGATTTTCCCCCTTTACTTTAATAAATATTTTATCAATATTCGTTGACTTCGACACTGAGCTTGACAAACACTGTTTTATTAAAGAGAACTATACATATTTCAGCAGCACATGTGATTCTTACTGGAATAATTAAGTGAAAACACTGCAGCGTGGGACGTAGGATAACTGGAAATTTCCCTACGCTTATTACACAACACGTTCCTGAGCATCAACAAAGGCTGCATCTTTTGCTAAGACCTACCATGTAAACTGGTGGCCTAGTCGTTAGGGTGTTCGCCCTGCGATCAGGAAGTCGTGGGTCCAGTTTCTAAGACTGCTGAGCACCTCTGCAGTAGCTGTGTTTAAGGTCCCATCTATATACACTGCTCCCCGGGTGCTCTCTTCCTGGCTGCCCGCTGCTTCACTTGGTGAATGGATTATATGTGGTGTGCTCACGTATGACCCTAAACCATGACCTTAGAGAATCTTTTTATTTGCTCATTAAAATTTTAAAGGGATAATGCAGTAACTTCGAGGGTGGGTCAGTAACCTAAAGGCCGATATCCTGGACAGCCAGGCCAAATATACAGATCCTCAGCTGAAAGGATCAGTCAGCGGAGCTGCCTTGATCTGGAACACACTTCAAAAAATGTCACCAGCTTTCAGGCCCTTCCTCCATGACCGGCAGATAACCGTGTCACCTCTGGGCCTTCTTAGGCAGCGACAGCCAATCTGCAGCCTGTAATCGTGTTTGTAATGTGTCATTAGCGGAGTGGGGACCTCGTCAAGCTGAAAAGTCTTAAAGCTGATTGATGTAGCCGCGTCACAGCATCGAGCTGATATCTGCACACAGCCAAAACACTGCAGGACTCTTACTGGTGGACTGTAAACATCAGCTAGATTAGATGGGCGATTGTAATCTCTGATTGTTGATAATTGCCAGCATGGCATTAGCATTCGTTAGTTTTTCATTTTACGAGAGAAAAGAAACCAAAAAAAATACTGCTCTGAGTCACCCCCCTCCTTTTGTTGCAGTGCTTTCGGAAAAAGTGCACTTGATGGACGAAAAACAAGCAATCAGACTTAATTAGCTGAGTGCTGGCCAGTTGTCGTGTTCACAGTGCTATACCTTGAACAATGCTGGCCTGAAACCCCTGAGTCATCGCAGATTGGACGTAAACTAATCCAGTTGAAAGCAGTTGGAGGCTAATTAGGCCACATGGCCTCACTCTGCCATTTTGATCTCTGCGTTGATTTCCCAGTGAGGGGGTATGAAGTTAAATGGAGAGAGTTCGCTTCTTGTGTTAGAGCTGTTGGCCAAGAGATGACATTGTTTTAGGATTTGTCTCTAAGTCTCTAGTCTTTTGTGGGAGCATCAGAGCAATCTAGGAAAAAAAGGCTCCAGTCTGCACCCATCATTGTGTATGCAGCACAGTGACCATCCACTAATGCCTGTGAGTGATGTATATACTTTTCAGTTTTCGCAGAGGATTTTTGGAGAGATTCAGTGCAAGTCCAGCACAGTTTGCAGATTTCTCAGCACTGACTCAACACACTGGCCTGCTAGGTTGAATCAAGTGTACTTAAGCTGGACTTAAGCTGGACATTTTCTATACCCCCAGGACCACAGCTCCCAACCCTTGCTGTCAAACTGTGAACTTTTCTACAGTTATACCATGAATGAATAGAACTCTACTTTAATTTAATCATTTCTTTTTTGGATTGAATTTAATTCAATCATTTTATTTACAGTCAGTAAATATTTTGGATTTGGATATTTGGATATTCGACCCAGCCATCAAGAGATGCTGTACTGCTATGTCTTTTTACTATAGAGTACAGTCCATTTAAAACAGTTCTCAAGGCCCAGTTGTGTACCTTGAATAACTTTTAGAAGGTACGCTATGTTCATTTGCCCAGGGGAAGGAGTGGAATTATGCCTTTCATAACTTAACCGTTTTAAAACAGAAAAAAAGAATATGTTGCAAATATGTCCATGTGCATTGTGGAGGCGTACAACACCAACGAGTTTAATCGAACTCTGAGGCTGTTTCTTGTGAAGTCTCTGCTCAGATAATAACAACAAACACTTCAGGTATCCACACCCCAGTCAAGTTGTGTAAGTATGTAAGAACCGTTTAAAGTGTATAACCTGTACATGATGGGTTCTATACATGGCAGAACCACACATCCAAGCCAGGAACCTTTGCTATTAAGGATGTAGTACCACCTAAATTAACGTGTACAAGGATAACCGCAGTCAAGGGCAAAGCAATATGGTGCTGTTAAAGATACGGGGCATATGGAGTGATATCACATGCTCGTGTGCCGGTGTGTGTGTGCGTGGGGAAGAGAGGAGGAGCGAGATGAGGAGAGAACCAGCCATAGTGGAGGTGCAGATAGCCCAAGGGAAAGGCAATTACTCAGAGCACTCCATGCTGCTGCTGGACTGAAGATACATCCAGAAAGACAGTTATCTACCTTACCTTCATTATCATACCAGCAGAGTGCGAGCGAGCCGGAATGGAAATACTTACAAAACACCTGTCTCTCTCTCTCTCTCTCTCTCTCTCTCTCTCTCTCTCTCTCTCTCTC